>OX419618.1:6868602-7345159 GCA_948473465.1 Lithophane ornitopus | reverse complement strand
GTACTATAAAAACTGCTACGCAAAGCCTACGCCGTAGCATTGCTACGGCTGCTACGCGGTCGTAGCAATTAGCCGATCGGCTCAATTGTTATAGCCGTTGTAGGTATTTATTTAGACATGTTACGATTACAATGAAAGTTATATCCATCCTTCAAAATGTTCATTCACCTGTCGATCTTATCATCTCTCACACAAAACTATTATATTCCTCGTACATAAGTACAAAAGTGTTACTAATACTCGCCTAGTTATTATCCCTCGTCAGTTGTAAAGAGGGGTTGTGACAGCTGATATCGTATAACAGAATATCTAAAAGCTTATACATTTGATGTTGCTTAGTAAACAAAAGGATATTTAACGTAGCTTCACGCTTTTGCGATTGTGGTAGACGTATGGAGTTTCATGTTTTGTGAATTTCGTAGTTCACTTGTTCTGTGTTCTGTTAGGGTTAATGTCTTATTTGTTCAAGACGATACTCTTATGTATTACTAGTAGTGTTAACTAATACTGGAAGTTTATTTAGTATTCGTAACATAACACGCCTGTAATCCCCGAAAGGTTAGATATAGGTGTACCTATAGTTCACCCAAATTTCGCCAGTTGTGTTTAAGTCCTATGTAATAGGGGACAAGCCTGTTGCCACAACCGGGCATGAAACCAGACTCCGGGCTGCTTCCTAGTGGAAAAACCCAATAACACTTTGCCCGGCAGTTGCGCTTGCGCCCACTAGAACAACGAGGAAGTCAAATAATTTCTATGTTTTTATACGTAATACTAGCTGCGCCGCGCGGTTTCACCCGCGTAAGTCTCGATACCCTGGGAATATCGGGATAAAAAGACTATCTATGTCTTATTCCGGGTCATGGTCTACGTCTGTGCCAAATTTCATCCAAATCCGTTCAGCCATTTTAGTGTGAAAGCGTAACAAAAGCAAACAAACTCACTTTCGCATTTTTAATACTATTAGCTGCGCCCCGCGGTTTCACCCGCGTAAGTCTCTATCCCGTAGGAATATCGAGATAAAAAGTATTCTATGTGTTAATCCAGGTTATAAACTATCTGTTCGCCAAATTTCATCCAAATCCATTCAGTAGTTTTTACGTGAAAGAGTAACAAACATCCATCCATCCATCCATACTTACAAACTTTCGCGTTTATAATATTAGTTAGATTAGTTCCATCCATCCTATCTTAACAAACTTAAACAAAAGCCGTTTCTGCGTTAAAACCGTAAGCAAACAATTACAAAGCCTGTGTTTAAGAACAAAAAGTATTTTAATCGTCGTATCGCGTGTCGCCGGTACCGGGTTGTGCTCTTGTGCGTGGTTACTCGATAAGAAGGCGTAGTTAGCTGAACCTGTGGCACTGCTATTTATGTTTTTAATCTACACTAAGAGGTGCGATGGCAGTTCCCAAAGTGCCGATGCCGGTAATAGGGCTTTTTAGGGCCTTTTACTTCCATGTTTCAGTGTATGTGTGGCGGGTTTATTTTTTTATGTGTTGGGGTGGAAAGTAGGTTGTTTGAATAATTGTATAAAATACAGTTACAAAATTGATTTTGGAAAAGTTGGCGGCTGTGTCATTAATTTAATAACTAGCCCAAACCTACAAGCCGCTTCATGCTTCCTGGCGGTCGATACTTGTTTAAAATTGAGTTATCAAAATTCGCATCGCATCCGAAAAGTTAAATTGAAAACCATTAAAAGCCAATCATTGGTGAACTTTTTGGGCTTCCATGCCTTCCATCAAATTACTTTGAATCCGCGACTATCCATTACTGGGAATAGCGTTTTCAAAAAAACGTCAAGGAGGTGAAACTGAGGCAATATATCAAGCGTTCGTGCCTCGCGACCACGTCCCGCGTGACTGATGTCCCCCACTCATTTATAAATTGACCTCACTTTGGCTTCGAGGCAGTTAAAGATCGAGCCCATACGCCGACATTTTTCCGTCTTGCCGTCGACATCAAAAAATTATTGCTTCGTTTATGAACACTAAAATCGACTTGTAGTGTCTGTTTATTTCTATGGCAGGGCTATCATCATATTTACTCATAGGCTCACCAGCACATCCAAGGTCCTAGTTCTCAATATCACCTTTCTCGGCATTCCTCAGGACTGACAGTTGACATTAGTGACAGCTACCTGTCAGTTGAGAGTGAGACAGTGTTTTATACCTGTTAAATAGATACACTAATGACTACATCGTGCATGATTATGTAAGCATGTACTCCTTATAAATGAGCAGACTGTTTTTACAAACTAAGAAAACTCTAGTGAACAAGTAACTATTGTGTTAATGCAGTTCTAACGAAACATTTTAAACAAAGGGAGCTTGGACATTTGTTCGGTAAAAGAGAACTGTATTTACCTTTCAATTTTATGAAAGGTAAATACAGTTCTCTTTTAAATACGAGTCGTTTTAAACATAACCGCATCAGCCTAATGATCTGAAACATTCACAATCTTTTCTCTATTATTCCATGAAAAGTAATATGTAAATAAAAGCTATGTAAGACGAGTCATCCATGAAATTATTATCTCCACATCCAACAATCAATTTTCCAAGACATACCGGTAATGTTGATTAGATAGCTATTGAAATGTTGATCTCATCCTTTCCCTTTAGAAAATTCGTACCAAATCGCGCGTATCGTTCAGTTATAAATTGCCATTACATTGCAGACGACAAAGCATTGAAATTCTGCCAATAAACTTGACTGAACGGGATCCGCCGCCAAGTCCCCTGTCGATACGCCGATAGATCCCTCGGGACTGAAAGATGTGTTCCACTTATTTCAGAATTGACTTCGTTTTATTCCCCCTTCCTTTTATTTCACGTCACTCTGACGTTTTACACTGCGTGCGGCTATCTAAATAGTCGAAAAAAAATGTTCCCTCATAATAAATTCGTAGTATAAAAAATTGAAATTTATTGCTAGCATTTTGTGCCTAAATACAGCCACACAGTTAATGGTGCCATCAATCATAAAATATAGCTTTGTGTGTGGTCAGCTCGGCGTACGTAGATGGATATTTATAACTACAACAAATCAGTTCCGAACGTGGATCACAATAATTCAGAATTATTATTTGGAGAGAAAATTATTAAGGTGCGTAATTATTATAACGGTGATTAGAGCTTGTAATAAATTGCTTGCGTTGAGGATTGATAGTCCTGCCTTGCGTAACTGTTCATATATTGTGCCTGAAAATACAATATTGTGTTAGGTATTGGTTTACCTTAAATACATATTGGGGTTTATTTATAAACGTTGCTTAAAGTTAAAAGTTATTACGTTCAAACGACAAAAAATTATGTAAATAGTCATTTATAAATTAGGCTGATTCCCGTTATTAAAACTGCTCAAAATCTAGTCGCAGTCGCATCTTAGCGACGATCAATGTCAAAGGAAACTTAGAAGTATTTTTGACAGATTAATCTTTAAAATACAGGAATTGCCCCCTGATGTATTCTCAGACGCAAGTGTCATCTATGAAAATGGAAAACATAAACATCAAATCATAAACAAAAAAAAATTAAAGTAGTTAAAATAAAAACGGGATACACAAAATGTAAACAGGTTTGTTTTGGGTGTTTCGGCCGGCGTTCGATTGGTTGCGCAACCGACCATACGTTTCGTTGACATCCCGACTAAGGGTAAGCCACCGTTGCAGCATACGTAGACAGGCAGCATAGTATAGTTCTTAGGCTCATAATGTTACTGAAAATATTTATAACGAAAGAAAATGTCGCTCCACATTGACATTCATTTTGAAGAGTTACTGATAACAATTAATGGAATCCTCCTGAGCAAAAACCTCTGTGGCAGATGGATAAGAAAATTATCACCTAAAAACATCGCTTATGTACAAAAGTACATAGCCATCGAAAAAACTCATTTACATGTTTGCATGGTACGTTTTGTTAAAAAAATACTAATTACAATCATGATGTGTTAATTGTACGTTTGGATGTACTTAATCACGCAATAATAAATTGCAGAACGAATTTTGAAGAAATTTGGCACATAGATAGACCATGACCCGCAACCTAATTGTGTAACACACTTTGAATCACAATCCGAGTGTTTTGAAGGATATGGCTAATCTATTGCTTCATAAGTTTGAAAAATTCGTCTGATCAAATGGACGTGGATAAACTGCCAAAATGACACATAATTCGATCAATTGTCACTATGAATATGAAAGCGGGCACGCCCTTTGTGCCTGGAGGCTTTTATTTAGATATTAATATATAATGTAGTATGCCCATTAAGTTTGTGGTATTTAGCGGTTTCAATAAAATACTACCTAAATAAATATTGAAATGGGAAAATGCAAGCAAACAATTATGGTAACATTTAATTGGTTGTGCTTTGAGGTATAATATGTAATTCAATATTTTGTGTGTAATTTATTCGAGGAATTGTTGAGTACCTAACTTATATTTTAATTGGTACCTGCAAATAAATACCAATATGCGCCTTTATTTGGCTGGTTTGAACGATATGTTTTTAATTAATACTAGCGACCATCTTCTGCTTCGCACAGTTTTTACGACTAGACAAAACATCGAGATTTCTTAGTTATATGTAACTTTAATATTAACGCATTATACACAATAAACCTTCCGGAAAAAAAATCTCTAAACGATGGTGAAAGCTTCATCAACATCTGTTGCGTGGTTTAGAAGAACATCGACATACAGACAAACACGAAAAGCGACTTTAATTGTATGTTTATATAACTAGTTAACATTATACTACACCTGTATTCCCCGAAGGGTTAGACAGAGATGTACCTATAGATAGTACACCCACATTTCGCCATATTTTTATGACTACTTTGTCAGCTAAAAATGCCTTCTTTATTAATTATTCTAAGTGGGTGTCCAAGAATAAATATACTTAATACATAAACATCTAAATTCCCTAAGGAAGTATAATATATAAAGGTATCAATTTCTTTCAAATATGAGCTTATCATGATATAGGTATAAGGTACAATACAAAATTACTTTTCAAATTCGTGTTAGTATTATTATAAAAGGAGGAGAGTAATCCCATTATTTACAAGTTTTAGCTTTTATTGTTTCAAAAAAGTGCGGTCCTTAGAGGCGTACCAACAATGTTTGGAACGTCCAAAAGTTTGTTTAGCCATGGAGGAAATTCGCCGAAATACATTTACTGGATCCAACAGTAAATGGAAAGTAACCCACTGAGGAATACTGTGCCCATGAAGATATCTACATAAATGGAGTAAATTCTACTATAGTTCAACCGAAGTGGGCGTTATGGAGTATGATGAGGGCACGATGATAGCCATTGACTGCCTCGTTGGCCTAGTGGTGGGAAGCCCTACTACTGAGCATGAGGTCGAAGGTTCGATTCCTAGGTCGGGCATAGAGTTATGGGCTTTTTCCCAGTAGCAGCCCGGAGTCTGAATTTGTGCCCGGTTGATGGCAATAGGCTTGCCCCCTGCATGGGATATTATAACTGGCGAAATGTGGGTGTAATATTACTAACCTAACCCTTTGGGGAAACAAGGCGTAATGTTATGTGGTTATAATATTTAAATCGTCACGGTTATTTTATGTTTGTTATAAGGTGTCTAATCATCGGCATTAGGCATAATTACGAGATAAAAGTGATTACTAAACATGACTGTCCGTACGACAGACATTTTTAATCCTAATAAATAACTGTCATTTATTCATTTATAAGTTATTTTAATGATAAACACATCCACGAGCATATTTATGATCATAGATCTATGTATTAAACATATAAATACTAAGACAATGTAATAATATATTGTTATATTGAATTATTTGTTCTTATTTTTCATATTGGTTTAGAGATAAATGATCCTAGATTAAAAGTGTAATATCCAAGGGATTCTAATTCATTTCACAAAGTTTTTTTCGGACAGAATAATAGTTAAGGCCGTACTCTACCTCAAATTGCTTAGCATGATCCTCCGTTATGCCGAAAATACTGCAGCATTATAATATATCTTTTATTTAAACGTGTTTGGCGAAAACACGATTAAATAAAATTTTCTCGATAGAAAAAGATATACAAAGTTTCCTCTAAACCGAACTATAAACAGCTGATATTAAAAAAATACTTAAAATTAGATCATGAAACTTTGCGTAATAACTGAACTAACTATAAAGCAGGTCTTATGTTTTTTATTTTTTTTATTACCATAAATTGTCAACGTAAAAAGCCAAACCTAAATCTAAACTATTCAAGGCTTGAGAGCCGCCGGCACCCCACTCCGTCTCCCTGTCACACAGACCGCGAGTGGTATGGTGCGACCAAGATAAAATTTGAGGTAGGGTAGGGCCTTAAACCTTTCTTTTAAATAAATAGATAACAAATAACACGGATCTCTTAGAAAATTAATGACGCTCTATACAGTATACTGGTTATAAGTGGTAAAGGGGCTGTGCGAGTATAATAAATATCGATCTGATTGGTATCAGACCTCCAGTCGGCGCTGATAATACATTTGATACCCTTACAATATGTGAAGGGTTTACTAATGAAAAGGTTACACGAAGGGAGAGATTATCTTAGCCAAATATAGTCTCGACAAGAAATCAATGATGCGTGAACATTTACTCGGGTAAATTATGTTATATTGAGTAGAAATAACAATACCTACCTAAATTGTACTTATCTATACATAAATTATAAATTAAAGTCGCTTTTCGTGTTTGTCTGTATGTCCGCGATGTTCTTCTAAACCACGCAACAGATTTTGATGAGGTTTTCACCATCGTTTAGAGAATTTATTCCGAAAGGTTTATGTGTATAATACGAGTCACTTACTAAGAAATTTCGATGTTTTGTCAAGTCGTAAAAACTGTGCGAAACAGCGGGTCGCTAGTATGAAAGTAAATTCAAATATCGATAATACCTATAAGATAAGATAAATGTTAATTTATCCCAACATGTGTGTAGGTACCACACTTATAAGAATAAAAACGTGCATATTGACATTAAAAAAATAAAGGTTCAGACATGTTTGCCACATATTGTGGCGTGCAAATATGAATAATTATAATTGTGAATAATTTAGGTAACCAAGTCAACATAATTAATTTACCTTGAATTTAATCAAGCAAACAATACTAAATTATAACAGTAAATCTACATAGGTCAAATTATTCAGATAGAAGTTCCTGAATACTACTTATAAATAATTATTTAGGTATGTATAATATTATTATTGTCAGCTAGAAATAATTTTAGTTGTTTCTTCAATTGTAAATTATTAAACTCCCTCCAACTTTCCGGTAACTTATTATTAAATCATTTTACTTGTCTTCTTATTAGTCCACTAGTCCACGATGGGGCTACATTGTCGCGTTATCACGAACTATAACTTCGCGCGCTCTCTGTTGCTCAGCGAGATGTCGAAAGAGAGCGAAGTTTAGTTCGTGTCAGACAGCTGTTTTTCGGGATACTACTATTCATCGTACGAATATCGGGGTCGAAAGTTTGACGTGAGTAAAGTATGGCCACCTATCTACTGCGGTCGGTATAGCTTAGCTTTGTGAATCGATTGAACCGCAGCTACTTTGTTTAGCAATAGGTACGCCCTGTCTCTTTCAATATTTCCTATATGTATTTTAATTGGCAACTCGTGCTTATTTGAACTAGAATTATTATTTTATAATTTAAAAGAATATTGTTACTGCAGGTGGTTAACAAATATAGTAAGTGAAAATGAAAAAATATTTCCTCTACATATATCTGGGGTGTACTATAAATAGATAAAGAATAAAATATATATAGAACTAGCTTGCGCCCGTGGCTTCGCTAAAAGATAAAAAGTAGCCTATGTCCTTCCCCGGGATGCCATCTATCTCCTTGCAAAATTGTATCGAAATCTGTTCAGTGATTTAGGCGTGAAAATGTAACATACACACAGATAGACCGACAGACAGACAGACAGAGCTACTTTCGAATTTATAATAATAATTATAAATTGGTATGGATAAGAATATTCCTACATGGATAAGATAAATTGTATCTACCTAATGACTGTGGCGAAGTTGTCAACAGCCTCGGACACCACAGCCTGTCTTGCAGCCGAAGTGCGGGTCGCTTAGCGCGGCACGCTAATATTAATGACATCATCCGACGAGCTCTTGTCACCGTCGGCGTTCCAGCTGTATTAGAACCTAATGGCTTGGCACGCGACGATGGCAAAAGACCGGACTGCTTTTAGTATGGGACGCAACGTGTGTCGATACTCTTGCGCCATCCCATCTTCCTGGCTCGGCGTGCTGTGCTGGCGCTGCCGCTGCGGCTGCGGAAAACCTCAAGCGGCGAAAGTATAATAACCTTATAGACAATTATATTTTCGCCGTTTGGGGTTGAAACCCTAGGGCCGTGGGGTCCGAGTGCTCATAGTCTGTTTAATGAAATCTCCAAACGGCTGCTTGACACTTCCCGTGACCCAAGGGCTGGCTTTTACCTTGGTCAGAGGCTAAGCATTGCCATTCAACGTGGCAATGCCGCCAGTCTCTTGGGTACATTACCAGCCGACAGCGATGCGGAGGAATTTTTCGACGCCTTACTTTAGTTATACTTAGTTAGTTCTTTAAGTTTTAGTGTTTTATGTAAATAGTTAGTTGTGTTATATATATATTGTCTAAAAATTTAGTTGTTGAATAAACCTAATGATATTGATTGTTCTTTTGTTCTTGTAAGTTTCAAATAACTTCGATACATGAACTTACAATGAAATATTGGGCGATAACCTTTACCTATCAATCTATTCCATATTCCCACACAGACCCGATACAGTTTCCTCAACTACCCACACATAATTGTGATTGTTATACCTACGTACCGAAAAATTATAAACTGCTTTCATGATTTATAAAAATAATTATAATTGAGAATTTTTGCTCTTCGTCGAAGCATTGATAGATGAGTAAAACTTACTTCACTGAAGTATTTCGGTATTTGAGAAAATATAAACGGACTACAACAATGATGTCCAAAAAAAAGAAGGTAGGTATGATGACGATATGAAAATAAATTTTCAAAAAAAAAGAAACGAATTTTCCATAAACTAACTAGCTAATATTTTTACAAAAAAAATATACCACAGACTTAATCACAAATATCGAGTATCCTATCTCTCCAAATATACCTACCTCAATACCTAGCCGTTATAAACCCGTTAGAACCGCAAGTCTCAGAGATAAATGAAGCGTCCGTTTTAATAATAGCACACAGAGGAACCATGGCCTCTGCAATAACTCAGGGTGTAAGGCTCCATCGTCGGCCCCATGTCAACAACTGATCCCCCTTGATTGGATCATCGACCCACTGATAAATTTATCACCCGTCAGACGGCTTTAAGCAGTCACATACTCTACGTCTACCATGTAATTTTAGCGGTCACTAAGGTAATCATTGGTTTTCAAATTACCTAAATTGGGTCGATGGGAATAGAATCCTAACTAATATTATAAATGCGAAAGTGAGTTTGTTTGTTTTTTAAGCTTTCACGCTAAAACTGCCGAACGGATTTGGATTAAACTTAGCACATGGGTAGACCATGACCTGGAAAAGGACATCGGACACTTTTTATCCCGATATTCTTACGGGATCGCGACTTATACGGGTGAAACCCCGGTGCGGAGCTAGTTGTTTATAAAGTTTAGTGAATAATTTGCACCGAAACAAACCGATACGTTGACAGTATTAAATGCACAATAGGAATAATTAAACGCATTTATTAGGCATTACGCAGGACCACTTACTACAAATTTAGCGGTACCTTTTGTGATGTACCGTTTAGGAAACTGTGGTTATGGACTTACCGTTTCATTACAAATATTTTGGATCCGTGTGTTCTACGACGATAAATAGACAATAAATCTATTACGATACTCGTAAATAAACAAATAAGTAATTACTCGAAAAAGACCGAATATATGCATCATAAATGCTCGAAATATGCTACGAAATCGCGAAAATATGCAACATCAATGTATGTTTAAGGGGGATTTGCTAAGGTAGGCCGCGAAATAAAAATTTTCTTAAGTTTTTTGCAATTTGCAGGTCATTATCAGGTAGTATGTTGATCTAAATATGATTTGCGGCCGTAAAAAATATGGATTTACAGAATTATAATCATTAGAATCAGCAATACAACTTCCTTATTTGTTACTTTTTTAGTGTTTTTTTTGGAAGTCGGTTGTTTTTTTTTTGTAAAAAGTTTTTATTTTTCACTTTTTAGTTGTGGTACCTACCCCACACAAATCCGAATACCACTACCTGCTATTTAAATAACAGTGAAGGAGTCAAACAGGATATCGTCTAGATAAACTAAGTGGGAAAAATACGTAATATTGAAGCTAACTCAAAAATGACGCAAGCAAAGTTAATAAATTTTATAATTTATATGGGACCACCTCGGAAGCATGACCTACTAAACAAAAAAGAATCATCAAAATCGATTCATAATTGGCGGAGTAATCGCGTAACAAACATACAAAAAAAACATACAGACGAATTGAGAACCTCCTCCTTTTTGAAGAAGTTGGTTAAATAATGTTTATGTTTACCTATGTTCTACAATACGAACAGATGGCTGATGGGGCCGAAAGGTTCTGGAGTAGCGACCGCGTACCGGAAGACGTAGCGTTGGAAGGCCCCTACACGGTAGACCGATGACCTGGTGAAGGCCGTGGGAATCCGCCGTATGCGAGAAGCACAGAACCGGTCGAAGTGGCGGTGCTTGGGGGAGGCATATGTCCAGCAGTGGAGGTCTTTCGGCTGAAATTATGATGATGATGTTCTACGATATTTTACAGGTAATAAACGAATGAAAACGTAAAAAAAAACCGTCCGCTTTTTTTTTTATTCCGTCAATATCCCCATCATTATTCATCACGGTAACGAAAATTCTGAGTTGGACCAAACCAGTTTTTTTTCTTTATTAAAAACAAGTTCAATTTCAAGTCCAATATAATAAAGAAGATCCTAGACGGATACCTATCCTGTTAACTGACAAACAGAAGCAACATAAAACAGTATAGTGACGTCACAGATACAAAACCTCAAGCGCGACAGGGCCTGGTAAACCACAGAAACCCATTTCCATTCCATCTCCCTTGCTAGCACTCTACATGATGGAGATAAAACCTACTCATATCTATGCACCATTTCAAAAACCCTATTTGTATACCTAGGGAATTCATGCGAACTTAAAATTTCGTAATTTTTCAGGTAATCATAGGTATGATTTGTGACCTACTTCTAGACAAGCGTGTATCATCGTTGACCGCATCATCACAAATGCGAGCGTATCCAATATCACAAAAGATAAAACTGCAGATAGTGCTGGGTGAATCAAAGTGGCTGTGCAGTGTGTTGTTTAATTTACACAATTTGTATATTTATGCTTTGATTTGGGCTTATTAAAATTATAAGTGCAATCAAGATTACAACCCAGAAATTTGCTCAATAGGAAACCTAAAAAAGGTTTTTTTTTTTACATAAGTACAATGTACACTACCGTTCTGTACCTAAAATACAATGTGCCCCCAATTTCGTGAATGTTGATAGTTCACGAAATTGGAGTAGCAGAGTTTACACCCACAATGATGGGCACAACACGTTGAATTCAGCCGTGACAGATAATTAGCCAGATATCCCTCGACTCGCTCCGCACTGCAGATTGCAGTGTAACTGTAACATACGAGGTTCCATAGTATGTAGGTGACAGCCGTAGGGCTGTGTGAGGGGGCAGTATTTTCGGCTGATATTTTGCCAAGGTGTTTATTTATTTATTTATTTAGGTTAACCAACAATTGTTTTCGTTATATACATTTCTGATTTAATAACTAGAGTAACATATTCAAGTTGAACAATTAATTACAGGTTAACACCACATGCACAAAAAAACGGCTTACATAACATATTTATAGCTTATTGAAATTAGAATTTATACATACAAAGAATATAACTAACTAACTATAACTGCATTCGATTCGTTTTCAATCTTCGTAAGTACGATCATGTGTCTGCGCACCGTTTGCTTTTAAAATGGTTAACCATACGTCAGCGCAGAGAGTTGAGGGCGCTGTCTATGTTGTATTCTATACTCGACAAACCCACTTCTCCTTCTTATCTGACTTGCCATGTTCAGTACCTACCTATGCTCTGCCCATAGTAAAAACCTTCGTTCCACCAACAATCGTCTTCTACGATGTCCTTCTCACCGCTCTGGTTTTATTCACTCTTCTTTCTTCGTCCAGGCGGTATTTCTTTGGAATGCGCTCCCTCTGAATATCAGGATGGCAGCCAGTCGGTTATCTTTCAAAGTAGCGGCTCGTGAACATATTCGTGAGAAGTTGGCAGAATCTTTGTGGCGCTGATTTGCCGGGCTTGTTTTCTCCTCCACCGTTATTTTTTCCTGACAAAGTTTATTCTGTTTATATGTATGTATTTAAGTATATATGTATTACTATTTATCCTTTTTCGAGTTATCTATCCCTTATGTTGCACCTGCCATGTTTGTCTCTGCATCACCCTAAGGTTGACTGGTAGAAAATGTCTCAGGCATTAAGTCCGCCTTTGTATAGTATTTTTTTTTTTACTTGTGCATAAAGTTTTAATAAATAAATAAATATAATAATTTAAAGCAATAATAAAGAAAATTATCAAATCATTTATTCATGTGAATAAAGAGAATAAACTGAAAACATAAAAAAAAAATGAAATGAAAACAGGTATAAAATTAAAATTAAAATTTTAAATCGCCATTGGATTATTTGCAAAAACTCGTAGGAATTTATTTATATTATCGTGTTGTACATCTACTATGTCACCGGGCCATTAAGGATTCTGCACAATCTAGGTATCGGAGAATTCGCACCAAGCACAGACTTTCGAAGTGGCGGACACAGGGGTGTAATCTTATTCCTAGGATATCTGTAAGGCGTATGGAATCTAGTAAGCTTCAATAAACCGGGGCAGTCGATCTTATTGCGCAACAGTTTGTAAAGAAACAAAGCATCGGTTATATCTCTACGCATAGACAACGATTGCATCCTGAGGTGTCACTAATTTATAGGGGAAAAGAGGAGGGATTGGTTTTTAGGCAGAGATGCATATTTTGGAAAATACCGATACGAACTTTCGCGGCACAGCGGACAGAGCTCCGGCAGGATCTCATGGCGGCATGGAGAGTGCGATTGTCGCAACCCAGTGCTGGGCACGCCACAATTGCGGCGATAAGTCCCCTCTTTGAGGAGTGGCTGGAGAGGCGCCACGGCGTCCTCACCTTCCGCCTGACGCAGGTCCTCACCGGACATGGCAGCTTCGGGAGGTACCTGTGCAGGATTAGGCGGGAGGAAACGCCCGGGTGTCACCACTGTGCGGATCGTCCGGAGGACACGATGGAGCATACGGTGGAGGTGTGCCCTGCTTGGGCGGAGCACCGCCGTGTTCTCGTGGAGGCGATTGGCGGCACTGACCTCTCGCGTCCGACCCTGGTCCAGGCCATGGTACGGAGCGAGAGGGCATGGGAGGCGGTCACCTCCTTCTGCGAAGCAGTGATGCTCGCGAAGGAGAAGGCGGAACGCGTGAGGGAGAGGCAAAGCCTGCGCCCTCACGCCCCTAACCGCCGCCGCTGGAGACACCCTGGGCGTCGGGAATCCCAGGCGGATTCCCGGCCACCATAGGTGCGGGCTTGTGGACGGCGCGCAATGGGTAGCTCGCCGTCCGATAAGGACCAGGCCCGGGTCGATGGCGCGTCGTGTTCCACGCGCGCCTCAAAGAGATGTCAGCACACCTGACGGGGTCCGTCAGGACCGATGCCTGCCAGGGTTGCGGAATAGTCCGAAAGGGATACCGGGACCCTGGCAACAGGCAACCGAAGGAACACGGGTGGGTTTTAGTCAGTAAGAGTCTGACACGCCCTTCCGCTCCGCCCAGAGCGGGAGAAGTCATATGATGATTTCCCACCCAAAAAAAAAAAAAAAAAGGCTGCTACTGAGAAATTCCTGAAGGAAAAACGCCATAACGGAAAAAAATTATAACAATAAGTTAAATAATCAATTTATAAAACCAGATCAACAGTGCAAACAGTTCTTTAGGGTCCCACAACATTTGAATCGATGCTCGAAACTTTCATGACGTATTCATAGACATGCTTTTAAAAATAGCTGTTATTTAAACCTCATTTGCCAATGTTTATTGTGAGCCTACGAATAGAAAAGTTTGGAGTTGTTTTTCCTGTATTCCTTTCACTATTTGTATCGGCGGCATGTGTGTGTACAAACTAACTGCGCTGGTGTGTAGCCGAGTCCGTAACTACAATGTTTGTGTTTAATTTTAAAATTCTCGCAATGTTGTACCTAGTTGCTATTATTACTACCTACGAGATTCACAAGTTTTAATCAACAAAACTCTTTTGAAAATTGAAACGTACATAAACCTTTTACGAGGACAAACCCGTAAGATACATGTACATTTTCGGTGAACCATACACTTTTCACCCTTATGCCTTTAGTAATAAGGTTGCAAAGTGGTTCACCGCCAGTGTCCGCGACGGTACATCGAGCTATAAAAAGAAACTGTCACAAAGGTATGAGTGACAGAGACGAAGCTCTTCAAAGCCTTCCTTTTTTAAACTTGATATGTCATATTTATTGACAGGTACAATACGCTCAATAAATCAAGGCGGTTTTGAACATAGGCTCTCCGAACTTTCGCGCATGTTTTCTCACTCACACTCCCCTCATGTCACCATTTGGTTCCTAAAAATGTTATTGCGCAGCCGTCTGCGCAAAATTCGGACCGGCCATGATACATCTGCCATATACAGTTGTTATGGTGGTGACTGACGCCGGGCGCTTGGCGCACATAGAGTGCTACAGGAATCTTTTGGCGCCTGAATAACGTGTCGCGGGTTCGATCCCCGCACGGAACAAATATTTGTATGATCTGCAAGTAGTTGTTCCGGGTCTGGGTGTTAGTGTAAGTATGTGAGTTTATATGTTTGTAAACGCACCCACGATACAGGAAGAAATTCCTAGTGTGGGGCAACGTTTTGAAAAAAAAGAAAAAAAAAAGAAAATGATAACAAGGGGGCGTTGGTGGTCGACATTTCTGAATTAAAATTATTCTCAAGTAAGTCAAATCCTTGTCATTTCTTAGTGAGCAATAAATTTCGATAACCATAAATTATCACAAAAATCAAGATCGGGCCTTAGTTCCCATTTCGGCCACGCCTCAAAAGATCCTTGTACTGTTGTGCCTATTCGTTTCTACATAAATTGATTGCAGACAATACACAATAATCAGAATACAGTTTCGGAACTCCTAGATACATCACACACCAATATCTGAAAGCTAATAACTTTTGTAGATACACAACTATGCTTCGCACACACTTCAAACGTATCGCTTTGCCCAACAACTTACATCAAAGTAATCTAACAATGGAGTTGAATGAATGAAGTCCAAAGTGATTCCTGCATCGTGGTGCAGTTAATAAATATTTGTTTGGCGAGTAGTCGGTCCGGCTGTAGAGTGTTTGTGCATGTGTGTTAGGTTTGTAAAGTGTACATTACGAAATTAATGTTATGAGAATATTATCAGATTCAAGATTTTAAAGTGAAGTTTGACTTTCTGCAAACTTTTAAAAAAAAAATAACATAACATCATGCCTGTTTTCCGGAGGGGTAGACAAAGGTGTACCTATAGAAGGTATACTCATATTTCGCCAGTTAAACATTTATCGTGGAAAGAGTTGGTACAGCAGCAAATATCTACTGCAACTGATTTCAACAGAATGTGCTTTAGGTTGTATTTGTTATAGAACTATCATTATTTATTCATCAGAGAAAAGTTATCAGACGCTAATAAAAACCGCCCTTATCGTTTCTTGTTTTATGAATACGAAACGATAAAGGCCAAGTTTTCATCAGTACCTAGGTATTTGATCGGGAAAAAAGGCTATGTATTTGGAGAGCCATTCTTGTGTGACACGCTTTACGTGCACCGCTTTCTTATGAGCAAGCTTAAGTCTACCCACATTGATACCCTGAACTCGTAATGAGAATGATGATGTTGTTGGCATTTGCTTCGAACTTAAACTCCTATCCAATGAAATGATATTACTGAGGGAAACAGGTGTGAGCTTCCAAAAGTCAGTTACGAGGAATTGGAATTCAAAGAATTCCTCTGACGTTCTTATAGTTTACTTACAGGAAAATGTCAAGGTTGTATAAGGTATAAGGGCATTTTTTTGTAAGACATTTCAACAAATTGCCGAACAAAGTGAAGTGTCGAAACTTATTTGTAGGTAACAATATACCAATGTTGGTAATACCAACATAGGGACAGTAGTGTACAACATGCCCAAGATGTCGAAATTGGCAAATGTTGTCCACAATTCATTAATATAAAGTGTAAACAAACCATAGGTGATGTTGTTAAGGTGAGTTATAATCACAGAAAAGTATATTCACATACAAGCATGAAAGAAGATGTCAAATTTGGAAAATGCTATATAAAATTCATAAATTTATAATGTTAAACGTTAAAATGAGTTATATGTACCTACAATTAAAAACATATTTAATTCATTTAATTAATATTTTACTCTGCCAGACTAGGAATGAACTTTCATTGCAGGAATCTATTAAAACGAGCACAACTCAAAAATTTCCATAAACAAGCCATAAATTATTAAATAAACTTAATTAAAACCTGAGAATCTCTAAAAATGGTTGGTATTGCGCTGCTCGGCTGCATATTCAGAAGTTGGTAACTCGGCACAATAACGTGGGGAAAGTTTAAAGTGGCGTGTTTTTCTAGTGGCCGGGTAGTGCGAATAACACAAACTTTAGCCGGCCACACGCCACCACAATAACACCCTCTCTCTACTAGCTTTCTCTATCCACTGACTGGGACTAATGGCGAATTATACAGGTTGTTAGGGTAAACACCGTTATCCTTGAAACCAGTGGTTTGGTTTCATTTATAGAATCTGGGAATCAATGGAAAATTACAACTTTTTTTTAAAAAGAAAATCTACACAAGAGTATTTCACCCTTTCACCCTAGGTCGCTAGGGTAAGGAACTTGCGTCTCAACTCAGATGGATGGCACGGGACGTGACCTGACCGGCCGTGAGCGCGACCCCTCCCCCAGTCTGTCAGCTGTGTGTGCTAGTGAGCACGGTGTCGGATAGAAACTTTTTAAACTCTTTTAATGAAAATAAAGTTTTTTTTAATTGTTACTCGGTTATTTATTTTTATATTTAATTCAACTACCCATCGTTTGAGTGACAACGATGTTTACCTTTACACCCTGTATATTTAAGCCATGAGCAACAAAACGGTTGCATGAAGTAAAGTTTCTAAAAAGCATAACGTATCGCTGATGTTTAATCTCTATTCAAAACAACACAAACAAAATGCAACAGAGTTATTTCACGAGCACCACAAAATAATTATCCCAGTGTTATTAATCTGTTAATTCACGACCGCTGTCTGTGAACACCAACAACAGTTCACAACATGTTTATACAAACTAAATTGAAATACATAAAAATGAACAACTTTTCGAAACTGTTTACAACAAGTTATATTTTATTTTCATCATTCATAACAACAATTGCTTGCAATTTATAGTAGGCATTAATTAAAATTTTAATAAGATTCCGTGGAAAGCGTGTTTTAGAACAAAAGAGACTACCTTACAATGTGATGAAATAAGTCAAACAATAATTTCGAAGAGAAATGTGGTTTGCGCCTTTGTTTTAATAAAATTTAATTAAGCGTAATTATATTTCATCTTTCACCTCTGGAAGACGGAATCAGAGTAATCTGCGAACGATGGACTCAATGAAATCAAATTTAGTCTTGGTACGCCATCGCTGTCTGGGTTTGTTAAGAGAGGGACAGGCAAAGAATTTTATACCTTCTTGTTTCCAAGACCTTTGTAATTTTCACTCAATTTCCCATACACATTTAATGTATTTAATTCTCAGACAAATAGAATCCACTATCAGTTGCACATTGTAGAGAAAATACGTCCTATTTAAACTTAAAGTTAGTCTAGTTCATTAACTTTTAAACGGTATGCAAAAAGCTAGCCAACTTAACCTTTAAATAGGAGACATGTATTTTTTTCTCAATGAAAAGAACTTCGCGCTCATTTAGATCGAAATTCTTTGTTGGAGAACCAAATTAGCGGGAAAACTCGGCTTCCTTTTTTTTAGGATAGAATAGATTTTTATTTATTATTCCTAAAGGTGTATATTCCTATAAGGAAAAATATTATGTAAATGTGGGAGTTCCTTTTGTTTTATATCAAGTTTAATTTTTAGAGGTTAAAGGTCAATATTTTACAGGGTTTTTTTGTATTTGTTCAAATTGTTAATTACGTTTAGCTACAATTTTAGTGAAAATGGGTGCTAATTGGTGCACTACTTGAATTAGCAAAACATTTTGGAGTGCAACGCGTGTGAGTCAACTTTTGTAAACAAGAAAGTGATCTTATAAAAGTTTCGTTTTCCTTTTTTAAGGTCGTAACCCTAAAAAACCGGGTGCAGCGACACAGCGAGAGTGGGCTGGGTACAAAAAAGGAGTGACAAGCAGGCTAATCAGACTATAGCAGATTTTGTCATTGTATATTGAGTCTTAAGACATTGCAAGAATAAGATGGACAAACAAAATAACAGTCGAGCATTGGAAACAAGCCTTTTCACTTCGTACCTACTTGTCCACTATAGATTATAAAGGCCATTATAAATTGTTAATATCCGTAATTAAAATATACATCTTATATAATTCTTCTGTACGTGTGTTTATCACCTAACTCCTCCTAAACGGCTGGATCGAATGGATAAAATTTTATGTGCATATTTGAGTGGGTACCTGGATGGTTTGAAAATACAATTGAACCCGGTGGCCCTGTTTGGGCAGATCAACGACTGCCGGGTCCGCTAGTAGCAATATAAAACTTTCAGACAGCTAAAAAATTCTTAAGTCTTTCAAAACTTTAGAAAAAAGAAATCCGTGAAAAGAAAACTTTTCACCCTTCACTTCTATTTATAATTTCTTATTATTTTATTAATCGAACATCAGATGCTTAGAACAACAACGACACATCATCGCCTACTTATGCTGTCCGTATCTCCGGTCACCAAATGACCGGACGATTAATCTAGTAACATGCGATGTGTCAGGGGCTTCATTGTTACCAGGTGCTGCTCGTGATTAATTATCTGACAAAATTGTGCCACATTAATAAACAATTAGTTGGCATACGAGTCCCGTTTTATTTATGCAAGCTCGTTATAATTATGCGTTGATAAAATTTTAAAACAGGATATCAAATATTAAAATGATGGATGAAATTGATTCGTTTTTGCACTGATTTTCGTTATAAACTGATAGTATAATAATAATAATTGTTAATAATGGGTTTTGAGCCCTTAGTGAAATACGATTCAAAATCAAAATCAAAATATTTTATTTCACATAAGCCTACGCTAGAAGCTAGGTGCACGGTTCCAATTGGTCGTTTCCTATGGAGAAGAGTCGACAAGAAACTCCACGGTTACTCTTTTAAAAGAAAATAATAATTAATAATTATGTAGGTATCCTACTGCAACTAGTTTTCAACATAGGCATCGTTCTAGTGGGCAGTCAATGGTTTCTTTCTTCTCAGAAGATTGTCAGTAAGGAAGTGCTAGACTTCCTAACGATCGCCGATAAGGAATATAAAATATCAAACCAAACTAAAAGATAATTTGAATTCAACAACGGAATTATTTTAAGTAGTTAAGCTTCAATCAATCTGCCTAGCTTTTTCTAAAACCATGTTGGGGTCGATTTCCAGTCTAACCGGATACCAGTATTTTACGTAGAGCGACTGCCTATTTGACCTCCCACAACCCAGTAACTGGGTAATATGATACCCATTGGTATGACTGCTAGTCTGACTTTCGGGCTTCCGACGGCCCGTAACGACGAATCCATGAATAAGTAGGTAAGCTTACTGCACTAATTAAACCGGCCAAATGCGAGTCGGACTCGCGCACGAAGGGTTCCGTACCATTATCTATAAAAACGGCAAAAAATCACGTTTGTTGTATGGGAGCCCCCTTATATATATATTTTATCGTTTTTTTGTATTTGTTGTTATAGCGGCAACAGAAATAAATCATCTGTGAAAATTTCAACTGTCTAACTATCACGGTTTATGAGACCGGACAAATAGACAGACAGACAGACAACGGAGCCTTAATAATAGGGTCCCGTTTTACCCTTTGGGTACGGAACCCTAAAAACGGTCAGTAAGGACGGTTATTAACAAAAGTGTGGTCGTAAAAGTCAGTCTAGTCAAGCAGTCTCTAAGTAATGATTGACGTTACGATTATGGATTATTACCCTTCAGACTAAGATAGTGCTAAGTGCGATAAAAGCCTAAATAAATATCGAGATAATTGGCCCCTTTTCTTGTGTTCTTACTATTCTGAGGCTTAGTTTATTGAGTATACTTATCGTGAAAAGGCCTTTTGTCTAATAACAACTCGCAATCCTATTTCAGACATTAAATGAATACCTACACTTGCACATACAATAAAACAATTAATGAACGGTAAGTAAGTACCTAATTGTTTTCGAAAATTAATTTGGTTGATTTATATAAGTAAAACAATAGTTTCTTGAATTAAGAAGATTGGGGTAAAGATCACTGAATAACAGAGTCATCCTGGGAAAAATATTATTATATAGATGAGATTTAGCATCTTGCTTAGCCCTGTCTTTAGACTAACAACATATTAGAGACTGTAAAAAACTCACAGCAAGAGAGCAGTTGGTTAATATACACATAAGAAACTTATTGTATTTTTTTCATAAAAATTTCTTCACATAAAGCCATTAAACACAAAATACAGCTTCGCTCGAAAACCAAAGATTTAGAAGCAATAATGAGGCTAAAAAAGAACGTAAATTGATAGCCATTTTGTCCAAATCAGTGGGTACAGTGGCAGCAAAATAAACCAACACATGTAGTGAACTACATACATCAATGTTCCTCGCCAAAACATTATCCTCTATGGCTTCACGGATGTCGAGAAATAAATGTGGCCTCAAGTGTTTTACTACCACTCCGGGATAAAAGGATTCGCCGTAAATAAAAACATATACATTAACATAACGTGTATATCTTTATACATATAGGAAATAGAGGGTGTTTTTTTATAAGAGTCAGGAGCGAATTTACTATGATTTTAAATTATTGGTTTGGACATAGTAGGTATTACCTTAATTAGATATTGCTTAATGTGTGTCGTTTTAACTATTATTAATTTAAAACTAGATTTCAGAAGGTGCAGAAATCAATTTTTTTTTTTTTTTTTTACCAAAAAAATATGTTTCTGTTGACAGTTGTCTTCAAAATGTACAAAGTAAGGGTTTCTGGGTTAAAATTATTTGCTTTGATATCCTCTTTAATTTAGGATTAATATTGCTCTGCACTGTGGTCAAAAATGGGGTAAAAAATTCGAGTTAAAAAAAAAATGAAAATCGCCCTTATCTCCCTATTATTATTATTTGGTTAGACACACTAGCAGCTAATTAGCTGATGCGTGTGTATCAAATAGCTTGGAGATATTTAATCTGTCCAGTCGATCGAGTCGAGTTGTTGTGTCACTTACTGGCGACAATGAAGAGTATTATAAAAAAGATATCTCTAAAAATCGTGTACACATGGGATACACAATATCGATACCAATACCAACACAATTCACAATTTTGTCCTGAAAAATTGTGTCAGAACAAAAATATCGAGTGAAGCCGTATTGGCACTAAAATAAAAATTGACACTAAACTACCTTGTTGTGCAGCAGAGCAGCAGGGATTTGAACTCGAATCACTGGGTAGGTACGTGGACAGACAGAGAATTGAACTTTCCGTCCAAATAAATAATCACAGCAGCTGAACCACCGCACCTGATTTAGGTATTTGGCCATCTTTAAGTTATGAAATAGTTTAATGTTTAATCAATATTACTCATTATATAATTATTCCTTGTTTTAAGTAGGTTAAGTAATGAATACCTACCTAGTTAAGTATTTAATACGTAGCAAAGAATGTGCCGCAATCTCTTAGTCATACGCTCATTCGCGTAACTTCAAGTTAATTAGAGTGGAAAATATTTCAGCCGTTGATCCCGGCTATCATTCGTGTAATTTTGACAGTCGTTACGGGTCGTCAGAAGGCCGAAAGTCTGACAACCAGTCTTACCAAGGGGTATCGTACTACCCAGTTACTGGGTTTTGGACGTCAGTTAGACAGTCGCTACATGTAAAATAATGGTATACTGCTGCATCCAGTCGACTGGAAGCCGACCCCAACACACTTGGGAAAAGGCTAGGCAAATATTTGTAAAGTCACATTGTTCCAAACCCGTATATGGACTCACCACCATGTAGTATGGCATCTTCCGTAAACTTCATCCAATTTAATAAAAACCTCATGATACACTTAAAATAAAGACCACCCAGTGTGTCACCCTTTGTAAAAAATCTAAATTTATGTCTGTAATTTTTATGGTGTACATAATAAAGAGTATTCTATTCTAAATTACCACTTTATACGACGTTGCAACTATAACATAATTGAAGGAAGATACTCCAAGCGTATCTTTTTTCAAGGAACATGTTCATTAATTACGGGGGCGTATTTTTACCCTGTCCATTAGAGATACGTCAGCCCGCCGTTAACCTGAGATTAATGACGTGGCTAGCTAAAATTCTAACGCTATTTTAAACATTTTAGCCATCACAGACTGAAAATTTCCAGATTTTGATCGTTCGAAAGTTTAATTTGTAAATCAAGTTAGGCTCGGCTCGTTCGTGTGAGCTTAATGATTAACTTTGTTTAAACACTGCTTTATTACAACTAGTTTTTGTTAATGTTTTGAGCGTTCATTGTAGCGATGATTAATAGGGTCAACTCTGAACGTTGGCAGGCTAATAATAGATTATCATTTAAATACCTTATTATATGTACAGTGGATTCTTGGAGTCTTTTTAAATGTGAATGGATTCACAGTGCCAAGATAACTAGGTTAGAAATCGGAAATTACAGATGTATCTCAAATTCGAAATTGATACCTATTGATAGTACCTTCTCGTAAAATATAATATAGGTATAATTATTATTGCCACATTGAACGCACAAGGTTATACAAACAACTGCCCAAAAAAAGGAGTATTATGTTTTCAGGTTTCGGGTAGCTGCCTACCCTATAACTACGTATATGAGTTCAGTAATCCACGATTGTATGAAGGTCATTTCATACTACGCTACGCTACGAATAATATAATAGCATATAGCATATAGTTCATAGCACAACAATATCGCTCGCCATACATTTATTTAGAACACGTTCACACTTTGCTATACTATATATTATTGGAAATGTATGGCGAGCGATATTGTTGTGTTATGAACTATATGCTATATATTATAGCGTAGTCTGAAATGAGTTTGAATGTGAATAACATTGCATGAATACCCACTTCCCGAATACTTTGGGAGTATGACTTAAACAAACTTAAGTTCGCAAACCTTTACATAACAAAACAAAGACATATCAATACTTCCAACGATATAAACTCTACAACGCACTAACTAAAAGCATCCAATATTGAAACAAAGTTTGCAGGAGAGAAAGAGATGAAGCACCATAGAGTATCCACTTCAGAACATATCTCGTTAGCCATCCAATTAGTGTTCGGTTCGACAGTTGAATATTTTATACAATCACAGTAATATTACCGATACGATTTTGTTGCTTGTTTACTCAACATTTGATGCTATAAAAATCTGTTGTCTTTTGTAATATCTGTGTTTTTTTTTGTTCTTTTGTCGGAGTCATCGGAGGGGATTATTGGAATGATTATTTGGTTTAACTCGGAGTGCATTGTAAATGCCAATATGCGTAATGGTAAAATAGGTGTAAGGCGTACTCGCGAGCATTTTTTGAGTGTATTGTATATGATACGGACCAAGTAATAAATACGGGCATTTTTCATAATGCCCGCGCATTATGCATAATGACAAGCTACTTAGGGAAAAATAATTAATTATAATTTGAACTTCCTTATTTATCACATTGCCTCTTCATTATAAATATTGCCATGTGGTCTTTGGGCAACTTAACAATACACAGGTATTTAATTATAGTAAAGTCATGATAGGTTAGCAGAGTGTCTATGAATGGAAATATTTTATATGATTTTACATATTGATTCTACGTTTGAAATCAAAATAATAGTAATAAAACCTGGTTTTAATTGTGCTGCCCCAAAGGTGACTAGCATAATAAAAAATGCCCGGTTGATTTGATTATTTCAATAGTTGTTATCATACTGCCCTCTCATATTGGGCATTTTTCAAACTGCCCGGGCATTTTTTATAATGCCTTAATAATCACTTGGTCCATAACATATATAAGTCGCGTAAAAAATCTTTACTTTAAATATTAATCTTAAAGGCTTGCCATTTGTGAAAATGATAAAAGCACTCGTAAAATCCTGAAATATTAAAGAAAGAACAAGGATATTGACTGCAAACAATTTCAGGTACTTATTTCATAGCAGCCTGAGTCTGGATATGGGCCCAGTTGATGGTAATAGGCTCGGCCCCTATGACATGGGATATAAACATAACTGCAATGGCGAAATGTTGGTGAACTATAGGAACCTACTCACGAAGAGCTCGTGGCTAAGTATTAGTTAATAATCAGGTTAAGCTACGCTTGCCGGGGTTGGTACGTGGATGGGTGACCATCTTTACACACCGAAACTCCTCCGTGCCTCGGAAACCACGTTAAGACATTGGTCCCGGCTGTCATTCGTGGATCTTTGACAGTCGTTACAGGTCGTCAGATCCCGAAAGTCTAACAACCAGTCTTACCAAGGGGTATCGTATTACCCACTTACTGGGAAATGGAGGTCTGATAGGCATTCGCTCCATGTAAAATACTGATATTCAGCTGCATTCGGTTAGACTGGAAGCCGACCCCAACCAATGGACTACGCAAATTAAATTTGTACAACCCCGACCACAAGTTTCGACCGGCGACAACAAAATGGTCCTTAACATTTTATAGAATCGTAACTCCGCTACGAATGGACTTACATAAATAAAACTATGAAAAATGAATGGCTCAATTCCTTTATCCCTATTTTTTCCTCCATCGGAATCCAAATAACGTGCTCGTTTGCCGTCCAGGGTCATAAATTCGGCATCTCTCTGGCCCCACGACCCATTTGCAATTGAAAGCGTTCTTTATAACAGGATATGTCCGGTCTCACTTTTACGATCGACTGTACATGCAAGCTCGGCCGTACTAACATAATACACTCGCCACTTTCCTATCGACTACATTCGCGGATATATTTTTCTATTTTACTTCGTTGGCATATTTTTTTGAGTGAACTGATAAAGATTTCTGTTGGCGATGTCGTAGGTAATAATATGATGTAGTAATAAAAACTAAAACCCAACTACGACTAAAAAGGTATAAACAAGACACCACAGACAGACAAATGAAAAATCCGGAGTCACACGTGTTAGGGCATAAATCGAACAGATTACGTGTGTAGTTTTAGTTTTTACTAGCTTTTGCCCGCGGCTTCGCCCGCGTGGATGTCGGAAATTATCCCACGGGAATGTGCTACCGGGATAAAAGTATCCTATGTCCCATAACCCACGTGGTCTGTCTAGGCGACCTAGGCGTTACGGTGTAAAAGTAACAGGCATGAGATATTAACTTTATATATTAGTGGTAGTCCATATCTATATTGTGGTGATAGTGTGGATAGTATGGACAGCAGTATGAAACTGTCGGAAAGATTAATGAAAAAACTATGGCATATTGCATGGACGATGGAAACTAAGGCGAAAGCTTTGGGTGAGCCTGCGATATTCAAAATTTCTTATGTTTTTTGCTTTTTACAGGTCAGTATCAAGTTTTATGTTGATCTAAATAATGAGTCGCAGTTGTTTCAAATATTTATTTATCTAATCTAACTAATATTGCAGGAGTTGCATTCCTGTATCTAATGGTTATTATTCTGTAAAGCTACTATTTGCCACGATCGCGAATCATATTTTAATCATATTGACATTCGAAACTTACCCATTAAACGATTTAAAAGCTGTATTAAAACCAAACTTTGTAAAAAAGGGTACTATACAATTTCAGATTATTCAGAAGACAAAAGCATGGGATTGAGTTGCTCGCTCTGCTAACATTTTGTCATTTTGGCATTTTGACATTTTGAATAAGTACTATGGAAAATCATCAAAATATACCTACCAGTTTTATATACAAATTCACATTATTGAATATTATATTATATGTAGGATATTGACCAAATGACATGATTGCTTTGTAAAGTATTGTATTATCGTGAATGTGAGGACTATGTGGATGTTTATTTTGTTTTTATTCTTATATTTTTTCGTTCTCAGTTAGTTTTAACAATGGTCTGGCAATTTGAGAACTTTATGCGGCCTACACAAATGTCCTTTCTTTGGTATTGTTCGTCGAGTCGTTGAGCTCCTTAAGTTCTGAGCTGAGCTCCACTATTACTGACAAATGCTTGCAGGGACAGGACAGGTTCACTCAAATCTGTGTGGTTCATTCCTCAAAAGACCATTCTAGACTCTAATCTACATGGCCCTCATAGGGTCTGACCAATATGCCAATATCTGACCTAGGTATGTCCGGACTTTAAAAGAGACTGAGTTTGTTTCGGCCTTTCTTCTCAGAGTAGTCAGATAGGAAACGCCGACCTCATCTAGCTTAATTTTACAATTTTTTGATATTATTACGACGTGTAAAAGTGATTCCAATAACCTATTTACAGAATAAACAATTTCATTTTAACATACAACCTGCCTAACACTGACTTGCAAATTGCAAAAAACTTAAGATTTGAATTTCGCGGGCTACCGGCGCATCCCCCTTAAGAAAATCGCATCATTTGCACAACGCCATCTATCGAGTAAGTACTCACTGGTAAACTCAAACTCTTCGTTCCAAGCCAAGAGCCAAGTAGTAATAACTTTTGATTGAGTGGACAGATTCTCAATATAAGGGATTAAGAATATAGTCATAGTCCGTATCGGACTATGACTATATTCTCAATCTTCTTCTTCTTCTTCTCAAAATTCTTAACGCTCTTGAAGAGAGTCCCGCAAAAATGTCAATAATAAGTACTTACATGTGAATTTTAAAATCAAGAGAGTAAAGAAGGGTTTTTACCCTCATGAGGGATAATTTTAGAAAAACGAAACTCTTTGTTAGTTACAAAAAGCATAAATTTTCACAGCCCTAAGTTAAAAAAAAACCGGCCAAGTGCGTGTCGAACCATGCACAATGAAGGGTTCCGTAGTTGGGATGAATTATTTTATCAAACAAACTTTCGCAAAGTTTTATTGTTATTACGTCTATGGGCGTTTACTGTCCCTCAAAGTGTTAACATTGTAGTTAAAAAACTTGTTCTCGCATACAGAATGTTTGGGTTTCCCATAAAAACTTTCATCCCCTATATCCCCCCCCCCCCCTTAAATTTGTTTTTGAGAAAATAATTGCCTATGTTCTTCGCCGGGATGCCATCTATCTCTTTACCAAATTTTATCGAGATCCGTTCAGTGGATCAGGCGTGAAAAGGTAACATACAGAATTACAGACGGACAGACAGAGTTACTATCGAATTTATGCTTTTAAGCATCGATTAGTATGGATTATGTGTTCAATTCAAAATGAGCCAAATACTCGATAATTATGAATTCGGCGAAAGTCATTCTTCTACGGAGACTCTTAACACCGCGATTCAGAAAATGACGTTAAATGAACAACGCCATCTATCGAGCACGAAGTGATACTGTCAAAATATATGGGAAAACGTTCGAACACTCTGTAAGCTATGTAGTAAAGACGTAGGGTTCCATGACTGACTTGACCTGACTTGACTTGACTTGACTTGACCTGACTTGACCTGACTTGACCTAACTTGACCTAACTTGATTTGGATTGAGTTGAGTTAACCTTGAGCAGGTATATTTTATCGCAGCAGGTACATTGGTAGTTGAAAGAATAGTAGATTACGTACCTTGCTAAAGTGAGTAATAAATGCACTCGTGTTTATTTAGTAAGCGCATTCGTGCCTTAATTACTCAATTTTTGCTCGATGCAACAATCTACAATTTTTAAGAAATTAAAATTTATCACCATTTTTTCATGATTTAATATTTGTATCATGATTTAAAAGATAGATAGCGCCACCTATGGCACTACTACCAAACAATGGATTTGGAAAACTTGAATTAACTATACTTTAGATTTGGTAAATTCACAATGTATCGCGTTATGTTTCCGCGCGAAGTATGTGAACATAATTATGATGATTATGATCGTGGGTTACACACGTTCTCACAAACCTACCTGATTTTACGCTAGTGTCATTTTACGACAATAGATGTCGTTACGTGTATCTACATTACGTACCTAATGAAAATTTCTTCTGGAATATTTTAAACTCTTATATCTTTTGATATTTTGAAGCGATTGCGATGAAACAAAGACTAAATGAAACATCGAGTTACACACAATATTTGAGTGTATAAGTTAACCATATTGATTTCGTACTTTTTACGTGATACTGGAACAATCAAACAAACGAACAGACAAACAGACATACAGACAAACAGACAAACAGACAAACAGACAAAAATTCCAAAAATGGTAGAAATGGCATCTGGTGGTTATTCTTGGACACTCCACCTAAGTTTTTTTTTTTTTTTTCATTGTACAGAAACGCCTCGTCTACAGATTTATTATATGTATAGATTACTTTTTTTTTTTTTTTCTTTTTGGTTTATAATATATATATATATATATATTTGAAATATGCTCATTAAGCCCTTTCATTTGATACCCAACATGGTACGATCAAACAATTTTTTATTTTAGTTCCTGACTTTATGTCCTCTAGAGGGCGCCATTTTTAATTTAATGTGACGTCACATCACAGCCTATAACCAGCGGACGATCAAGACACTTCCAACGATACCTCATTTGTCAAATTGTGATGAGTCGTTTAGAAGATATGAGGGAACAGATGAACATACATACATACATACATACATACATACCGGTCAAAATCATAACCCTCCTTTTTTCTTCGCCGTAGTCGGGTAAAAATGTGACTCATGTTTGATTTGATGATATCATGAGCAATTTCATTAAGCTACATTAGCACAACAACTATCTTCGACCTGCCTGCAACGTGTCGTGAGATACTTCGGCCATATTGCTCGCAGAGGTACCAACAAAATGGAAAGAAAGAAAGAAAGAAATATTTTATTTGGGACACGCACAAACAACTTGGAACGTCTAAATCGTGACTGAAAAAATAGAGGGTAAAAGACCTAGAGGCCGAAGCCCAGAAAGGACGATACCTATCAGCGCCGCACTCCACCAGGGAACTGATCGTAACACATGGAAAAGACCGTTGACAATTAGATGCGGAGTCACGATTCTCAGCGGTGAGACAGTGATTGAATAGAGAAAAGAGAGACATTTACACTTTGGTAAGTTGCAATACTGACATGTCTACTATTTATACGGCACATGGTACTCGTGGGTTGCAGCTGAAAATCTACGTCAGGTGGTACACTTTGTGTTGCTATCTGACATTATGCTGAGCTGAGGCCCTTTTGGCATTCTAATAATTATTCCCTGTTTTTTATAGTTTACATGTGTATTTTTCTGCTGCAATGCCAATAAACACATTTTTCTTTCTTACTCATCTGATAAGATTTTTCTATTCCTGACTATGAGTAGATTAAAGATAGAGTTGCTGGCCCTTTTATCGAAAGAGCCCTTTTAGGGCCAAGTCCAGGCTAGGCTTTTGCATTAATTTCCCTACCAAAACAATGGGAAATAAAGGCCAAAAGCTTTATTTGTCAATTTCAAAAAAGTTGCAACGCCAATGTAGAAAAAACCGCAGCGTTTCATTTCCAAAAATCCTCATTCAAAGATTCTATCTCCACCTTTTTATGGTAAGACCTTTAACCGCCAAATTGAATCTCAAACGATGGGCATTCTAATCATACTAAACCAGATAAACAGCTTAATCTCTCACTTATCTCTCTAAAACCGCTATAAACAATCGCATTCTGCGTGAACATTATGGTATAATTATCTGAAAATCCAATCGCCTAAAATGCTATAAATAAAAGCCCATTGTCGGCGGAATCGGATTGGATTTAGCCATACCGCATGGGTCTACGCAACGGGAGAAGGATAGAATACAAATAGCGAATCAATTCGATTGCATACAGCTACTAATTGATTGCTAATCCATCACGAAAGCTGATTGGTCAAAGGGTTAGGATAAAGGGTCTGATTTACAGTTTTCACTCATTATAATCAATTGTGTGCCTAATCTGTGTATCTCTCGATATGTCGATTCAAAACTGTTCGATAATGGACCGAATCGAATACGAGTGATTATCACAGAAGGAACCTATCAAGGTATACATTTACTTGGCAATGACTATCGGCTCTATGGTCTGGTGGTCGCTACTGCTGAGCATGAGGTCTTTGGGTCCAATCCCAGGTCGGGCAAAGTGTTATTGGGTTTTCTATCAGGCATTTCTCAGTAACAGCCCGGAATCTAGATTTGTGACCGGTTGATGGCAATAGGCTCGCCCACTATTACATGGAACTTAAAAATTACTGGCAAAAAGATAAAGATTATTTATTAGGAAGACTTTTGTATGTAAAGGCAACGCAAATCTCAATCAAATTAATAACTCCTAACATAAACTAAAATATACTAAACTAAACTTGTAATAAAGAGTTGAAATAGAGAGCAGACAATAGACTCAGAATTCTCAGAATTATTTAATGAAAGATTCAGAATTGAGTCTAATTTCAGTCTTTAGTTTACATTTGAAAAGACGGTTGTTGTAGCTATTTGAAAATTGTTGTTAATTAATTAATATTTGATACAATATTTAGCTACAAAAGTTTGGAGTTGGGTTTTATCCCACTGGCTCGGCAGCCCCTTTTGGCGTATTAAGTACTTTTACGCATAAACTGTGAAAGCGATGCACTAGGTTTATGTATTGTAAGTGAAGTCCGTAGAAAGTCTATACATAGAATGTACGGAATTAACTTTACCCATTAGTTGAAAAATTCGTTATGGCCCGTCGTGATTCGCTATTACCAAATAGATTTTGATTCTGCCTATTATAATTTGAGCTCAGCCTACTTATAGTCGATATATACGAAATATTAAAGTCTATGCTTATTACAATATTGCCGAAGAGAGCTATATTAATGTATTGTAATAATACAATACATTAATATAGCTCTCTTCGGTAGGTATTAATTCTGGACACTGCGAATTTTGCTCGTAAACGTAGACGGCTTTGCGTACCACGCATACGCCTCGTGAATGCTACGCTGCCTTCTACGCTTGTTGCGTATTACGTATACGCGAAATAAATGCTACGCTGACATATTAAACTCGGCGTACAACATACTCGTACAAGCTTATTATTGAACTCGTCGTACACGTCAGTGCAGTGTTCAACCAGCGTACAACATACCTACGAGTACGCCATACATGCATACTATTATTGTTAATGCCTATACAATATTCATAAAAATTAACCACGGTTGTGATTGAAAATACTGATTTTCGTTTTAATTTTAATTTAATTATTATACATTTTGAGATAATACCTATCGTGCTCATGGTCCCTAATGAGTTTAACACATTTATAATTACTGCGAAACAATTAGGTGTGCCGTCCAAATCTGGCTTAAATATGGCGTGTGCTGGATTAAACCTTTGTGATGCACGCGTGTATGACCAGAAATTATCGAAACAAAAGGAGTAGGTACCTATGTAAGGATCTTTCTGTAGTTTCTGTCTACCCAGGTGGGAAGAAGGCATGAATTTTTGTATGTAGGTATGATATTGTCAGGTAGGCAGGTAAAACAGGGGCGATTGTCTGACCAATGGTTAATAATTTCTGTCTGGACCTACCTATAGTAGGTATGGTATTGTCAGGTAGGCAGGTAAAACAGGGGCGATTGTCTGACCAATGGTTAATAATTTCTGTCTGGACCTACCTATAGTAGGTATGATATTGTCAGGTAGGCAGGTAAAACAGGGGCGATTGTCTGACCAATGGTTAATAATTTCTGTCTGGACCTACCTATAGTAGGTATGATATTGTCAGGTAGGCAGGTAAAACAGGGGCGATTGTCTGACCAATGGTTAATAATTTCTGTCTGGACCTACCTATAGTAGGTATGATATTGTCAGGTAGGCACATAAAACAGGGGCGATTGTCTGACCAATGGTTAATAATTTCTGTCTGGACCTACCTATAGTAGGTATGATATTGTCAGGTAGGCAAATAAAACAGGGGCGATTGTCTGACCAATGGTTAATAATTTCTGTCTGGACCTACTTATAGTAGGTATGATATTGTCAGGTAGGCAAATAAAACAGGGGCGATTGTCTGACCAATGGTTAATAATTTCTGTGTCGACCTACCTATAGTAGGTACCTACCTATTAATATTCAATTTATATTTAAAATTGTAGGTCTGGGGTATCCTAGTATCGCGGTAAAGTCCGAAAAGGATACCGTGGTCTCTGGCAACTTACAGGCAACTGAAGGAACACGGGTGGGTTTTAGTCACTAAGAGTCTGACACACCCTCACGCTCCGCCCAGAGCGGGAGAAGTTATTTGATAATATCCAAGCCAAAAAAAAAGAAAAAAAAAAGGGTATCCTAGTATTGTTAGAACTTTTACACAAAACCTAATTTTCATAATATTGTTTCTCCATTGTCTTTTTCATTGAATGTCAAGTACCTCAATGTTATTAAATTAAATGTTTTGTTACATGTCATGCCAATACTCGTCATTTTTGCGTGGGTATTTTTTTCGGAGCTGATATTATTACAGACTTAAGTTATCATGAGAAAAACTGTCTATCTTCTTTTAGACTTTTTAGATAAAAGTTAAACGTTCTGTAGTTTCTGCCTAACCCCACGGGAAGGCGGCTTGAGGAGTTTATGTATGTATAAAAGTTAAATAAAGCCTGAAATTTTCTTTAGTTTGTTTTATTCGTACGGTATTAAAATACCATATTTCTTTCTTTTTTGATCGGCACTAGTGCACGACACAACAATTCGGATCCTCAATAATTCTGAGTGAATATGGAAAATAGGAAATCGTACAACATATCCGCTTAAAGATGTCTGCATAACTAGGTAGACATGGTTTTAAGCCTTTTATCGTTGTTCGGCAGTACAGTCGGGGTGAAATACGAGTAATACTGCTGGCGCTGATACCAGATGATATTTTACTTTATTTTTGTTTATGTTACCTTTTTGAGTTGTACATACATAGCTGTGCAGAAATCTACAATTTATTCTGCTATCCGCCCCTGACTACTTGACAAAACATCTTGTTTATAATAATATGTAAGTTTGATTATTGCATTATACACATACACCTTCCGGAATAAATTCTCTAAATGATGCTGAAATTCGCATCGAAATCCGTTGCGTAGTTTAGAAGAACAACGTGGTCTCACAGACAGACACGAAAGGCGACTTTAATTTTTAATTTGTAGCATAAGCATAATCAGCCTATATTGCTCCCAAGGTGACGCGCGCGCATATCGCAAGTCCAAGTTGCATTGATCGCGGCCGTGAATAGTGTTTTAAAGCTACGCATGCTCTGATTAGTTTTTGGGTGGGTGACCTTATTCACACATGAAGACTTCCATGCTTTCCAAATCTTGTATCGGTCTCATAATCTATTACGGTAATCGTTACGGGTAGTCAAAAGTTCAAAAGTCCGACAACTGGTCTAAAATTAGTTGAGGTTTGGAGGACTTGTAGAAGGTACAAACAGTAACAATAAATAAAATTCTTGGAAAATGTTAGACGAATGATCAAAGCCGAGAAATTAAACCTTTTTAGCACCGTTTCTTTAACAATTTTCTCGCAATTTAACCATTTAAGTGAGCCAGTACAAAACTTTTAAAGTAAAAATAAAAAACGAAAGTTACACAAAAACAGAATTGTTTTGTTTGGATGGCGACAATTTATTAGGGACTAAGGGTTTATCTTTAGTTAAGTTGACAAATAAAAAGGGTGATTTCATGAAAAGGTAGATAGGGAATAATATTATGAGTGACGTGTTGTGTCTATAGTTTATCTAAATAAGCATTCAGAATATGATCTACAGAAAAAAATGGTTTTAATTTTAAATAAGATAATTTCAAGCAGTCATTATTTTTTTTCCTTATCAGTGTCATGAACTCAGTTTAACATATTCATAGTCTGTAACTGTGTGCACATTGTGCAAATAAAGTAATAAATAAATCACATTAAGTTCTGGGCAAATATTTTATGAACCATGTAGAAATGAGGGTTAAAAAAACAAATAGGCAAAAGACTCAACACGTACACTCGAACAAGCTATTTGGTATACAGGCAGATAACTTGCAACTACTTTACACAATTTTGCGAGTGTTTTCAGTAGTCAACAATTCTTTTACGTTACTCTCCTAAGCCATAAGCTCAATTTAAATTACACACAAAGTCAAAACGAGTTTTGTCAATGTAGCGGAAATTAAATATATTTTATATTTAATTTCCGTTACATTTGGTATACACCAAATAGCATGTTCGACTGTACCTACTCCATTTTCCATTACCACTTAACATCAGCATAGTCATAAAATAAACCGAAAACAAGCCAACAGTGCTTAAAACTCTCTCATTTCACTAAAGTCGGTGACACTAAATCCAGTTATTACCTTAATACACAGTTAAATATTGAATAAGACAGTACAGAACACTGCAGTCGAGATAAGCGCCTTAATAAATTAATATCATTAACCCTACGCCAGGTTAACACGGAAAGTTCGTAGTTACTACTGGCAATGAATCATAAGGGCCTGCCCCCACTGGCGGTACGGCACGGCAAGGGATTTTTATGCGAAGAATAGGAATTTAACTTAATAGTATGAAAATAAAATTTCAATGGCTCCGCATATCGCAGCTTTACTTTTGTATCTATGATGATTATCTTTGAAATTTCATTGAAATTCATTTTATTATCATACTGTTAAGTTATATTCGTATTTTTCGCATTAAAATCCCTTGATATGGCATGCCGCCAGTCGGCACAGGCCTTAATAAGGAACGTACGACGTTGCTTGCTCGGTCTTTCAAGCTATTAGTTACAAGTAATGGGGAATAACCCGGAAACAAAGACATACACTACCTTTGTTATAAAATTATCTGTGACAATTTTATACGAAGTTTTTCTAACAAATGGCAAGCTTTCTAAGTAAGTGCTTATGTTTTTCATAGAAGAGCAGGGTTATCGCTTTGAGTCGTGCATTGACAAACGAAAACGTGTAAATTTTGTTGCATGTAGTACTTTGATAAAAGTGAGACTTCTTGTGTCCTACTTTGTGTTTTAAATTATATGTGGACAACCTGGTGACAATTTTAAATCGTGGACACCTTGTTTTCGCTTTAACCTAGTAACAACGTAACATACGATGTATATTAAGTGAGAATTATATCAGGTACTTACAGAAGTAAATGTATAGATTTTTGTACACAAATATATATTTAAGATAGAAGAAAACCATATTCGTATAAAATGGACGTTGTTTCGGCACCTTTCACGTGTTTTCACCCCATTTACCAACACATTCCTCGCCGGGTAACCGGTGTCGGGTACCCGACAGCCTGACCGTGTGAAAAGGGCCTAAGGCGGTCAATTCCTACCCAGGACCGACACGATCGAGTTACATTACTAAAGGAAAAATATAAAAATAATTAAGGTTTTCTTCAGCGAGAACTGTCTCTGTTGTTTAAAGAAAATATGCAAATAAAAGCTTGGAATTGAATTTAGCGCATCGACTCAAATTACATTTAGAGTGAGGTCAGACGAGGTCAGCTTGTTATCGAGTGAAACACAATCGCTCGAGCCTGGCCTCATTCCATACTGAGTAGCTATCTCAATACCCAAATAACTTACGTAAAAATAACGTAATTTACTACGGAATTAGCGTTAATGTCTCTCACTTTTTATTGGGATAAAAAGTACCAATAAAGTATTATTTTCAGGGGTTGTCAACCTGTAATGTAGATACTATTACAACTATTTTCGTGGTTGAATTATAAAGGTTTTGTCTTTTCAGGTAAATTGAAGAAATTCATTCATAATACTTACATATTTCATATTCATTTAGCCAACGCTCCTTCTACCGTTTCTCGGTAATATGGGTTCTGCTTCACCTGTCACCACATCTAGCCAAGTGTCCTGTCCACCTTCATTTTAGAGCTGCTACCCTAAAGAACGGCGGAAGGAAGAATTCCAGTAAGATGCTGGTAGGGGTCTTGACCGTACTTCCGGGATTGTCCTGATAGTCGTGGAATACCTATCCACTCCTCTCAAGAACCGCAGGAAGTGTTGCCTTGCCTTGTCGCTACGTTACTATGTGCTAGTGACCGTTTTCGGGGGCCCATTATTGGGTGTGCAAGTCACCCCCTGCCATTTTATCCGTGTATATATAAAACATTGATCAGGCAGGGGCCATAGTCCTTCCATAGTTCCAGGTTACCAGTCCAATTTAGCTACCCAAACCCATAGTTCAATATCATTGTTTTATTTCCATATCCTGCAATAGTCCTACACCAACCGGGAGTTGTCCTTGCATAGTGCGAACAGGGATAATCGTCGGTTGGTGCCTCATTTCATTATGGATGTCTAACGGGCCTCTGCGAGTTGGGTTCGGCCCCTCGTACGTTCGGCACCGTCCAAAGATCCTTTACGCCAGTTCAATATCAAAACAAAATGATAAAATATGCATAAACTTTGACGATTGACCGCACCTCGGCTCTTAATACTACAATTTCATTAGACGGGATTATTCACCCATGCTAATAGGATGTTTTATAATAGTTCGCCCAGACACGAACCATCCGATTGGCGGCCGGCTAATAGGATTACTAATAAAACTTTCCCTTTGCTACGTCATAATACGGATTCCGCCATGTTTGTCTTTTGTCTTAATTTCTATTGGCATGTATTTAATCAAATCTTTAATAACACCCATTTTTCGCTCGTAAAAATATGATTCGAACCTCTAATATAATGATTGCGCCTCTATTTGTGAACCTCTTATAATTCCCATTTTAGGGGCTAAATTTTATACCTAGCAAATTAACTGTGACTGCTTATAGTTAGTGCGACCAAATCCGCTCGCGTGTGGTTGGTCACAGTTACAATCTAACCTAACCCGTTTGGTCGGGGTACTCTAGCTTCGTTACTCTGACCAACTTTGAGAAAACGCCAGAAAGTAAAAACGGGCTCATTTTTTAAGAAAGTAAGTACCATTACAATTAAAATGAAGTCAATAATTTTTAAAGGATCAAATAAATATTTCTCATGATTTGGGTAAATGAAACGTGTTTTGTTTTTAGGGCGTTTTTGAATGTAAATAAATGGATCAGTATACAGTATACACGTACCTACCTGTGGATGTCAATTTGTACTGGCACTTAAAAATTGAGTGCTTTGATCTGATTATTTGAATACTGAAATTCTAATATTAAATCACCATACCGATGTTTTTCATTGGACATATTTGAGGTAATTTTTTTAATCAAAATTTAGTCATCATCTTCCTGCCCTGTCCCATGTTACTTGGCGTTGGCTCAACACGTTTTCTTCTTTAATTCTCCCCTGTCCACCGTCATGCTATTATTAATTCACTTTTCTATCATATCATTCTTCACTATTTAATATAGCTATTCAAACAATAATTGTTGAAAAAAGTGGTTAAATATAAAAACCTTTTAGATACTACTAATTCATATCCTAATAATTTTTTAATGTTACTAATTTATTCCCTTTTCCTTTTTTTTTTTGTTTGACTGATTAAATATGTGCGAATTAGGTAAACCTGAACAGAGTATATGTAAATGATTTTTATACACTTGTAAAAAGTGCACTTGAACCCTTATTCATATAATAAACAATAATATCTTGTCCCTAAAATGGTCTTCAAAAGTTTGTTGACTTCACTCTGACTCACTTCACTGAGTTGGATCAAGAATATTCGTTAAGATATACTTTATGTACTTACGCTTTGAACAACCAATAATGCTTCTTAGATACGAAATAAGCATTGCCTTTTTACTTACAAGGATAATACTACTTTGTTATGAAAAGTCTGTGAATATCTAGATTTCGTATTAATGCAATTTAAAAATTCATTCTTCTTGTTTAGCATATGTATTCAATTTTAATCGAAACTCTAATAATTAGGTACTATTTTGCGATCCTAAAAATATTATTGAACACTTTAATATAATATGTGCGCCTCTTTTTGTGAACCTCAAATAATTCTTATTTTGGGGTCCTTAAAACTCTAAATAGTCAATTATGTGAGAAAAGGCAAAAATTAAAAAAAAGTTATGTTGTTAAAAAAGTGCCCATCATTAGAAGATCAATAAGTTTTCAAGGGATCTGTTAAATATTTCACTTTTTCTTTTTACTTTCAACATTATCTCATTGACTCTCTCATCAAACTTCACTACGAAAATGTCAATTAAACAGCTCGTACTGGCATATAAAATACCAAATTTTCTCTACAGAAAATTTGTTGTTTCATAACATCAAAAAGCAATATCCGAGCGCAGTGCTTCCAATTACCGGAGTTTGTGGTGGTGCTCGTCCTACTGTAGCCGAGATGGAATTGCCCGAACATAGGCGTACCTACGATTGGGCAATGCCAAACAAACATATCGGTAATGCTAATTTACATTATGTGCAACCATTTACCGTTAGATGTTACTAAATGATGATTTTGAACGCGAATGTACTTACGGCTCGCTGGTTTTATTTCCTTGTTTTAGGCAATGGTAATAGTTGTTTTGCTAATTAATTTGAAAGTAACCATGGATTATATATTTCGTAATTAGTTTAAATTATTTGATAAACTTAAATTGGTAATATACAATTTTATTAAATTGCTGGAACCGTTTAGACTGGAAGCCGAACCCAACATAGTTGGGAAAAGGCTAGGCAGATGATGATTTTATAATTAGTTATATAATAATATAAACTTAAATATAAAATTATATTTAGATAAAACGATTGATGAATATTTCAATATTATACCTAAACTCTATTACAAATTGATACATCGAAATTATCGTCATTTGTTTCAAATTAAGTTATAATAAGTAAATGTTATGAAATAATTTTGTCATTATAACCAGTTCGTTGTTATCATAAAATACTCGAACCGTATTTATTTGCACATTAATCTCATTGGTTACTCGTCCAATTTTGGTTAGCGCGACTTGCACGTACTTCCGGTTCACTGATTTAGGTATTTACTATAGCAAAGTGAATATTTAGAAGCCACTCTTGCAGATTAGAGAGAATAAAACATTAGAGGCCGTACGTTATATGCGTATATGATGTGTGTATACGGGTGTAAGGGTAAACACCGTTGTCACTCAAACTATGGGTAGTTGACTTAAATATAAAAATAAATGACCGAAAACAACAAAAAAAAAACGTTATTTTCATTAAAAGACTTTAAAAAGTTTCTATCCGACACCGTGCTCGCTAGCGAAACAGCTGACTAACTGAGGGAGGGGTCGCGCTCGCGGTAACCGGCCGCGAGCGCGACCCCTCCCTCAGTCAGGACACGTCCCGCACCCCCGCACGTGTTGAAAGTGTTGTGGTAAAATGTAGACTTAATTTCTTTTTAATTTTCCATTGATTTTACATTCTATAAATGAAACCAAACGACTACCTGTATATACATAATGCGTATATGCGACGTTGGTAAAAATATTCGATATACTATATGGCTTAGACCTTTTTATTCAAAACAATTCCATAACATGAGAGTGTAATTTTACATGTTCTTTGACCATCCTACTTTTATTATTTACCCGCGGTTTCACCTACATAACTCTCGATCCCGTGGGAATATCGGGATAAAAAGTATCCTATGTCCTAATGCAGGTCATGGTCTACACATGTGCTATAAATTTCATTCAAATCTAAAGAGCCGTTTTAGCGTAAAAGCGTACAAACAAACTCACTTTCGTATTTATAATATTAGTTAGGATTAGGAAGTTAGGATGTGAAAGTTTCTGCCAGGGGTTGCGGGAAACTCCGAAAGGGTTACCGGGACCCTTGGCAACAGGCAACTGAAGGAACACGGGTGGGTTTTACTCAGTAAAAGTCTGACACGCCCTCTCACTCCGCCCAGAGCGGGAGAAGTCATTAATTTAATGATAAAAAAACGTAAAAAAAAAAAAATTGCTTGTGAAAGTTTGTATGTTTAACGCAAAAACGCCTGAACGGATTTAGTAAAATATTATAACCTGGATTAACACATAGAATACTTTTGATCCCGGTAGTATAATATGTTCCTAATGGGATCATTCCCGAAATCCACGTGGGCGAAGCCGCTGGCAAAACCTGGTAACTAAATTGTGGCGGTATCTACATCGCCACATGCGAACTACGCATCAAAGGCCTGACGTCAGACACACGTCACATAAATCCTGCATCGCGCAATTAAAGTTTACCGTGCAGTGGACATATATACGAGAACCCAACATCAATCGTTGGGCAGTTGCCCGCCAGACACAACACCTGTCTGGTCGGAGGATCCTCCCTTTTCTATGGATTATGAGTGAACTTTACACCCTGTTCCTCATGCCCCTAAATTGGTGACCCCGAATATGAACGTCAGCGCAGCCTTCGTGCAACTACTCCAGCGTGACGTCATCATCATCACTCCCCCATCCCGCAAGCTTTCAGTGAGGCGAGTCACACAGCCAAGCCAACACCCGAGGCGTCATCGGGTATCCTGACCACCAGCATGCAGCGAACGCGCATTCCTGGTCATCACCCTCAGCCTCATCACCCCGACCCACTGGGGAATCACCTCAATCACCTCATCACCCCGACCCACTGGGGAATGACCGCAATCACCTCAATCACCTCATCACCCCGACCCACTGGGGAATCACCGCAATCACCTCAATCACCACAACCGCCGCAAACAGTTCCGACCCACTGCGAACAATGCGGCACCCGGTTCCGACTCACTGGAACCACAACTGGCACTGGCAAGCATCGCAAGATACAAGACTCAGCCCACTATTGACCTCCGGTCTCCGGAGGGGAGTGATGTGGCGGTATCTACATCGCCACATGCGAACTACGCATCAAAGACCTGACGTCAGACAGACGTCACATAAATCCTGCATCGCGCAATTAAAGTTTACCGTGCAGTGGACATATATACGAGAACCCAACATCAATCGTTGGGCAGTTGCCCGCCAGACACAACACCCGTCTGGTCGGAGGATCCTCCCTTTTCTATGGAGTATGAGTGAACTTTACACCCTGTTCCTCATGCCCCTAAAAAATAAATGTACCTATTGGTAGTATTCTGCTTTATTATTTCTTTCTATTTTAGTTTAACTACCCATAATTATGCATGTCCTGTCTTGAAGTGAAGTTACCCATTTGAATTGAATCAATCATTTTGTGATAAAGCATAACATCACGCCTGTATTCCCCGAAACGTTAGGCAGAGGTGTACCTATAGTACACCCTCAGTTTGCCAGTCCAATGGTTACATTGACTCACTCGCCTTATGTTAAGAAGGCGAGCGAGTAACCTATTGCTATCAACCGGGCACAAATCCAGGTGGCTACTGAGAAATTCCAGTTTGAAAAACCCAATAAACGATGTAATCTATATAAATGAAATACTGTATGTTGGCAAGCGCATAACTTGAGAACGGCTGGACCTAATTGGCTTTTTTATATTTTAAAATAATTCAAATTCGGGAAAAACTAAACGAACTTTTTGTTTGAATTATTGGGACAGAACCACGTTGGGTCAGCTAATAGTAAGTAGGTAAGGCTCATAAAAAATACATACATTGTTAATATTTTAATCTATAAACGTGGTACCTACCGCCCAATGTAAAGGTGCTTATCTGAAACAAAAGAAAGTATCTCCCTAAAATGTAATTTAATATGAAACAATGTAACTTAGTGTTTTGAAAAACAATTTAGATAAAATTGTACACACAAAGAAAGTCAACGTCTAACTGTCTGAGAGCTTTGTTTGAGACGATACAACTCAAACAAAGCTCTTGCAATATTTCTTCGTTTGTTTTCCTTTAAGTACTATTAGAATTAAGTCCCAAAACAATTGTTATCTTAACAGCAAGAAATAAATGTCTATAGCTCAATAATTAAGAGCCTGAGAGGAATCGTCGAAGATTTCATCGAAGAAAACACTACCAAAATAGGAGAAATAGTAAGTTTGATACAGTCACATGTTACAAAGCTAACTTCGACAGGCTTGCAATCGTCCGAGTTGGTACAAAAACTGTAGCTAGTGAACTTTGCTGCGAAAACTTGCGAAGTTGTAAAGGCGGTAAAAACTCGTTACGCCAAATCGGCCACTAAAACTCGCGAAGCGAAAATTCTATCCAACTTCAATTTACTTTTATTGTTCTTACGCTTCCTATTCTTCGAAGCAAAAAGTTTTTTTTTCTTGCGTTTAAGAGACTAAACACATTTTTTTATACCGATTCAAACGAAGACAGCGTCAAAATTTCACGTTTGAAATTTTCCTTGTTACAGTGTATCAAAGGAAATGGCAGAATCTCATTCCCACTGTAATGTAAATAATCTTTATTTGAATTTCGCCTCCAGTCTTCCCACGCGAGCACGGGATGTCGGCTTTATCGTCAGATATGTTTAATCATTTCACAATAGAATTTGAAGTTTATAAAAATAAAACATTATATTGAAAGCTTTTGAAATGTTCTTTATTTATACTTTCAATAAACGTCAATCTACTTTTAAATATTGAAATAGTTTCTTTTGAAAACGTATAAACGTAATATCAGACGCATTAGATAGAATTTTGAAAAGTAATGTCGGCAAAATATTATTTTCTTTAAAAATCTTTGAGTGACGGACAGTGTAGAGAAAATAAATTCTTTCAATTTAGTGATAGCTTAAAAAAACAAACACTACAAGATAAAACAGTAGATAGCTATGAAATGTTTGTTTTAATACCTTCTCCGCAAGAAATATTCTCCTATGGTTCGTTTCCCATACACGTGATGGGAATTCCCTTTCGGAATTGCATTTGGGTGATGTATTATTATCCATTTTGCGTACAAATCTGCGCTTCAACGTAATCAATCAGGCTTTTACGAGACATAAATAAACCGGGATGTGTGCTGTTTAGTTGACAAATGTGCTAACGGTAGCAACAACTAATTCTGGAATCAAATAAAGTTTTTGATTCAGGTTTAGCGTTTTAGAATTTAAACGAAACCTTGCTTGTTGAATTATTGTAAGTAGGTAAGCAACATAATATAACATCACGCCCTGTTTCCCTGAGGGGTAGGGCAGAGGTGTACGTGTAGGGACACCCACATTTCGCAGGTTATGTTGAAGTCCCATGTAGTAGAGGGCGAGTTTTTAGCCATAATCCAGGCAATAATTTAGACTCCGGGCTGTTACAGATAGAAAAACCCAATAACACTTTGCCCGACCCGGGAATCGAACCCAGGACCTCATGCTCAGCAGTAGCACTTGCGACCAACGAGGTAGTCACAAATCATATTTAAAAAAAAAAAAAAAAATCTAAAGTACTACAATGATTGTAGAATATAATAGAATAGAATAGAATATTCTTTATTATGTACACCATAAAAAATACAGATATAAATGTAGAAATGATTGTAGTTAGTCTTATATCAGTTTCTCAGGAGTTCATAACATTATGACTTTATGACACATTAGGTTTCTGAAGAACTCAGAAACCGGACGCTACTCGAAATAAACTAAATGACGAGTAATAAAATAATAAATATCCTTAACCCATGACAAATTACCGTCTATTGTACTAAATATAACTACATAACTAATTTAATACAACGTTTTTTATTAAAATTTATATATCACGTGACAAAATAACATTAATCATATCCCATTGATCGCCGATCGATCGAATAAGCTTAAGCATGCATTTAATAAGTGGCTAATCGTCCAATCGCGTGTTTTCCTTAATAACTACTAGGTTCCCTTAACATTATATTGCGTACATTGTAACAAAACGTTGAATTTTATTATAACCTCGTGTAGGTAGACATTCGTTTAATCTAGGTGTAACATTCGAATAGGTTAATTACTTTTGTCAAGGACTGATGAAACTATTGCTTTTGATACGAAATATAGTTATTTTCCAGGTTTTCGATGTTTTGAATAAAATAATTGCATGAACCTTGATGGATACACTAATATCTGAGATTGAAATGAAATATTTATGAAAATGGCGTAAAGATTTTCTTATGAACTGTAGTGGGTTGTAAATGGCACTGAAAATTCTGGATCACATAAAAAAAAATAAGTTTTCGTGCTTAAAAATAAGAAATAAATGTTTTATTGTATATTTTTTGTATTTTTTTTAATAAGCAAAGGAAATAAGAAGCGTGTTACAAAAGGGATGGGCCTATATATACTCGGTAGTGGGTGGAACAAAGCTGCCAATGAAGATGAATAAGACGTAATAATAATGATAATTCATTCAGTCATACCAAACATTAAATGGAAATAACACATAAAGCGCTCTTTTACACAAATCTTCAAAGCTTTATTAAAACCGCTGCCACCTACTTTTCACTGTTGAAACGACCTATTCAGAAGAAGTCTGCAAAATTTGCGCCCGCGCGGTAACTAATGACGGCGTACCTGCTTGAAATATTCGTCCACAGACTAACTTTGTTCTATACCAAGAAATGTACTATAGCTGCCGCATTTATCATGGCAATAGCGGTGATTGACTCACCTTTTTTTTTTTTTTTGTGTTTGGGAAATCATCAAATGACTTCTCTGCTCTGCGGAGCGGAAGGGCGTGTCAGACTTTTACTGACTAAAACCCACCCGTGTTCCTTCAGTTGCCTGTTGCCAGGGTCCCGGTATCTTAGGCTTTCGGACTATTCCGCAACCCTGGCAGATGATTGACTCACCTACATTAACTACTGAACAATACTAACATTTACTAGCATTTTTATGTCAAAACTGAAATAAGAATCAATCTAGCATGTTCCAATAACGAAAAACCATATATAGTTTATTGATTGGTAGAGATATTAGGGACAACTATAGTCATTAAATCTAGTTTTGAATAACTGTTTCAGGAATCTGTGACAGACATTGAAATTTGTTTTAGGAAACAATGCAATACGAGCTCGGGACTTTGTGGTAGTTAATGAATCGGTGAATGTATTTGACAATGATCCGTTTGCATAATCAGCCTATAATGTTCCCACTGTTGGGATACAGGCTTCCTCTCTTCGAGAAGGATTGGGCTGTAATCTACCATGCTCCCACTGCGGGTTGGTAGATGTCACATGTCTTCGTTTTTTTGGTTTTAGGAAATGCCGGTTTCTTCATGATGGTTTCCTTCACCGTTTTGAGAGTAGTAGTGATGTAATTATTTACACAAAGTAAATCACCTGCTTGGGTGCGAAACGGTGGGGGCCGTTACCACTGGGCCACCACTGCTCTCGATTCGAAAGTCTCGATCCGTTTGATTATTGTCTTAATTCCGAGAGAAAATTGTCGATACTTAGCAATTAAATAGGACTGATAACTCGTTTTAATTCAGTTTTCATCAATAAAAGCACCTATTGCATTACGTAACGTAATAGGCAAATTGTTATCATAGCCAACAAGCAAAAATCAGTACTTAAGAAACTTGTATCAGGTACTAAGTACTATAAAGAGTCTCAAGCAAAACTATAACGGCGCAAACTTATAGTGATCTCAGTTAAGTATGTTATCATATCTTGCTTTCTCACAAAATGCTATTATGGGATCAAAATATTATTCTGTATTATTTAGTTTTACTGTAAATAATTATAGGAGACTTATTCCTGAAAGTGTCTTAAAAAAAAATGTTGTTGCTAACTATAAGACTGAGTTATAAAAGCAAATGCTCTTGAGAATGTCTACGTTTGTGAAATGCTATTACTAGTAAAAGTGTCCTATAAATGTTTTGGAGGTCAGTCTTGTAGCGAAATATAAGACCGAGATATAAAGACTAATGTACTTGAGTATGTTAAGGCTTGGCAAATGCTATTATAAGTAAATAGTCTACCGCAATGCCTTTATAAGAACGTTATTAGTAGTGACAGACTTATAATCTTTCTTTATAGGATTACTTTGCTTGTTGAGTGACCTGTGTCAATCGCACTAAGTTTAGTAGTAGTAATATCTATATTTTGGGAGATATTTTTGCTGTTATTTCTTTGGCTATTGGTCTTTGAAACGGTAGTCTTCACGATCCAATAAATTGCGCAGTTCTTGGCAATGTCTATACAATCTTGTAGAATAATCTTGTCGTATGTTAGTCCAAAATTACACTGTTGACTTCTAAATAATTACCGTTACAAAAGAGGAATTACCATGCTTGGCAGAAGAATTAGTGGTCATAGTATTAAATTATAAGTAGCAGAGAAGACACTAATTGTGTCCATTCTGTTGCCGTCATCCAAACGGGAGGAAAACATTATATTTTTACCGAAATATTTAACAGCTATATCTATTGATATCCAATCAATAAGAAAATAAAATAAACAAGGTTTGTTCTTAAAAGCATCTGTCACAGCATTTTCTTATTCACACACCACGGTCTCACTTGACTTTGCATAATAATGCAAACTATATTCACGACGCCACAGATTTATGGTAGTACAGGGTGTTAGGGGACGAATAAATATCTAACAATGCTGCCAGCTTATATTTACTTTTAGTGAAAAAGTGCAGACGTCCGTTAACGCCTAGCCAGGGCCGTTTGTCAATTGTTTTAGTTTTTACGGAATATATTTTGCAATTAAAATAAGATTTGTTAATATTATTGTTTGTTATAGCAATTTGATCCTTCTGGACGACCTTTGAATGAAAGTAAGTATACAGTATGTAGTGAAGCCTAGTTAGTGGGCCTAGAACGTTAATTCGTGCGATTTTTTTTTTAATAATCGTTTCTCACATAAAATGGATTTAATTCGAAGACTTTATTCATAACTAGCTGCGCCCCTCGGTTTCACCCGTGTAAGTCTCGATACCGTGGGAATATCGGGATAAAAAGTATCCTATGTGTTAATCCAGGTTATAAACTATCTGTTTGCCAAATTTCATCCAAATACATTCAGCCGTTTTTGCGTGATTGAGTAACAAACATCCAAACACACAAACTTTCACATTTATAATATTAGTAGGTTTATCACTGTCGGATAAATTACCAAATTTATTTAGGGTAGTTGTATTTTCGTGCTAAAAAGATCAAATTTTCGTTACTTTTACTTCGCGCGTTCGTGTTAGGCCTACACTACGAATAATCTTTTATTATTCGTAGGACCCCCAGTAGTATTTAAATTTCAAAGGCACCTACTAAAATAATAAATAACACTATTTGCGTGATGAGATATGAGGTAGGTACTTGTATACTTTGCTTAGGTACATTCGTAAATGAAAGGAAATGAAATTTATTTGCAAAAAATGTAGTACATTACAGATGCTCGGGTTTTTTAACAGTTTCTAAAACAATTCGCTAAAACTAGTAGGCAACTAACTTACCAAAAGTTACAAGAGATGCTCTACAACGATACAAATAGATAACATCAAAGTTTTTCCCACAAGGAATACCCTCGAGCTACCAATACATGCATTTCATTGTAACCGCACTATACGTAGACTCGAGCACAAAGCGGTTTCATTTTAAATTGTTTATGGCAACCCCGCGCTGAATGTCAGCCTAATGTTACTGGGCCAGGTCGAAGGCCAAGAACGAGAACTTTAACTAACATACACGAAAACAAACCAACTCAAACAGGGGTTAAACTTCCCAGTACTCAATTATACATTAATCAGATAAACATGAACAACACGACACGACTTATCTACTAACAGAATCTAATTTCCCACTTCGTTTTCAATAGCAGAATTAGGTTTATAGCTTGTTTGTTTCACTCGAAATCACAAAAGGGAAATTCATAAAGCATAGCACTGCGGTTTCACTAATAAATGAGCTTTTATAAAAACAAACAAAATGCTGAAGTCGGGACACGAACAAATTGAGGGCGAAGCAATTTGTATCTCTTGTCATACTTTTTAATTTCATCCCGAGGAAAACAAATTAGTTTCACCCGAACACTTTGCATATTTACAAATCTTGAACGATGAGAGCGGGTTTTCTTTCCTTTGTTGTATTTTTAATCATTTTTAAAGCTTTATTAAAAATAAGACAATAAAGGAAATCGGCTTAAGACCTCGGTAAAATCTAAGATATTTTTTTACATTTCACTTTATATTTCATTTTCATTTTAGCCACTTTTCCTTTGTATATTACTCAAAAATGAAGTCATGCCAGTCATGCGCTTTTATTGTATTTTTCCTTAATAGCTTGATAAATGTATTATGAGTGCTTGAAATTGAGTTTACTCGGAGATATTAAATTCTCCAGTGTGAAATAATATTACTTGAATAAAGAAACACAGAACACGCACAGCCCTGTACAAATATAGATAGCGAATGAATCTTGCACTGTCCTTGAAATTCGAAACGAGAACGCGGGCGTACTCGTTCCCGATAGCGTACACATAAATTGTCTGTGACAGGAAAGCTTTAGGCTCATTTAGCTCACCGAGGATAAATGGCAATAAGTGGAATAAACTTTCATCTAGAAATAGAAAATGCTGCGAACTCAGATAAGATAAATTGAACGGGACATTTTAATACCTTGGAAGTTAGATTGGAAACAGTGAAGTGTCGTTGCCTTTATTACTTAAGACTGAGAAGGACACCATGAAAAAGCTGTAACTGACAAAAGCCATGAACATATTCGCTGAAATAAATCACTCAAACACCAGTAAATGGAGTAGAGGAAGTGGCACACATGCTGTCCTGTTTAAGTGCTTAGCACATTACATAGATGTGCTAAGCAAGACTTACGCGTGCTGAGCTGACGTCAGTTTCCTGTCAACACGCCGTCCTGTCGTACTTACACATCCGACATCAACAAAAACAATGTGAGCTGAAGACCAGTGAAGCCTCGTTTACACGTTGTATATCTCTGGCTATAAAACCAGAGACTCGACCCGTCTTTATAATTTCTTGGAATTGGAAGTTAGTTTTCAATGACAAAATGTTGGACAATAAAGTCCACGGTAACGTTTTTTAATCGACTATTACACTTTTGACATCCTAACTATCCTGACTAATATTATAAATCCCGATATTCCCACGGGATCGAGACTTTCGCGGGTGAAATCGCGGGGCGCAGCTAGTTCTTTATACGCTTGTAAAATATGGTCTCTTTAGGAATATCAATAAACTTTAGTAATAATCCATTTATTTTTTTAATCTCATCCCGACAATAACTAACAAAAAATTTACGCCCTGTTTAGGGTAGTTTCAGTTCCTCATTTCAAGTCATTTTGTACATTGTAGTTGAAGGACAGCGGTTATTTATGCTATAAGTAGTACTTAGTTAATCGCATATGTATAGATAGTGCTATTCACGAAGACGCGCCCCACTCTTCTTCCTAAACGCGATTACTGTACTGTAAGTGGGGGGCGTGTAAGAGTGGGGCTTCGCGGATGGCACCGGATATTTAGGTATAATACGTAAGCCGAACTCTCCTAAATACTGGAAACATGCAAACGAGCCTTGTTTAGTGTTTGGTGAGGCAGAAGTAAAGCCACTGTGTTAGTTAGAGGAGCGTTTCGATGCGGTTTTGTGAAAGCAAACGTTTGCGGTTACTTCTGACTAGTTTTAACACGTAAACGGGAATCCCCTTTGCACGTTGTTTGTATAACCTATGTTGGAATTCATATCCATTCAAGCCAATTAATTGAACTGTTTTTTTGTTGCAATGACAGATTGCAATCACAGATTGTTAATGTATTTACAACAGCTTGGCATATGTTTTATAAATAAAAATATGACACCCAATTTACAAAGACGTAATGTGAACATTTCTTTAAGTACCGTAACAGAATATTATATTAGAATAAGTTATAAGAATAATCAAAATCAAAATATTTTATACAGGGTGTAAGGGTAAACACCGTTGTCACTCAAACCATGGCTAGTTGACTTAAATATAAAAATAAATGACCGAGTAACAACAAAAAAAAACGTTATTTTCATTAAAAGATTTTAAAAAGTTTCTATCCGTCACCGTGCTCGCAAGCGAAACAGCTGGCTGACTGAGGGAGGGGTCGCGCTCGCGGCCTGTAAGGTCACGTCCCGCCCCCACCCGTGTTGAGACGCAAGTTCGTTGCCCTAGCGCATAGGTGAAAGGGTGAAATAATCTAGAGGCAAAATGTAAATTCGTAAAAAAAAAAGTCGTAATTTTCCATTGATTTTACGTTCTATAAATGACACCAAACCACTGGTTTCAAGGATAACGGTGTTTACCCGAACACCCTGTATAAGTATATTTTTTGTTTCTAAAACTCAAGAGGACTAAAAATACAATACCTATAGATATGACCAGCACTCAGGGACGAGGCGCTAAAAATTAACAGTGCATTACACTTTGAATGGCGGGTCATTCATCTCAGCGTAACGGCAGAATGACGTCTCTCTAATGGACCGGGACAAAGAGGCTCCTGTTAGTAATCATTAATGCATTAATGTCAGCCACTGGCAAAGTGCAGGGGAATCACGTCGGTAACTTCGCGATAATGTTGTTCCTTGGAGTTTATTTTAGTCGGTATATAGGCAATGGTAGTGGAGCTCGTGGCTAATTAATAACAGCCGCATGGGTCGATCCATCAGGTTAAGCTACGCTTGCCGGGGTTGGTCCGTAGATGGGTGACCATCTTTAAATACCGAGACTCCTCAGTGCCTCGGAAAGCACGTTAAGCCGTTGTTCTTGGCTGTCTTTCATCGATCTGTGACAGTCGTTACGAGTCGTCAGAAGCCCGAAAATCTGAGAACTAGTCTTACCGAGGGGTATCGTATTGCCCAGTTACTGGGTTGTGGAGGTCAGATATGCAGTAGCTCCATGTAAGATACTGGTATTCAGCTGCATCCGGTTAGACTGGAAGCCGACCCCAACATAATTGGGTAAAGACTAGGAAGATTATTTGTTATAGGCGTGGAACCCAAGGTAGGCAGATGTGATAGATGTAGAAAATCCTAACGAATATTATAAAAAATCTAAAGTATATTTTTGCTTTGTTTGTTACGCTTTCACGCTAAAACCGCTGAACGGATTTGGATGAAATTTCGCACAGGGGTAGACCTTGACCTGGAGAATAACATAGGCTTCTTTTCATCCTAGATTACAGACGAAGTCGCGGGCGATAGCTAGTTATATTATGTTGCTAATTTTTGCCCGCGGCTTCACGTGGATGTCGGGAATTATCCTATAGAAACGTACTCGACCGACCGGATGGATCGACCTGTACCTATATTATTATGGATGATCTCAAATAGGGTAATAACTGATGTACTGTACTTGAACAGTGCTCCATTTCTTGATCTCATCGTACGATGAAATCGCGAGACAAACTCGGTTATTATATAAATCACATCTGCATCCTCAGACTTCCTATCCCGACCAATTGTTGCCAAATCCATACCAATTGTTGACTATCTATAATACACTTACCCAATTATATTCTATTTTTATACGATCGCTGAAAATGCTTCTATAGCACAACCCTTGAAAGATCGCGCCTCAGTATAAATTAATGATTCAGCTGGTTTCAGCCACTTATATTTAGACTCATCTTTTTAGTAATCTACTAGAAATTTCAAATTACTACGCCGAGATCTATAAACGTTACATAACACGTACTTTGGCTAAGCATTATTGCTTGTCGTACAACTGACAAACTACAAGTGCAGGATAGAGCCGGGGACATATCTAAGCCAAAGCACGGGCTATAGTTCGAATAAATACAGGCCATACTGATTATATATGTTATGGACGAAGTGATTATTAGGGCATTATTAAAAATGCCCGGGCAGTTTGAAAAATGCCCAATATGAGAGGGCAGTATGATAACAACTATTGAAATAATCAAATTGACTGGGCATTTTTTATTATGCTAGACACTTAAGGGGCAGCACAATTAAAACAAGGTTTGATTACTGTTATTTTTATTTCAAACGTAGAATCAATATTTAAAATCAAACAAAATCGTTCCATTCATAGACACTCTGCTGACCTATGATGACTTTACCCAAATTAAATACCTGTGTATTATTCGATTGCCCAAAGACCACACGGCAATATTTATAATGACGAGGCAATGTGATAAATAAGGAAGTTCAAATTATAATTAATTATTTCGCCCTAAGTAGCTTGTCATTATTCATAATGCGCGGTCATTATGAAAAATGCCCGTATTTATTACTTGGTCGATAACATAATATTATATTATTCTGATTAAACTAAAAACGTTGTAAAATACTATTATAACGATAAAATCAATACACCACACCTTACTCCTTCAGATGGGTACGCACATTTTATAATTTTTAAATATTTCCGTTCCAACACTCGTAAAATATAAGTCATAATCGTAAATGCTATGTACTACAACACTTTGCACTTTCTTAGTGCCAATAAAACCCTCCTCATTCCTTCGCACTGAATGCGACATTCTTAAAACGATACTTAGAATATAAAGAAGCCACGTCTTGTTATACAACAGCAGTAATTGCATTTCCTCTGTAGTACCAGAAAATAGTTCGAGACTCTTGTGACTACTGTTTCAAAAGGATGTTTCCAAGAACATCGTATTCTAGAACGTTTTATTCTTCACAGGATAGTGTTTTACTTAGATTAAGAGCTATATTGTGCAAGATATTGCATTTTGTTTTATATTTCACTTGCTTTTCCTCGGTCTTCGGAAATCGGATAACGTGACGCTTCAACACTGTTTCATAGCGTCCTGTGTGACAGGGATACTTTATACTGAGGCTGTTTGTTTACTTTTACAACAGTCTTTTGGATTTATACAGCACGTATGAGAAAGGTATGGTCTATAGATAATATCTAAAATAGTAGTAAAACTGTTTTATATCACTCGTAGCACCTTTGGTACAAAAGCGTAGCACTTACGTAAACCTAGCGTAGCGTCTTCATTATGAGATCAAAGGTGACTAATCCATGCTTTTTTATACAACATCTATAAGAAAGGTGTGGTCATATTTAAGAGTATGGTAAAGACCATCAAACTAAACAACTTTCTCCATGGCACCAACACCTTTATCACGAAAAAAATATCAGCCGTCCCATACATTTAGGTCGAGTATGTGTTGACATTTTGTAGGATGATTCAGAGGCATCATCTTAAGGTAAACAGGTAAGAAATGCCAAGGTATTAAGTTCGCCTTTGTACGGTTATTACTAATACAGGATGAAATTGATTTCATGGGCATCCTTTTAAGTTGTCATTGCAGTAATCATTATGAACAAGTTTCACTATGGGACCAACATTGACATCACGAAAAAAAATCAGCTGTTCTTTACATTTTGACAAGTTATGTGAACATAAATGTAGAGAATAGCAGATTTTTTTTTCGCGAATTAAGTTTGCATGAATTTAATTTCACCCTGTAGTTTTAATAAATAAATATTAAAATATGCAACTCTTCATTCTATTTATTCCTATCCTCTACCCTTTTATATTATTACATTTAATATTTTATATAAATGGAAGCAATGAAACTCACTTGCATATAAATAAATCAGTAGCGTGAAATCCAATTACAAATAATGTTTACTAAACCCAGCTTTACTTAGAATGCGCCAAAGGATTTTTGCGGTGAATATTCTCCACTAAAATTATAGAGAATATCAGAAATCGCGAAATATAAATTCAAATTTCGGTTATGTCGAGCAAATCGGTGGGTGCATATTTTTATTCCTTTTAGGTGCATCAGCGTTAGCATCAAGATACGTGTTTGAAATACAGATCGTTCTATGATAAGTGTTTTGATAACTACGTAAGGTACCTAGCTACGCTAGCTATTCGATTGACGTGGTTTTGTGTAAACAAGAGGTACTTTAGCATTGACTGTCGCGTTGGTCTAGTAGTCGCAAATGCGATCGCTGAACGTGGAAACCGGAGCTCGATCTCCAGATCTGGCAAAGTCTTATTAGGTTTTTACATTCGGAATTTCTCAGTCGCAGCCCGCACCCTGGATATATGCCGAGTCGGTAGACATAGACTCGCTCCAATTACATGGAACTTCATTATAACTAGTCAAATGTGGATTTATTACATTATATTTTTTCTGCTCACCCATTTCTTCGGAAAATGCAGGCGTGATGTTATGCTACGAACTTTAGAATGTTAGCAGCGCAACGCATGAAGTTTCCTAGTCTTAGAGATGCCTTAACTAATACAACCTTATCTAAAACTGAACTTGCGTAACTTTGCCTCGCAGTTCAACTAAAACAATATTTTAAAGAATTCGCTTTACATTTATAATGTTTCCTCTTTGTACAGAGGAAATCTATTTAAAACAAGACTGCATTTTGAAGTTAGTTTAGTACTTACTTACAAGTACCAAATAAAGTTCAATGGAGAAATTATGTATGCGCTTGTCTTTCCGAAATAGAGCTGAGTACAATAAGGGAACTTTCTACTAGATGAATTAAAAATATCCGACAGAATTATTTGTCACATAAGTTTACTGGAACTTATTTGAAAATGGTGTAACAGACTCTGAACCTACAAAGGAATAAGAAAATAAAATAAATGCGGTAAAGTTCAACATTCTACAATAAATAAATACCGCAATAAAACACAGAACAAAAGATGTTCGAGTTTTCATCGTAAACTGCAAACGTTTCCGTTCTAACGATCCGTCTCATTAACCGCGTCTTATTTCGCCAATTATTTTCCAACAAATCACGTTCCAAGTTACTCCACAATCGATCATCATTACCCTGGCCTCAACACATTTATTCACTGTGTATATTTTCCGATATGATTTATCAGATCCAACTTTGACAGCAGCTGTCAAAATCATAACGTATTGTAAGTAGGATCTTGTTACATGTAAAAATGGCTGCCCTAATATATTACCTATAATATATCATTTTTAGGTCGTATTCGTTTATTTGTGGAGTTTGATAATGGCCATAGTATATGAGATATAAGTATAAGTTCCACGTTCACAGTTAAATAAGTTTTGTGCCATTGGATCACACTTGTGAAATGATCAGCCTAGCTCCACGACTACATTGACATCGTAGTTAATGAAAGGCGAATCTATTGACACATGAATGAATTAATACAATATTTTCAAATAGTAATTATAAAATTACAGTCTCAAAGTATGGTCATATTCGCTTTTTTGTGAGCCAAAAAGAAGTAAACATTAGGCAAATGGTACTCTTAAGTTGACTCATAAGCTGAAAACTAGTCTCACCAAGGGTTATCGTGTTACGCAGTAACTGGGTTGAGGAGGTCAGATAGTCGCTCCATGTAAAATATTGGTATTCAGCTGCATCCGGTTAGACTGGAAGTCTGCTCCAACATAATTGCGAAAAGGCTAGGCAGATTGATTGGTAATCTTCCTAACTCGATATTATATTTCTGAGAAACCACTCCTTACCAACTATATAATATTTATCAACATGTAACCACATGTGTACCTACGGTAACGTTATCTAATACTTTGAGCACGATGTCTTAAGGAAACTAATCCGGATTACCGGACTAAGTGGCCGCTAAGTAGTCACACGCTGCAGAAAACACTTATAGCACATTATTACGGCTTAATGTACAGTTTCTTTATATAAAATACATTAATAGGGCTAAGGATATTAGCAGGTTTCTTCGTTTTATAAGAACGTAGGTATAGTTTAGGGTAGTACCTTTATATAATGTGTTATAACGGGTGTAAAAAAATACTTTCGAAAAAAAGGTCACTTGTTATTCCCGTTATTGTTTTTTTTTTATTGTTCTGGACCTGGTAACCTTCTGCTTACGGAGATATTGAAGGTAAAAAGTTGTAACTTCTCAGACGTTTTTTAAAGAAAGTAAGTTTTAAATGTTATAACTGAATTTTAAACCCCCCCAAACCCTGAACCGTTGAAGGCACCCATAAACACAATGTTTTGCGTGCGTTACGCTAAATAAATCGTTTCCCAGCAAATGTTTTTGTGCAATACAATTATGTTAGGTACTTATTTTTATGTAGAGAATGCGTAGTTGACGGTTATGTCATGGGTATTTTTACACCCTATAGGCAGTGGAACATAGGGAGATGATAAAAAATCAACAATGAGTAATAAATACAGCAAAACGCGAAGGTATTTTAATGCCACACACCGCAATTCAACTTTGTGATGCCGCACACCAAAACATACGCTACATGCTACATTCTGGTGTCACACAACTCACCTGGCCTGTTTTTATTTTTATATTATTATTTTTTTCCAGCTAAAAACTTATATTTTTTTTTTCAGTTTTGATTTTTATACTTATAATGACACTAGCTGCACGCCCCGGCTTCGCACGGGTAGCACTAAGTACTATATTACTACGGCGCACTTACCCTACCTACCTACCTACCGGACCTACCTACCTACCTATCTACCCTGCCCTACCTACCTACCCTGCCTACCTGCCCTCTACCTACTCTACATACCTACCCTACCCTACCTACCTACCCTACCTGCCCTACCTGCCCTACCTGCGCTACCTGCCCTACCTGCCCTACCTACCTGCTATCTTTCGAATAGAATGTCTGAATTGAATAATTCAAAAAGTTATATAAAGGTATTGAAGCAGTTTTAAATATGAAGGTATTTATTTTGATAAGGAGTAATACCAAGATACAAATAAAGAGCCTTTTCTAGCGGCGTCATTTCAATTACAAAAGAACTCTTATTGTGGCATAACTATAATATTTAGACATATGCTGTCACAACACTTGTAAATAATAATGTGTTCTGCAAAGTCGTATTACATTATTTTATTCTATCCTCAATAGTTTTCGCAGCGCACGCGATGTAAAGAATATTTTAGGTAATTTTTTTACACCTTGGGTTACATTATTGGAGTTTTAGTAAGGATCCCCAATATTTTCTAGCAATAAATAAAGCCTATGTTACTCAGGGTGAATGTAGCTTCCTAATGGTGAAAGAATTTTTGAAATCGGCGCTATAGTTTTTGAGTTTATTCGTTACAAACATACACACAAAAATACAAATCTTTCCTCTTTATAATATTAATAATATAATAATAGTGTAGAAGTTAGATGAATATTTAGTTTGTAAAGTGGGTGGGCTTCCAGTAATTAATTATTGTGAATGTGAAAACTATAAATAAATAAATAATTTTTTTCTTTCTTAAACTCAGTTTATTTTAATCATGGTCTGGCAGTTTGATTACCCTATGCGCCCTCCCCTATGCGTCCTTTCTTTGTTATTGTCCGTCATATCGTTGGTTCTGAGTGGCTGGACTGGACAGATAGAACGAAATAGAACGAATAGAGACGAAAGAACCACACACAATGTGTGTGGTTCTTTCGTCAAAATACCGTTTCATATACCAATCTACATGGTCTTCACATGATCTGATAAATCAATCAATCACAAGAATAAGTCTGGACTTTAAAAGAGTGTCCTCTGAGTTTGTTTCAGCATTTCTTCTCCGAGTAGTCAGATAGGAAACGCCGACCTCATCTAGTATTAAAAAAAAATGATTGTCGTTTAAAATTGTTTGTACAAGCGTAACCGACGCGGATGACTCAGTGACAAGATTAAGGTAATGGGAACCCGCTGAATGCTGGCCCAGTAGCAGTTGCTGTAGTAATCCTTACAGAAGACCTACACCAAGAGAAGTCTTCAAAAGTCAGCTGTGACAATGATTTTTCAGATTGCAAAACACCTTTGAAGAAACTAGCATTAAACGCATCCATCCTAGGCCATAATATAGGTTAGGCTATATGTATACCATGCTATAAACAACGCAGGCTGCTTAACGATAGCAATGATGGATGTTAAAGTACTTCCAACATGAGCAATTTTGTTCAAGAGCCATAAAAAATATTTTTAATAGCTCTCTTGCCCACGTTTTAGTGGTCATTAAGTACTCAATGTACTTTATTTTTACTTACTTTGTGACATTTTTGACTGAAATGGATTTCTGATTTCTGTTTGTCGAATAAATTACGTGATTTTCTAATAACAGAGTGAGGTTTGGATACGTTTAATTGCTCGCGTTAATATTGCGGAAATTGGCAAATAGTTACTTCAGTGGCTCATTAGCTACGTATCGATCCAAACGATTCAATGAAACAGTAACGTTTTACATTGAGAAAATTATGAAATGCACCAAGTTAACATAAATTAAAACGTTAGATAGATACAAAACTATGGAGTTTTTGCACATTCTTCTCTACGAAACTACCTTTAGGAAGGGACAATTAGATTTGATTCTTCTTTCTTGTGTGCCTTTTAATTGTCTTATTGAAATAAACGATTTGAGTAATATAACATCACGCCTGTATTCCCCGAATGATTAGGCAGAGGTATAATAGAGTACACCCACATTTCGCCAGTTATGTTTCCCTATACAGCAAATTATTTAAAGAAGGGCGTTCCCGTTGACATACATGCTAAAAACATATTACCATATAAAAAAAAGTTTATTTTTATTTCTTTATAGTAAAATATTCACAAAAAATATTAAATTGATACGGAAAAGAAACCCTCTGTACACGTACACTTGTCACACTTGTCTTTCTACGTTGGAATACAAGTGTGCGTGTACAGAATGTTTCTTTTACGTATAAATTTAATAGATTCGTGAATATTTCACTTTTTTTGTTGCACGCCCTATGTTAGTTATCTCTCCACCAAATTCTCTTCATTCACCACCGTTACAGTGAAAAAATAATGTCATCAATACCACATCACTGCTGAAACCCTCTATTAGAACCACCGTGATATATTATTAGCCCATCGTAGTTATTATAGCAGTAATCAAAATACAAGCTAACGTATAATTATTACTATGACCTAATATATCATAATGACTGCTTCAGTGTTCCAGATTATTAAAGTTACGACGTGCCATGTGGTATATACTATCGCATTCTCCCAGACATTAGTGCAGTCACAAATCATCCATAGATTGAATACATTTGTTATGTTGTTGTGAAGGGATGCATCTTATAATAATACTGAATAGAAGTGTCAAAATTATGGCATTTATACACATACACTGGTGCCGATTCTGTTGTTCACAAACTAAACTAAATTTAAGTTCAGTGCATCTTTTTCAGAAGATAAATTTTTGTTTAGTCCTGTCAAATTAATCAGCGCCTGACGTAAATTGACGTAATTTTAGTAGGCAAGTTTTTAATCACGTCTAAACTTGTATGGAGTGGTGACAGTTTGACAGAACTAAACTAAAATTTATCTTCTGTCCTTTTCTTAACGAAATAGAAAGAAAAAGATGCACTGAACTTAAATTTAGTTTAGTTTGTGAACAACAGAATCGGCACCACTTAACTTTCATAAATAGCGTGTTAGTGACGTCATTCGTTGGACGTCGGAATTGCGAACGCTATGTGGCGGCCACCGCAGTCTTAAGAAACCCTAGCTCTACAGGACATGGGGTTATAATCTACCTTGCTACTATCAAATGCAGTTCCTATAAACACCAATACAAAACGGATCGAGTAGCTTTCCCTAATTACTATTAACAAAACAACAAGGAACAGGAGAATAGTTTCCGATCGAGCCCGCATGCGACTTGACCAAGTGAAACTTGCTGGTCTTGCTAGAAGGAAGGCTTCTACTAACTAATTCTCGTATACTTAAGTTAGGGTTTACAAAGCCAATATTATGTAAGGCGTTGTATATAATTTAAAATTAATGTGCTATAACTATCTTATGACACTACACATAGAAGGGCGTTTATAATGATTAATAATGTAAAAATATAGCAATGAAATATCGTATGACAACGATGATGTGACATTTGGAAAAGTCACAATTTTGACGTACTGCTAGATAAAGTCTGTTTTTTAATCTCGTAGACTATTGACAGGTGCAAATGTCAAACTCCAAATTGAAAACAAACAATAATCACTTGAAATGTCAAATTACTCTACGAGATTAAAAAACAGACTTTATCTACCTCTTTTGACTCTTTTTGCTTCAACCCGCAAGATAAAGCCTCTCCCACGCCGCCGGCGCGTTTTTATCGCGCGATATTGCAATAATGCGTCCCGATTCCTTGCACACAGCTGCGTTTTTATCATGTGATATTTCTAACGTGTTCTCCACCATATGCGCGTTTTTATTGCGCAATAATTAGGCAAGTATGTGTAAGAGCGCATAAGTCCTTATACAAAATGTTCTAAGAACACTTTCCGGAATATAGCAGGGCGGAGAAACGCGCGTCCTACTCCTATTGCGGCGATAATCTGTAGCAGTGTGTAACTTCGTGGCCGTCCTAATGAAAAAATTACTGAAAACAGATATTGCAGTGACGCTAGCGTTATTATCGGGCGATAAAAACGCGGCTGTGGGGAAGAGGCTTTATGCTTCAAAGTGACCACCAATGCACATGTACCTTCCCATATGTCTTAACTATTTAATCATATATTATAGCGCAACCTCGGAGTCACTAAAAACACATAACCCAATGCATTAAAGTAGTTATGACAATACAAAACAATCGAACAAATCTCTTATTAAATCCTTTTAAACTCATGCTAAACCATAGATATTTATAGAACAATAAATACAAAATTACTGACCGAACTTCAAAACTTGAAGCCACAAACCCCGGGGCTATAGGCATAACAATAAAAAATCATTCCTAATCTCGACGTCAATTTTTAACAATTCATCTTGAGTGGAGCGACGTTGAAGTGGCCGGATTTCAAAAGTCATTTTTCAACCGTTATGACGTAATCGCTTATAAACTCTTAGCTTTTTTATTTGGAGAGTAGGGAAATTTTCATATTCAACGTTTTATAAGCTTATCCGGGAGAGGTGGAGACCGCTGGTTGTTCCAAGAATTTTTGATTACCTTCATAAAAGTTATAGTAATTAAAGAATAGAATAGAGTAGAATCTATTTCCATACCAAACGATAATATTATCAAAAGAAAAAGTTCTTTTGTGAGTGCGAATGAGTTATTTACAAAAATAAATTATATAATTTCAATGAGATTTTGACAATGAACAAAAATATTATTTTGTGATTTTTTACCTGGTTACAGCATTGAAGGTAAATCATAGCAGTTGATAACTATTGTTTTTGTAGATTTATTTTAGCAGCGGTAGAACAATGAAACGAATTCCACAAAGAAGGTATCCTAGTCATTATTTTCATCTTAATTAATTATAGTCTTTTACAAAGCTGCCTTGAAAGAATTCTTGAAAACAAAGATCTCCTTGTAGACCTGAATACATTTGTAATTGTAGTTATAATGTTATTATTTGAATTTGTAACCTTTTGTTCTTTGGTAAAACTGTCTTCATCGTTATTATTAGTTGTTTGTTTAACTAATTTAGGTAAATAAACTTACTTTAGATTTGTTGATCATTTTCTATTTTATTAAGTACCTAGTACTTGTTGAAATGCCTACACTTTCCTCTATTAGGTATAGAGGAAAGTGTTATTAACACTGTTATTCGAAATACCTTTTACAAAAAGCCATATATTTTAAAAGAGTAACCGTGAAGTTTCTTGCCGGCTCTTCTCCTTAAGAAACAACCAATTATTATTGGAACCATGCTGGGCTTCTGACGTTTCATAAGGACATGTAGGTTTATGTGAAATAAAATATTTTTATTTAATTCCCTTGTCATCTTTCTATGGTTAATCTAAAAGATTGATTGATTGATAATTGCTCTTTAATCACTCAATTAATCTTTTATCAGTCATTCACCAAATGAAAACAAAGGAAATAATTCATTTTGGTCTAAATTATGAAAGTGATAAACAAAAAAATATATATATTCCGTTTGAACATGTTATTCTCTTCACTTTTCAGTATCAGACCAAATCTGTAGGGCAATTCACTGCGCTGTTATACGATTTTGAAAAAATACTGTTTTCAGTATGTTTTAGTTAACATAATTAATAGTACCTAATCTAATTAAAGTAATAGCTTGTAGTAATAAAAAATGAAGAGAAAAACGGACTCTTTCGGAATATAGTTTTTTTTTTTTTTGTTTTACACACTTTTAGACATATAGCCCAAAAATTTATGGACAGTGAATGATCTCCTTATGTTTCCAGAATCCTTAACATATTTTCGCCACTCATTCATCTTATTTCATTAACTTTCGGAGTACAATAACTAAGATTTATTCAACAATATTCTAATTCACTATTACCAAACTTAGCTTTCTGACTTCTCAACTAAATACACGAAAAGTAATTCAAAAGTTTTGTTTTAAAAGGATGTTATTCAAAATGGATAAAGTTTTAAGTGGGTCGCAGGAATATAAGAGAACTGGTATGAGGTTAATGCTAAGATTAACTGCGCGACGTGATAATACGTACTTTTTATCCTAGAAGCTATATTTTATCACCACCACAGCGAATTTATTATCACAATATACGTTAATACGGCAATTGTGGAAGTTGTCTGCCATAAATTTCGTTTCAAAGCCATAAAACTTTGCCTTTTTGCATTCCCACATCTAGAACCTGGAGCAGTGGATGCTATTACAAATACAAATCACATGCACAACCCTCTACGACTCGGAACAACTTTGAGGATCTCTTAGAACGTATAAAACGCGATCGTGATATTTCTGTGAGAGAGAGCTTCAAGCCGGATAAATATCTGTCTTTGTATTTTCTCGAGATAAAATAGAACTTGTATTATTTGAAGAGGGCACTTCACTACCTGCTATTTTCGAAGTCTGGCTTTTCTTATAATAAATAGGTAAGTTTCATACCATACAAATGCTGATTCCGAAAATCAGAAAACGAGCTCCTTTTATCTCGTTCAAATAAAAGTATCGCCACATTTCTTCTTTTCATCTTCTATTAGTCTCATTCAGTCTCTGAGGAAATATTTCTTTCACTTGATTATATTTCTATAGATCTTTGAGAGTTGGCGAAAATACTCAAGAGTCATCGTTACTAATGAAAATTACAGCGATTCGTATTGAAGGTAAAGTGCAAACGCTACCAAATGAGTCGGAACGGGAGCGGCAAGGTGCCGATAATTCAGCTTGAGTTCTCTCTGACTCGACGAAATTCATTCTCACGACGCAATCTGATTTAGGTCATAGATATCTACTAGTGTTATTAAATAAAATTTATGCTTTTGAAATGCTTTCTACTTTGGTGTTACAATTTATGTCTGTCGGCGGTGTTAAAGTGTGTAATTTGGGAAGTATTCCAATTTTATTTTATAGCGCTGATTCTCAGGTACGGAAAGACATGGTAAGAACCCAAAATGGAATTCATTTAAGGCAGAAATACAAGGTGATTCTATTTAATAATTATTGGTTTTATGCTCTCTGCTTCTAATTAATAATTCACTAATCAGCCTATAACGTTCCCACCGCTGGGACACAGACCTACTCTTTGTGAGACGGAGTGGGCCGTAATCCACCACGCGGGCCCAGTGCAGGTCTGTAGATGTTACATATCTTTTTGAATTTTTGGTTGTAGGACATGCCGGTTTCCTCACGATGTTTTCCTTCACCGTTTTGAGAGCAGTAGTGATGAAATAATTTACACAAAGTAAAACGCTTGTCAGGGTTCAAACCCACGACTTACGACTCGTAATTAGTTACCACTGGGCCACCACTACTGCACCTCCACCTATTAAAAATTACCTCAATTTAATTAAACATTAAAATAACACTTTATTAGAATTTTCAAGATTCAAAATACTTTTCCATCACAATTTCTTAGAAAAAAAAAGATTATAGCGTACGATCGCACCTAATTTCTATAGTATTTCAATATCATAACACAATAAACTAAGACAGGTACCTAATACAAAATCAGTTCAATCTAATTAAGGAGCGTATTACCGATAATTTGTTTAGCTCCGAACCTGGTGGATTATATCCGTTTGATATTATGTAAATGAGCTCAATCTGAACGTGTCTCAAGAAACTTCATGCCTTACACGCGGTAACTCCTAAATATGTTAACGATGTCATATATACATACATGAATGTGAATCTTGGATAAGATGCTGCTACTTTTACTTGTATGAATGATATTTCTCATTTTGATGCGCTTCTAGCTGTGAGAAAGCTTGAGTCCCTCAGGTAGAAGATAACGTGGAAATAGTCATATTTGAGAATTTTATGTGAAAGACAATGTTTTATAATGATGAACAGTTTATGTGTATATGGTTAGAAATGAAAGCCTTAGATAATAAGAGTCTATTTCAAACAATGAGCCAAATTGCAGTTTTATGATAGTGCTGCAGTTTTGACAACACGTTTAGTGATGATGAATAGCAGTATCTATATCGACCCGCCTACGCCTGTTTTTATTTTCAAACATAAGCTGTACCTACTATTAAAACATTAGCCGTTACGTAATCTGATATCACCGTGGAACCAAAGCAACACAACTATAATATTGACATCGTTTTCTGTCCATGTATCTGTGTTAACCAACTGATTAACATGTTACCGGATACATATACCGTGACATATGTCGCGGTGTATCCGACCCATGACAAAGGCGTACAAAGAGCGATCATAGAGCATAGAAGGGTACTATCATAATATTAGTATATATTGCACCCTGGAAGCTAATCCCTTACTCACCTTTTACGAACCGAGCAAAATGGCGGTTTGATTTATTCATGGTCGAAACCTCTTAGTGACAAAGTTTATTTTTGCATACGTTTCGTAGATATTCGCACTAGCCGTTTGATCTTTTGAAGGCGATATTTATTTCTCGCCTTTAATTATTGTTTAGCCTGTTCGTGAAAAAGAAAAATGTTTTTTTATTTACCTACTTACCTACCTATATTTCTTAGAAGCACATATGAAATAAAAAAATAGTTAATAAAACACTCGTTTTTCTAACTCATTGAAATATCGGATTTTATGTACGTACCTACAAGGTACATCGAACGTACCACGACCTACAAAGATTTTTTACGTCAAACATACATACAGATCAGGTCAAATTAGAACAAGTCAATTCCCAAACTGGTAGACATACTCGCATAGTTACATAATATTACAAATTGTGGTGGTTTTCAGTCCGTCATAGCTCAATTCCATTATTTAAAGCAAACAGCATATTATTATTACTCAACAGTATCGGGTCCACAGTCAATCCGATCGGTGTGACTGCAACGAGAGTACCTACGGGCTACGTTATTCCCGGAAATCGCAAGAGAGCAATATTTTCACAGATAAGCAAGATGTGTGGAGCAATGCACTTGAGCAAATGCGAGATGGATTTTAGATAGTTTGCTATATATTCTCACATAAACTACCCCATACTGAGAGTTACGGGATTTGAGAAGGCAAACTTTATGGAAAATGTTTATGTGGAAGTTTCAGAGGGGAGGGGGAGGGGATGGTGTTGCAGAAATTCGAAATAATAATACCAGTAGCAATATCTTGGTATGTGTTGACAATGTTTTGATATTCAGATAAGTTGATAGATTGACTTTTAATAATACACAAAGCTTTTATTGAAAATAAAGTAGGTACTCATTTTAAGATTAAATCTATAATCATTTCAAACCAACAAGCAACATACACTCCAGCACATTTACATGACCAAAACAATGCCCATTTCACGCGAGAATTCACCCAATAAATGTTTATTAACAGTATCTTGGTACAATTTATTACGTCTCCATACATGGCCCGATGTGACTAGATATTGCCAACTAGGAAACTACCAAACGCAATAAGCTGATAATAAGAACGAATGCGGTGACATGCCTGAGATTATTCCTTACCACGAACGTACCGCAGTGCGGAGTACTCATAATTTCTACTAAAGTATCAAACATAAATTCAATATAAAACCTTTAAATGGAACCTCCAGTAGGTAGGTATTATTGCGAACTTGAACGTGGATACCGTAATTTTGTATTTCTGCTCACTAATATTATGGGCTTCATAAAAATGTGTTCCGTTGAATTTGCTTCGTGATTACGACATTGGCTGGGTTGCCAAAGGGCTGAAATATCCGTACGTAACGGGGCGCGGGAATTTGGCTTTATGTAAAATATGCTGCATATGTAAACGAGCCGTCTAACCTTCTGTTTCACATGTTTACGAAATAAGTTCTCGTGACGTCATCTGGTTTTCAGCTACGTCGGCCTTTTGATTTCGTACGACAGCTTTTGGGACGAATTGTGTACTCAATTTACTGGTTCGTGTTGTGTTTTTCTAAAACTACGAATTCAAACACACTATTAGCAGTAAGATATGAATTACAGAAAACAACCTATGAATGTCTTAGAATAAAGAGTTCTATTCTTAGATTTGTTTTCTTGGAGTAATCTAAAATAAAATTAAGAAGCACTATTCAATAAAAGAGCTAACAAATAATACTATTGACTCAACTAGCAAAGAGCGTAATGACTGTAATTAATTAATTGAATACTTAAATCGCCTTTGTTACTCTACGATACTTAATCCGTTTTAACGTCCATTAAATACTTATTCTATAGGGTACCTACTTTATAATATGAATACGACCAACATTTACTCAATACACGGACACCATTACACACACATAAAAAAAACATAGCAAAAACTCTTAATTCCGCCTCCATATACGTTTTCTTCAAATCCTAATGTGTGTTATTTACATAAATCGTTTACATTGAGATCCTGAAAGAAGATCAAATAGTTCTGAACTAGGGATGTGACGGAGGCCATCTTAGCGGAGGCAGAAGCTGAGGTGGAAAACGAATGAAACGTAGATTCTTCAAAGAAAAAAAATCGACCTAATAGTAATCTTTAGAAGGAGCAAACTGATAATAATGATGATGAAACTACAGGGTGTTAGGGTAGACACCGTTATCCTTGAAACTAGTGGTTTGGTGTCATCTATAATATACTTTTTCTACGGGACCAAACTTGAAATCGCGAAAAAAAAATCAGCTGTTCCATACATTTGTGTGGACACCGTTATCCTTGAAACTAATGGTTTGGTGTCATCTATAATATACTTTTTCTATGGGACCAAACTTGAAATCGCGAAAAAAAAATCATCTGTTCCATACATTTGTGTTCACTTAAATCGACAAAATGTATGGAACAGCAGATTTTTTTTTTGCGATTTCAAAGTTGTTCCCATAGAAAAAGTATATTATAGATGACACCAAACCACTAGTTTCAAGGATAACGGTGTCTACCCTAACACCCTGTATATTTCTCCAAAGACAGTTTTGCTTGTCGCCGGCGAAGATTTCTTAGTGTTTCACAAATTAAACCATCTCCACTAAATAGTTGTTCACTTGGTACTGAAGCGGTGGCGGTGACATGATAGCAAAATGCGGGACATACACAAGAGTCGTGCGCGGGTGAGGCGAAGCCGACGGCGCGACGAGGGCGCTGCGCCGCTCCTTTCATATTTCGCCTACGCCACACCCACGCCCTACCGCCTGAGTATGTTTATATATTATGAAGTAGTGCTACCAAACTACAAAAAAAAAACGATTACCAGCAAACTTACATTTACAGTTGGAGAAATGATTGACAGTGACGTTTATCGTTGTTTGCGGGCAATATTTTTAACCACAAAGTTCTTGGAATAATTTAATCCCAACTACGGAACAATTTAATGTGCGTGGTCCGACACGCACATTAAATTGTTTCTATTTATTTTCTTTCTTTATTTGCGGAGTTGAAGGTGAAGTTCCGATACAACCCTATTCTGAACGTCTAGTTCAATGCTAAGAGGATTCCGCAGTTGGAATCTTGCATGGAGGCGCCCGCTTATTAGGTAACAAATTGTCTGTAAGCGAATTTTGAGGGAGAGAACACCGATTTTCAGGTGATCTGTAATGGTTACGGATTTTCTGAGGTATTGGAACTGTTTTTGGAGGTTGATAGCAGTTTTAGAGTAAAATATGAGTACATTTCTACACGCACTTAGGTATATTTTACACAAAAACTGCTCCTAATATTATCATAAAAGTAATATTACTTATGTACATTGAAAATACGCCTTATGTTATCTTTAATCTTGAAATAATTCGACATTGTAAGAATAAAATAGGTACTTACTTCTTTATGTTATCACAATGTTCATTTTATACATATTATCTTACGACAACTTACAAGGATTTCTCGAAATATCTCCGGGGTAATAAATATTATGAACAGTGTAATAAATATTATGAACATTATGAATAAGGAGATACACTTACTTAGCTAGTCGAATCCCTGGAAGTTATCTTAACATTCTACCAAGTCCAGCAAAATATTATTTACAACGTAATGACACTAAACTTCGCATTTCCTTTCACTAAACTTCTCGACCAACGGTAACGATGGCAGGTAAAAATCAAATAAAAATCTATGCTGAAGTATCACTGAAAACTATGAAAATCTGACAAGTCGCAGTTTTCCAATTTTTATTATTAGTAAGTTGGACTCACAATTAAGGGTTCGATACAAAACAAAACAAACAACAAAATCAGTTATTTCACAAACATTTAAGGTACTTCCTCCAGACATGTCTCTGAAATAACTGATTCGTTAATTGTTGTTTAAAACAAAAGTATCACACACTAGATTTCGACGAAAGTTGACGCTAAATAGAAAAGAACCAAAAAATGGGTTGGTCTTGGGCGTTACATATTATAGGTACAATCAATGGTTGGTCAGGTTTGGTTGATCGGGTATTTTCACGTATTCTGTGAACATTGCAACAGACTAGCTATAACTGTTGATACACAGTGACATACAGTTGATATACAGGCGGGCTAACGTTTTAGCAACAAATTAAGGGTTCCATAGTAACTTTTTGGTACGGAACCCTAAAACCAAATAAATGCAGAAATATCAATGAAAACTTTACACAGGTTATTGAAGGAAAATAACGATGTTGGACACATAATACGCTTGTACCATTTGCTGGAGTTGCCCAGTCTGTAAACAAATGGAAGGAATCAAAGTGTCCCGTAGTGTGGTACCAACTATTGTCACGGAGCTTACGTCCACATTAAGCTTTGTGTTGTTTACAATGTTCGTGTTTTGTTTATCGTCGTGTATGACGACTGCGACGTGGCTGTCTAACAGAGTTGTGGGGTTTTGTGCTTTTTATTAGAGAGAAGTTATAGGGTTGAAAATGTGTCTGGGTTCTGCGCTTTGTTGATTTTTCAGTTGAATATTGTGCCAGTGCAAGTGCGATGCATAAGATTAGATCAATGTCACTCCCACTTGGTGGAGTTTCCTCAAAGTGCCCGTTCACGTGCATCTCGGATGACCTCAAGAATGCAACTGATGCTGCAATCAATGTGGCAGCTACTGGGCTCAAACAATGTTAAAACAAATAAGACTTACATCGACACGAAAAGGAGAATGTGAAAATGATCGTGCCAATTTTTGTTTTTACTTGTAATTTATTCGCTAGTATAATGGCCGTAGGGTCCGAGTGCTCATGGTGTGTTCAACGAAATCTCCAAATGGCTGGCTGTCGCTTCCCGTGACTCAAGGACTGGCTTATACCTTGGTCAGAGGCTAAGCATTGCCATACAACATGGCAATGCCGCCAGTCTCTTGGGTACATTATTTTATTTTGTTAATAGTTTTAGTTAGGTTTGGATATATTTTTATTTTATTAATGTATTTTATAACAAAAATAAACCTCTAAATTGTAACAAGTTATTAAACTACGTCAGCTTAAAATTATGTGTTTAGAAAATCTTTTTCTTTTCTTATTCTATATTAGCTGATGCCCGCGGCTCCGCCCGCTTGACAAATTATATACTAAAACCTTCCTCGAGAACCACTCTATTTATTGGTGAAAACAGCATGAAAATCGGTGTAGTAGGTTTTGAGATTACGGCGAACAGACAGACAGACAGACGCGGCGGAGGACTTTGTTTTAATAGTAGTGATAGTGACACTCATCATATCTGTGAAGTTTTGCCAGTTAATTTTGAATTGAGATTTGATCTTGTATCCCTAATAGCTTTTAAAATACGTGTTTTAAAAGCACCGTACAGTAATAAATCCATTTTATAGTGTTGGTGACGTCAAAAGTCAACAATAGGTACCGTGGAAGGGTTAAAATTCTGCGTAGAAACTTTAAGTTCCTTCAACCGCTGAATTTAAAGAATTGCGACAAGTAAAACTCCAAAAGCTAGCTTGTGAGCTCTTGATCTAGACACGATTTGGAAATCTGAACAGATTGAACGATCTTTTAGAACATTTTCTGAGATAGTGTTGACTTTTCTTTATAGTAGGTACATTATGTACGTAATATCTTGCTTGTATTCCCCGAAGGGATAGACAGGTGTATAATACACCCACATTTCACCAGCAGTGTTAAAGTCCCGTATAATTGGGGGTGAACTTATTCCCAAATCTAGACTATAATGGGGCAATACCGCATAATCAGCCTATAATGTTCCCACTGCTGGGACAGAGGCCTCCTGTCGAGAGCGAGTGGGCTGTAATCTACCACGGGGGGCCGACTGTGGGTTGGTACATGTCACATCTCTTCGAATGTTTGGTTCTAGAACATGCCGTTTCCTCACGTTTTCCTTCGCCTCTTTAGGAGCAGTGGTGATGAAATTATTTACACAAAGTAAAGCGCCTGCTTGGGTTCGAGTTCGAATCGACGATCTACAAGTAAATCGCAGCCGTTAGCACTGGGCCGCCACTGCTACCACACAATGCACACGCTGCTGACACACAAAGGAAAACCAAAAAAATACCCTCACATGTAGTCATAGAACCGTGACACATTTGTTGTATTGTACTGAAAAAAGGAAAATAATATCATTGACGCGTTAAGAAACATGAAGATATCACTTACGCACCATTACCTCGAATGTAAGACGATATTCATACATAAAAGAACGCCGATGGAGATGACTATAATTGTATACACGAGTAATAAGAGACGAGTACTTTTGGAGTTCCGTAGGATGTTAAGAAACCTCTTAATATCACTGTCAGTCTGTCTGTCACAATAATGCGTCAGGACAATTACATATAATATTATATACCAAATTGTAACGGTGCGTGTTTAAAATTACAAAAATTAAATATAATAAAGATGATAATGGCACCGAGCGTCCGGCTCCCTGTTTATGCGACACAGGTACTTCCCGAAGCAGCCATGCCCCGAGAGCACTTGAGTCGCCCGAAAGGACAGGGAGCCGTGCCTCCTTTCGAGCCATTCGTCGGTCACTGGTCGGATCGCGTCGTCGACGGTAGCGAGGCCAGGCGGTAGGGCGCAGAAGCCTGTCCCGCAGTTCCCTCACCAACGTGACCTTATTTTTTTTTCCGGGGTGGAAAATCCTCATGGATGTCCTCCGCCCTGGGGCGGGCGGAGGGGTCTGTCAGACTCTTACTGACTAAAAATCACCCCGGTGTTCCGACTCACACCTACGCCGGCCGGGGGTCGCAGGAACGCAAGAATCTTCCGCAACTCCCGACTGGTGCCGGTCCACTGCGGGCCTCCTCGGGTCAGGGGCGTCCGTCACCCCTGGACCCACATAGGGGGGCTGGAAGAGGGCATTATCCGCCCTCCGCCGACGCCCGGTGCGCCTGCTGCGGGCTGGGTGAGTGGACGAGATCTCCCTCTCCCTTTCCGCAGCCTCCTTTTGCGAGACGACTGTCTCGCAGTAGGAAACCACCGCGTCCCAGGACTCCTCGCTGCCGACCATGGCATTCACTACGGGCGACAGCGACAAGTCACTGCCTACTTCTGAGATGGGGGCACGGCACGGCTCCTCCCAAGCGGCACACTCTGCCAGCGTATGCCGCGCCGTGTCCTCCCGGCAGTCGACGCAGTGTCACCAACGTGACCTAACCTAACCTAACCTGCCAATATATTTTTTAATGTTCCAAAACACCATGTTTGCGCTCGATTTCGACTTAGCTGCCATAGTTTGAATTAAATAATACCCCAAAAGCTTTCACATGGCATAAGTTTCACTGTTAAGAGTTTGGTTCAAAATGACTCATGGTCCTTTCGGCGAAATGTGGTTCATCGACATCTCTGCCGAAACTCTTGGTTAATAAAGACGTGATGATATAAAGAGAGATTAAGCTGCATTCAAGAAACTTTTAGAATACGGTTCAGATGAACACAAAAAAAAATAAAAAAAGGTTATAACTTGATTGTAAAAAGGGATAATATAAAGGGTGGCATCCCTGGCGCGCAACCTGTTACCACGTACTTGATTCTGGAGAAAAAAAATTACTTACGAAAAATTTCAGCACAGGGGGTGCTGAATTTTTTTTTTTTTAATCTGCTGTTTCCTACGCGGTCAAAATCTAGGGAACAGTAATTTTAATTTTCAATAACCTACCAACTATTTCAACGCATGGGATTTCAGAATCATGTAGCTACTGAAGTCATGGTAAATAACAGGTTGCGCGTTGATTTGCCTGTTACTCTGCATAGTAGGTAAAGAAATTAAGGAACCTTTTTTTACAACGCATCACACGCTTGCCAGATTTCTTTATTATACTCATATTTTATTGCTCAAAAATTATATCAATACGAAAATGTTCTTAATAAAACATTGTTTCGTATAAAAACATTATACTGAACATGCTCTCTAATTCAATATCATATAATTGGAGAATTCGTTTTGTGTACTGTGCCATGTTTATAAATATAGTAACGTTAATTGGAAAATTCGAACGTATTTCTAACAATTATCGTGAATAACATGCGAGCAAATACTATCTATTTTGTATTCAGTGGCCTAATTGGCAGTTTATATGTAAGTATTTTATTCTATCAAATCATTAGACTGTCTGCTGCATTGAAGCTCAAAAAGTGATGTAGCAATTCAATCACTTTAGTTTGATTATCTTGAAATGTGAAAGTTTTGAAATTAGTGAGGTCATCATTTGCCTAGCCTTTTCCCAACTATATTGGGGTCGGTTTCCAGTCTAAACGAAACAGCTGAATATCAGTATTTTACATGGAGCGACTGCCTATCTGACCTCGATATTCCATTTACTGGGGAACACGATACCCCTTGGTAAGACTGGTTGTCGGACTTTCGGACTTCTGATGACCTGTAACAACTGTCAATGATCTACAAATGACAGCCGGGATCAACGGCTTAACGTGCTTTCATGGAGCGACTGCATATCTGACCTCCACAACTCATTTATTGGGTAACACAATACCCCTTGGTAAGACTAGTTTTCAGACATTCGGACTTCTGATGACCTGTACCAACTGACAAAGATGTACAAATGACAGCCGGCACTAACGGATTAATGTGCTTTCCGAGGCACGGAGGAGTCTTGGTCTGTAAAGATGTGTGTGTGTGTACCCACGGATCAACCGCGGCAAGCGTAGCTTAACCTGATCGATCGATCCGTATGACTGTTATTACTTAGCCAAAAGACACTTTGATATTAGTGAGGTAAGAGCATAATTATTTATATACCTACATATTATTATATAGAAATTAAATGATGTTTAAGCGCATATAGTTTTACTGAGATCGCTGTACCGCTACTTAGAAATACGTGGCAAGCCGGAGGGCAGCGTTGACGAATGAGCGGTGCGCGGCGGGGCGCTGCCGCCGTGCCGCCCGTGAGCGTTGACGGATGAACGGCCTGCACTGCCCACCCTCCCCCCGTCTCACCGCGTACACAGTAATTTCGGTAGAACTATAACCCAGCTAGTGTCAGATTATTATTATTAATATTTTTAGGAGGAGTTTTTGAAATGGGTGAAATCATAATTTATATATCTCATTTTAGCAAAAAGGTGTAGAAACCATATTTCATTAAACAATCGAACTGTATTTCGGGGATTAACAAACTGACATTAATTTAAATAAAATAGCAAAAAACTGAACAAATTAAATTCAACTACCTACGATGTGTGAATTGGCAGAAAAACTTTAAATTACCTTAATGAAATCGGAAAAGTCCAACGAGGTTTTCAAGTACCGCTGAAGCTAATTTAATCTGATCATTTACAGTCTGTTTTACCGAGTTTCAGAGCAGGTTGATGCTTTAATGGATTCTATGTACATTTTATTAGTTCAAGTGGAACTCAGGAACATACGTAATTCGAATGTACAAAAATCAATCAATTAATCTGCCTAACCTTTTCCCAAGAACATTTATGTTGAGGTCGGTTTTCAGTCTAACCGAAGCAGTTGAATACCAGTATTTTACATGGAACGACTGCCTATCTGACCTCCACAACCCAGTTTCTTTTGTTTTTATAGATTTGTATAGTTAGTTAGTCCTTCACTTTAGTTTTTTAGTTTAAGAAGTTTATCCAATGTATATATTTTATCATATTAATCAAAATATTCCTTTTAGAGACTGAATTAAATTATTAAATTTTGTTTTATTATGGAACTGAAGTGGAGATGGGCCGGAAAAACCTTATTGACGGAGTTGTGCACGCGACACGATGATCTTACGAAGGCGGCACGATACGATTGTCGAGATGAAAATCGCTGGATTACCTATACTTAGCGATGAGATATCGTGGGCAGAAGATGATTATGATGATATGGGGCACCTGACAAATCAAAATAAACAACATCCCATTCAATAAAATTGAAAATCAATTCAAAGGCCCGAAACGCTTCGAAATAGCCCCACGTACGAAGTTACGTTCATCGTACCTATTGATTGGCTTTACCTAGTGTAAAATATTAGTTTTAGATACGTGTCAGTTGTTCAGAAAATGGATTGTCGGGGCCCGTAGTGATTGATATGCGGCCCACATGGTGACACACGATTTATCTTATATTTTACAACAAAACCGAGGGTAATGCAGTAACGATTACGTGCATATTTTTTTGGCTTTTGACGCTATTTTCTGGTTCAGCGGGGTAATGGCGTAACACACTTACAGTAGCAATGGCTTTCATTTTGACAGTTCAACAACATTCATTGCGTTATTTTAATTGCGTAGATTATGAAGCAATGGACTAGCATAATCATTACGATTGTGATTGATAGTGCTTGTGTGCCTGACTGCCTATCTGACCTCCAGAACCCAATTACTGGGAATTACGATTAATAAGACTGGTTGTCAGACTTTTGTACTTCTGCTACCCGTAACGACAGATCTCTGAATGACAGTGGACCAAAGGCTTAACGTGCTCTCCGATGCACGGAGTGGTCTCGATATGTAATGGTTGGTCTCCCATCCACGAACCGACCGCGGCAAGCGTAGCTTAACCTTCGATCGAACCATGCGGCTGTTTATATTTAGCCCAAGCTGTGCCACAACTCCGCCTTCTGTATGAAGTCTATTCCAGCCACTTTCTTGAGGTCGTCAGTTCATCTAGCAGGGGGTGTCTGACGCTTGCCGACAAGCGGTCTCCACTCTAGGACTCGTTTGATCCACCGGCCATCAGCGCATCATTACAAAGTATTTATTAACACTTCTTCTTGACCAAGATTATGTCTGGACTTTAAAAGAGACTTTGTTTCAGCCTTTCTTCTCAGAGTAGTCAGATAGGAAACGCCGACCTCATCTAGCTTATTTTAAATATTTTTTAATATGACGTGTAAAAGTGATTCCAATATCCTATTTACAGAATAAACAATTTCATTTCATTTCAACCGTGCTGTGCTATCGTCAGAAATCACCTGCTACAAGTATGAAGAAATAAAATAAGTAACTCTAACACCCGGTTTCTAAACTGAGAATTTGAAGGTGACAACTTCCCATTCTTAAAACAGAAACCCCTATACTTATATTCTTTAAATAACATGACATAACATTACGCGTTGGTTGTACGCCGTGTTGTGTAGGTCCACTCACATATCGCAAATTATGTTTAAGTCCGATGTATAGAGGGCGACACTATTGCCATCTAGGAATCTAACTCAGGACCTCGTAGCAGTGCTTGCGATCACTACACTCGCGACAATCTAAGAAGTCCGTTTTGACGTTTCGTTCTCGTGAATGTAATAAAACGTTATGCCTTGAGAATCAGTTTTAAGCAATTTAGATAAGTCGTCGATTACAAACTCTCGAAGTATGATCAATCGATATGTCTCGAGAATTAGTTTATAAGAAACCAATTTCTTTTTCATCGCTACACAAAGCATTTTTATAGCTGTCAAAACGGACTTCTTAGACTGTCGCAAGTCTAGACCTACGAAGCAGTCAATTTATTTCTAATAATAAATCTTCTTAAGCTCTGCAGCTAATTTTGATATCAAAAGACTTCAAGCATAGCAGCAAAACCGCCATTGTTCTTCCATAAAGTATAAAATAAAAAGGCAATTTTTATGACAAGAAACTGAAATGGCTCTCGGTGCATGGTAGAAGAGAAGTGAGCAAATATACGAATAAATTTTGAGACTCAGAGAAACGGTAACAGTGGGATCATTCCTCTTGGACCCATTCAAATTGTTTATATCAATTTTCCTGGACTGCCTCGTTGGTCTAGTGGTCGCAAGCACTACTGTTGAACACGAGGTCTTAGGTTCGATTCCCAGGTCGAGCAAAGTCTTACTTATTGGGTTTTTAAATCAGGACTTTCTCAGGTTTTTTGCCGGGTGATGTCAATAGGCGGGGACGTGCTTGTATAACGTGGGACTTGAAAATATCTGGCGAAATAATGATGGGCGTACTATTATATGTATATACATCTGTGCCTAACCCTTCACGGATAACAGCCGTGATGTTATATTAAGTAATAAATTTTGTTAAAAATCCATCTTTTTTATCTAGTCATTCCAAAATATGTATTAAATTCAATAAAATATAATCAGTTTTAATATAAAATATGACAGTAAGGTTGATGAACAATGAATTCGAATTGCTTAAAAATCCCTGCAATGCAATCCATCAAAAAGCTTTTGTTAATCGGATTGACAAAATCTATCCAATCTATTTTCATTTGATATAAAAAATTAATATAGATCGCTCAACTATTATAGATAGCATTTTTATGATACTTCATTTTTTTCCATCATTTCACGAGGTGAATGGGCAAAATTTTTCGACGACCTGAAAAATTTGGTACGTATTTACAGTCACGAGCAAAAATATGTATTCGTTTAGCAAAATTTAATAATAATTTTTTCGTGGAATAACTATTGCAACTTTGAGATGAGACCTATTTCATAATAGTATGGGTTCCAAAATACTATGTTCGCTAAAACATAAAATTACAATCAATACAGTAGGAGAAAATCAGTTTTAAAAGTTGTTAAGTGTATATTTTATGGACCAAGTGATTATTAGGACATTATAAAAAATGCCCGGGCAGTTTGAAATATGCCCAATATGAGAGGGCAGTGTGATAACAACTATTGAAATAATCAAATCGACCGGGCATAGGGCAGCACAATTAAAACAAGGTATTATTACTATTATTTTTATTTCTAACGTAGAATATATATTTAAAATCCTTCCCCCGACGCGACGACGCTTGGAAGGATCAAAATATTACCTACAACTTTTATATTAGGTAAACTTAAAGGGCCAATATATATAATTTTTAACTTTTTAAATGCTTTGTTTTTTCGGGAGATTTTTAATTGTTTTAGCTTTTATTTACATATTGGTGCTCGTGACTGTAACTACAAAGATTCGTGTAGTTATTGCGAGGTCGGGTACCGTGACGATATGTTAAAGCTTGGGTTTGGCTGCGGGTTGCAAGTGGAATAATACAACCATAAAGTGTCCCCTTACAAACATTCCAAGAATCTCATTTAAAGTTCAGCATACTCCAAAAGTCAGAGTCAAGAGTATTATGTGCACGTTCACATACTAACTTTTGCTCTTCACATAATGCAAACAGCTTTAGTGCCTACATTAAGGTCTCACTGCCTTAGTATTGCACATTATACACTTAGTTAGGGCGCATTAGGCGCTTACATCGCTTTTTGTTCAGCGGCTGCAAAATGTGGGATTAAGTGACCAGGGTTTCTAGTTTAATAATAAATTCTTTATTCAGAGTAACAATGAGACTCATAGTGTTAGTACTAATAAAATAAACTTACAACTACAATGATTCGATTATCTAATGTTCATACTTAAAGGTGATATTCAGCAGTGATTGTTATTGATTTATTATCAAGCTGCACTCTTCAGATGCCTATTCTTCTGAAAATTATCATGTTTTCACGATTTGACGGGTTTAAGCCGCCAAGCTCATGGAGCATTACAATAAAAAAAAAATGCATTTTATTGGTTATCTAAAATTCACTTGAAAAGAAGGTGGCATGCTCAATGTTAAGGTCAATGTCATTGGAGTTATTAAGTTTTTGCCTTAAGGGTAGGAAAAACATAATTTTATTCTTAGAAGGAACGGAGATATTTTACAACATCTGTTAAATAGAAGTGGTGACCCGGAAGGCGTGAGCTTTGTTTCATCTTTGGGACTTTTTATACAGGGTGTAAGGGTAAACACCGTTGTCACTCAAACCAATGGGTAGTTGACTTGAATATAAACATAAATGACCGAGTAACAATTTAAAAAAAAACGTTATTTTCATTAAAAGATTTTTTTAAGTTTCTATCCGACACCGTGCTCGCTAGCGAAACAGCTGACTGACTGAGGGAGGGGTGGCGCTTTCGGCTGGTCAGGTCACGCCCCGCGCCACCAACCCGTTTTGAGACGCAAGTTTATTGCCCTTGCGCCCTAGGGTGAAAGGGTGAAATACTGTTGTGGAAAAATGTAGATTTTATTAAAAAAAAAAAAAAAGTTGTCGTTTCCCATTGATTTTACGTTCTACTGGCTTCAAGGATAACGGTGTTAACCCTAACACCCTGTATGTTGTTATGTGCTCATACGAGTGGCACGCATCAACTGCAGAGGCAACTGCAACCGCCGACACTCGTCAGTTTTATTTGAGTACGGTGATCTAATACGCGGCACGTCGACGGCGGCGGCGACCGTAGAAGAGTCGCTCGCCATGAAACGTAAAAGTTTAGCGAGTTTAGAATTAATTAACACCTCTGCATTACAATATCATGAAATAAATTTTAAAAAGTCAGCAGTCAGCAAAACCTTTTTTTCATACCAATTAATACCAGTAACACGTTTAAAAAATAACAATTTATTTTATAAACATACTGGTGAAATGTGGGTTTACTATAAGTACACCTCTGATTGACTCCCGGGCACTACAGGCGTAAGGTTAAGCGATGTAATTTATTTTATATTTTTTCAGATTCAAAGGTGATTTTATGTCATGAGTTCATAAACCTTCTGTTCTCATAATTACTATCCTTTATCAACCATTATTTATTATTGCTTATTGACCATTATTTATTATTGCTTATTGAACATGGCCCTTCGTTTACCCTTTATGAATTTTAGAATACCTAAGGCTTAGTCTAGGCGTAAACCAATTCCAGTCTAGACAGTTTTCTGTCCACATATCAATCTAAATTAGTTACCTGGAGCTGACATTATGTTTACCATGTGAGGTTTCTTGTCTGCTACCAAATTATTCGTTAAAACCACACGTTTGTTGTAGAAGGTAGAGGAATTGTACCATATTTACGTCAATTTGGTATTTTATAAAGAATTTCTAAGAATGTGCTTGTAGTAAATAGTGCGTTTATGTGTAGGTGCATTCATAAGCAGCCTAATACAACGTTCCCACTGCTCGGACTCATACCTCCTTTCGGGTGCAGTTGGAGGTGGGGGCGGTCGTTTAGCCACCGGGGCCGAGGCCGGAGCCGGAGCCGGGGCCGGGGCCCTCGCCGCCTTTTTGGCGGCTCCGGCCAGCGGAAGGAGGCGACGACGGCATATGTCGTCGCCTCCTTCCGCTGGCCGGGGGCCGGCTGGCTTGCCGTCAAGGGGGGGCGCAGGACGATGGCTTCTAGGGCGGAGAATCGTCTCCGCATTTCGGCCATCTCCCGCTGCACCAGGGTCAGAACCCGGTCCCCAGCAGCATCAGCCACGGGCCGTCCCTGCCCATGCTGCTCCCCCCTCTGCGGCATCTCCCGGGGGCCAGCTCCTCGGAGCAGAGCCAGGTCCGCTCGGAGCTCCGCGTTCTCCTTTTGGAGGAGCTCAATCGCGGCCATCAGGCGCGCGACCTCCGCCCGCATCTTGGACAATCGCGAGAGATGTCGTGCGGTGTCCCACAGGGATCGGTCCTAGGGCCGCATCTGTGGGACATCGGATACGACTGGGTGCTGCGCGCCGACCTCTCTAGTGGCGTCAGCGTAGCAAACTACGCTGACGCGCTGGTCCTGGCGCAAGGGAGGTCGCACCAGGCGGAGGCCGAACTCGCAACACGCGGGGTTGCGACAATCGTCGATAGAATCCGGCAATTGGGACTCGAGGTGGCCTTGCACAAGTCCGAGGTCATGTGTTTTCATAGCCCTCGGAACGCGCCACTGTCGGGTTCCCAGATCACGGTAGGAGGGGTTCACATCGGCGTCGAGTCGACGATGAAGTATCTAGGACTCGTCCTCGACAGCCGGTGGAACTTCGTGGAGCACTTCCGTCGTTTGGCTCCCAGCCTGGACCGGGCCGGGGCCGCCTTGGGGCGGCTCCTGCCCAATATTGGGGAGCCAAACGCCCCTGCCGGAGGCTCTACGCGGGGGTCGTGCGGTCCATGGCCCTTTACGGGGCACCGGTGTGGGCGCGTTCCATTAGGCTGCGGCCAGCCCGCCGGTTGAACGCGTCCCAAAGGGTCATGGCCATTCGGCTGGCCCGGGGATACCACACGGTCTCCGTGAGGCGGCGAGCCTCCTTGCCGGATTACCACCATGGGATCTGGAGGCGAAGGTCCTCGCGCACATCTGGGTGTGGCGCGAGGAGATGAAGCGCCGGGGCGTAACTCCGCTGCCGCGAGAAATCGCGGCACAGCGGACAGAGCTCCGGCAGGATCTCATGGTGGCATGGAGAGTGTGATTGTCGCAACCCAGTGCTGGGCACGCCACAATTGCGGCGATAAGTCCCCTCTTTGAGGAGTGGCTGGAGAGGTGCCACGGCGTCCTCACCTTCCGCCTGACGCAGGTCCTCATCGGACATGGCAGCTTCGGGAGGTACCTGTGCAGGATTAGGTGGGAGGAAAGACCCGGGTGTCACCACTGTGCGGATCGTCCGGAGGACACGGTGGAGCATACGGTGGAGGTGTGCCCTGCTTGGGCGAAGCACCGGCGTGTCCTCGTGGAGGCGATTGGCGGCACTGACCTCTCGCGTCCGGCCCTGGTCCAGGCCATGGTACGGAGCGAGAGGGCATGGGAGGCGGTCACCTCCTTCTGCGAAGCAGTGATGCTCGCGAAGGAGGAGGTGGAACGCGTGAGGGAGAGGCAAAGCTTGCGCCCTCACGCCCCTAACCGCCGCCGCTGGAGACACCCTGGGCGTCGGGAATCCCAGGCGGATTCCCGGCCACCATAGACGCGGGCTTGCGGACGGCGAGCAATGGGTAGCTCGCCGTCCGATAAGGACCAGGCCCGGGTCGATGGCACGTCGTGTTCCACGCGCGCCTCAAAGAGATGTCAGCACACCTGACGGGGTCCGTTAGGACCGATGCCTGCCAGGGTTGCGGAATAGTCCGAAAGGGATACCGGGACCCTGGCAACAGGCAACTGAAGGAACACGGGTGGGTTTTAGTCAGTAAGAGTCTGACACGCCCTTCTGCTCCGCCCAGAGCGGAGAAGTCATATGATGATCTCCCACCCAAAAAAAAAATGGCCCAGTACCAATGGTGGTTAGATAGGTTCATAGGTTTATACATAATTGTTTTATTACTAGCAACACCCCCAATATATATTAAAATTGTTATTTCCTTTGCCAATTTTGCTATTTCTCGTGTTTATATTATATTATTATGTTTTTGATTTATTTTTTACCTAACCTAATGTGTATCACTTTTTAGTTTATATTTTGTTATGTACAATGTCTTAGGATTGCATTCTGTAATGTTGTGCAAGAAAACTTAAATAAATAAATTTCACTAGAAGGCTTCCACTCAGCATGATGCAGTGCTAAGGGAACTTACAGCACAGCGCTGATTTTCAGTGGTCATCTAAAAAACACATTAGGTACAACATTACTGTATTTATGATCTACAAAACCATATTTTTGTGCTATTAAAGATTTTCATTTTATTCTATTCAGTTATTTTATATGTCTTACCACCGTAATAATAATGATCTATTAAAATAAAATACCTTTAACATAACCAATCATAAAATAAAAACGCTATTTTCATTGAAATAAATAGTGAGTTTATTTCATTATTTTGTTTCATTGTATTTATTTAATTAATTGAAAAGATAACAATGGCAGGTGACTATGATGAATGGATGTGAACGTTTTTAATAAATTGATAAATAAGGTAAATATTGCCATTATTTAATCCGAATACGGGGCTATAAACAAAAGATTTCTACGACGGTTTCCTAGAAAAGCGGTGGCCGCCATGTAATGGCCGCAGTGACGGCTTTCGTGAAAATGACGGCACCAGGTTTTGACTATACGCTGTCAAAAATTAAAATCGCTCTCTTAAAAAACACCAACTTACTTTCATATAATATTATATCGTTTCAGTGACATCATTCACCGGTAAATTGCAGACGCTATGTGGCGGCCACCGCTCTTCTAGGAATCATTGCTCAACGATTTCTCTCTGCAGAGTGAGGACCGTGGTGCCGACCATAAAAATATTTGTTTCGACGTGAAGCAAATCCGCGACCATACAGCACAAAAGCCACTCAACTAGAATACCGACAGTGCCAAGTGCCTGTAAACTAGGCGTTTTGTTGCTGCGACTAGACGCAGAGCTGCCGTTTGCGTGTACGACTAGTCGTATGACAGACGTCATGCAGGAAGTGATTATTTTCTTTGAGTATTCGAGAGAGACGGTTGTATTATTTCAACTTGTGAATGAGTATGGAGTCTCTAGTTGCATTTGTCTTGGTGCTTATCTTTCGAAAGTCGCAAGCGACTGTCGATGTCATTATGTGTGCGCGACTGCGCGTGCTCCGTGTATTTAGTCGCTGTGAGTAAGGAGAGTGTGCGACTCCTCTTGCCTGTCGTTGCAACTATGCAACTCGACTCCCAGGGCTTCGAACAAAATAATATATGGAAGTCGAAGTCGGCAGCCGCCTATCGTTGCGAGTAGTCGCAGTCACATGTCGCATAATGTGCGCCATGTAATATGGTGTAAATATTGTCCTTAGCATAATCAGCCTATAATGTTCCCACTGCTGGGACACAGGCCTCCTCTCTGTGAGAGGGAGTGGGCCGTAATCCACCACGCGGGCCCAGTGCGGGTTGGTAGATGTCACATGTCTTCGAATTTTTTTGGTTCTAGGACACGCCGGTTTCCTCACAATGTTTTCCTTCACCGTTTTGAGAGCAGTGATGATGAAATAATTTACACAAAGTAAAGCACCTGTCAGGGTTCGAACCTACGACCTACAACATGTAAGTCGCGGCCGTTACCACTGGGCCACCACTGCTCTCCAATATTATTCATCTAATAAATATTATCCATATCGGTGTGTTATCTAATCAATACTCGCTCACAAAAGTTGGTGGCAATGAAAATAACTAGAAGGTCATCGGACCAAGTAAGCTAATTCTTAATATTGAGCTCGCGTGACCAAAGGACGAAAGCACGTGTTATTTAATACCCAACGTCGCATTTAGGAAACAATGAATTACCTACTTCTGTTTATATAACGACTCTCTGTCAAATTATTTCGTAATTACTATGTCCTTGCCCATATTAAGTGTTTTGTTGAGTTTTGTTCAAGCAAATTATTAGGAAATTGTTCAATCTGTCATTTTATGGTATAATTTCTGGTCATATATTTTATGGTTCATTATAAATTGTAAGTATAAAATTGTGCGCACGCCACCTTTGAGTGGTAATTGAAAAATTGGCAATTAACGACAGCACCGATCCTTTCCGTCAAACTTTTTTATTACATTAATTAAGACTGAGAGCTACCTAATATAAAATTACCTACTTCGCAGACAATTACCGGTAATAAACTGAACTTTATAAAGTTTGGCGCAGTGGTAACGGCGCCGACGTAAGAGTTGTGGGTCGTGGGTTCGAACCCAAGCAGGCGCTTTACTTTGTATTTATTATTATTACATCACTACTCAAAATCAAAATATTTTATTTCACATAAACCTACATGGGCACTTATTAAACGTCAGAAGCTAGGTGCACGGTTCCAATCGGTCATTTCCTTTAAAAATAATTGGCTTTTACAATATTTTAAAATTACAGTGTTAGTAGGCATGGGAGGACAATGTAGGCCTTTCAACAGGTAAGTACCAGGTACTTAACAAAATAGATGTTCAATAAATCTACAGTCCAATAAGCCTACAAAGTTCTCACATTTACAAAATAGAAAATAGAAAATAATTTATACAAAAGACAAACAATAAAAAAGAAACCTATTTCAACCAAATGACGTGATTGCTATTACAACTGTAACAAATTGAATAATTATCATGTCCACAAAAGCCACTAAGAGTTAAATTAAATTGGAGGTGTCTATAATAATAGGAATAATGTCAAATACAATGATTATGTCAAGGATGAATGTAAAGAAAATAAACATGGTAATTTGGGAGCAGTTAATAGACTCTTACATAATTAGGTATGCCGTTTATAAGGTACCAGGGAAGTCACATGTTCAGAAGGAATTATTGCCAAACTTCCTTGTCATCAACGTAGTCTTTAATCTTATAATATGCTTTTTTGATAAGGACACGTTTGATATGGGTTTTGAACTTTCCATCGCTAAGTTCTGTAACCGACTTTGTCAACTTGTTATAAAAGCGGATACTGTTTATAAGAAATGACTTGCTTGTTTTAGTTAATCTAAATTTGGGTATAATAAGGTACTCTCAAAATGGTAAAGGAAGACATCATGAAGAAACCGGCATGTCTTAGAACCAAAAAATCGAAAACATGTGACATCTACCAACCCGCACTGGCCCGTGGTGGATTACGGCCCACTCCCTCTCAAAGAGAAGATCTGTGTCCCAGCAGTGGGGGGAACATTATAGGCTGATTATGCTTATGTTTAGTTTTGATACGGCGAAAACACACTATTTACTAACGTTACTTTATTAGTATAGTTTCGAATAAATACTTACTTTATTCTTTTTCGGAAAACGTATAAACAAAATTCTTGTCATTGACAGCACTAATAAATTAATTTAAAAGATACCTACCTCATGCCAAACTACAGAGCCTACTTGATAACTAGGCGCCAGCTCAACCACTAACGACCAGTAAAATATAGGAACGCGCCAACCTCACAATAATTCACTCAAGGAATCCATAACGTTATTTTCCACTTGTTACGTGGTCCCCGGTCTTAACCCAATAATGTACAAACACTGTCCCGCTGGGCCGTTAAGTCAGATTTATGTCCGTAACTTAGGGATAGTATAGTGAGGACAGCAACGATGGGTTAACTCAACCGGGTTATCATAACCTTGTTTATGGTAGATAAATGACTTATTAATAATGACAAGGAACTATTGTTATGGTTCGAATGCTGTTTGTCTTGTTGGAGATGAGATATAGGTAAATAGGGACTTCAATTAATTGGGCATTCTATTTTAACCGACTTCTTCAAAAAGGAGGAGGCTCTCAATTCGTATGTATGTTTTTTTGTTACTCTATTACTGAGCCAATTATGAATCGATTTTTGACTTAGCTTAAATATTAGGTACGTATTTTTTCCCACTTAGTATAATATGTAGACGATGTTTTAAGTTACTCCGACACTGTTATTTACATAGCAGGTAGTGGTATTCGAATTTGTGTGGGGTAGGTAGGTACCACAGCAAAAAATTGAAAAATTAAAAAACTTTTTATTAAAAAAAAAAAAACCACTTCCAAATACAAAAACACTAATAAAAAGTGAAAAATAACTTAAATTTTGGAAGTCGGTGCCAAAAAACGAAAATTTAAAAGCAGAGACACCTACTTCCGAAATTAAAGTTATTTTTCACTATTTATTTCTTTTTTTTTTGGAAGTAGGTCGTTTTCTTTTTGTAAAAAGGCTTTATTTCCATCTTTTTTCTAAAGCTGACAGTGAGTTTAAATGTCAAAATTGCGATAAATACCACATTCATAAACTCACGTCTTCTACCCATGGGGGTAGGTAGAAGCTACAGAACTCCACCTGCTACAATCCTTACATACTTCTTTTGCTTCGTTTACGTTCATACACGCACGCCGGTTGCAAGTACTAAGTGACCTTTCTGAAGGACATCACCAATGAAGTCACTATTATGTGATCCTAGGGCGTCCCTTCGCGGCGTTTCCACTCAAATTTTCCTTGTAAATACCTTTTTCTCAAACATGCTTGGAAATTCCAGCATTATTTTGACAACCTTCATGGAGATAAATCGAAATTGCTGTAGGTCAAAAAGAAGTGACGATGCGGCTGGCAAAGTAACTATGAAATTCCATATCGGTCGTATTTAGCGGCCAAATAAATTACTATTTCTTTCATCTACGTAGTAATGTTATCATTAATCACTACAAAACCGATCACAAAGCTAAAGTGAGTAATTAATGCACTCGTGTTAAATTAGTGCCCTCGCTTGAATCCTCGTGCATTAATAACTATACAAAACTCATATCTGTAGTGTTATTTAAAAATGGAACTTACTTCTTACTTCGACTCATGGCAACCAAGGAGGTAACTTATCAAAGATTGTATTTATATTTCGAACTGGCTTAGCAAATAGAGCTGTTTAAAGTATAGAAGAAACAAATGAACATATTATTATTGGCGTGTGAAAAAGAAAATCATTGTTTGACATTGATTCTGGATTATTTTTCATTAATTTTCTTAGTTTGAATTTCCGCGCATTATTTGAGAAAAGTACTATACAAGCTTTGGTTGCAACCAGGCATTGATGGACTCACGTATGTGTGCCTCGGCTTCGCCTCGGCCCACATTTTCACGATCGTCCGTCAATAGCCCAGTTACAAGCCACGACAGTAATGTACTATTGTTTGTCGCTTTTCATTCATCCTCTCCACATGACCAAACCAGCTAAACATACTCTGTTCAATTTTTGCCACTACAACTTCTTTTAAACTACACCGCACCGCGTTATTAATTGTCTAAATATACCATTTCTTGTTTGAAATCACGAACGAAACATCGCTGACAATAATATTTCCGGACATAACGACGACGATCTAAATCTGATTAAGAAGTTATTTCATCGTAAAGTTATCTCTTTATTAACCTCGAGATGAAAGCAGCGAAGTCCTAAATATTATTAAACATCAAATGAATTATTTAGCACTTTCAAATTATCTGGCGGAGTAGAATATCATGGACAAAAGTCGACATAACGCGAACGAGGTAGCTTAATATAATAAAGGCATTCGGAATTTTGTGTTAAGCTTTCTCTCGGTGCCAAATGTTTCCAAGTCGACTTACGAGTTAAATTGCCAGGATTCGTCTTAATTCTTCAGCTATTACGACTCTCATGACGTGTACACGGCAGGTGCCTCTGAGATAATTTTGCAGTTAGTTTTGTTCATGATCTCTTGTTGTTAAGTAATTAACTCGCTAAAATCTACTTGCGAACTTACCTCATTTTTTACCGTGAAACACTGAGAGCTCTTAATGAACGCGAGTAGGCGAGGCTTTTAACGCTTTTATCTATGACACAAGAAAGTCGGAAGAGTTACTTTGTACTTAATATATGAAGCTATAGTCAGCCATACTTTATGCTTAGTTTATCACGGTGTGAGCCGACTGTTTAAAGCTGTTTAAAGCCATGTCACTGTTGACGGGTTAATAGGTGAAATTACGGTTATTGCTGCAGTGACTTCTATACCTGCGCGCGTACGTCAGACGGTTTAACGAATCATAGTATAATTATTGTTTTAATATCCGAACTAGATTTTACAGAGCATAAAACTTGGACGGAGCAATAAAATAATTTTTTATCGTAAAAAACGAAGGGTAGGTAAGTACCATCATTAATACAAACTTTGTATTTCCATGATTTGTACCTCTTTGCTTTGTTGTATTGTAATTTTTACGGTCGGGGATGCCTGTGCTCGCGTGGCTACGCTGCGTAATCGTATTTTATATCAACAATGGCCCTTATCTGTAAAAACGTATTTGAAATTCATGGGTCTGCGTCGTTGAAAAATTGTCTACAGTATTTTTATGTTTAAAGCTCTTGCGGTGATGATAAAAAGTCGGGGTTACCTTTTCAGACGCACGGAAAGTTGACGTTTACGTAATTTATTTTCGTAATTTATAGACGACCTTTAAGGGTCTTTATGGTGGTCAAAAATACTTTGTTAGTAATGTTTTAAGACGTAATAGAAATGTTGGTTCTCGCTGTAGAACTAACAAGGGAGGGTGAAGTTTTAAGCGTTTTCTTTTTCGCCTTTTACGATATTGGTTTGGAGTGAAATATCGGCGTCCTTAACTTATTTATCTCTGGCAGCCAGCCTAGGACGTGCGTGCAATGCAAAGTTTGCGAAATATCTTTTGAATGTAAAATGAGCTAATTTAAAGAATTTTCACAGAACGTTTGCGATGATCAGACGTAATTTAATAAACAAGTATCTAGTTAGTGGATTCTCGGTATTAATCAAAGTAGAGCGCCGACTTAAATAAAATATGAAAAGTGAAAATGTTTGCTGTAAGTTACCTGATTTTACTTTAGGTACTGGAATGAAATAATGACTAGCTGAGTTATTCATACTTAAATTATGACATGTAATGAATAGTTATGTTTGATTTACATGAGTATATAGATACATTAATGGTAGGTACACACATACCTACCTACTAGCTAAGTAATTATTTAAAGCTATGCTTGTTGTGTTTCTACTTTTCGTAACATGAAACATTTTTTCAAGTAGCTTTGATAATATAACATAACATCACGCCTGTAATCCCCTAGGTTAAGCTGAGGTGTATCTATACTAACACCCACTTCTCAACAATTATGTTAAGTTCCATTTAATTAGGGGTAGCCTATTGCCATCAACCGGGCACGAATCCAGACGGACTGCTACTGAGAAATTCGAACTGGAAAAACACACTTTGCTCGACCTGGGGATCGTACCCAGGGCCTCATGTTCAGCAGTAGCACTTGCGACCACAAGACCAACGAGGTAGCCAAAGTAACTTTGATCTTCCTATTACCTACTTACCTATGTCTTCTGACCTTTATTTTTTATTTTTAGCGAAATGGAAACTTATAAATGGCCTTCATTTTTATATTTTTTAAGAACACTGTATAAGTTAAGGCTCTTACATACTGGCGCGACTTGTGGCGCGATGCGACATCGCCGCATTGTTCCCCGTGAAGTTTTCTCAGATTTTTTTTTGTTAAAAGTCGCGTCGCGCGGCAAGTCGCGCCACTAAGTAAGAGCCTTTAGCTGTAAGTTTCTAGAATACTTAGAATAACATATATAAAAATAAATAAGTATCTGATAGGTAATTAGGTAGGTACCTAAAATGTTTTTTTACATTGTAAGATGTCTACGGCCGTACTACTTACTTAAATCGAACACTAAACCTAAGACGTATACGCCCGTACAGCACTATATATAGATCTGCCTACATTGATTGGCCGAGTTAATTGATTTACGTCCTGAATTACAGCACTACATTGTTTCTATAACACAATTAACTCCCGTACCTACTCACAGACTTATTACTTATTACCTTTAATTAGTCATTTATTTAACAATAACTTTAGAATAGCCACTTAGGTTATGTTATCTTGATACACAGAAAAATTAACAATGAAAAAACGATTTTCATATTCAATGTAATTCTGGTGCCTGCCAACACTAGTTTATTTCACTTGAAAACCTTATTGAAGACTGTCTGTCTTCAGAAGATGCACAGCGATTCGATTAGAACATGCTAGCTGGACAAAAGTCACTGTTGATTTTCGAGAAATGTATTACCTGAGCCCCTAGCCAGACACCCATTTGTCCCAACTCCAAGAATTATTTTGGGCTAATGTCAACTACTGATAAGGTAATGAAAGAAGTATAAAGAGAAATGGTAAAAAAAATACTTGTTTAGTTCATTTTTGCGCTTACCGAAGTAACACTATATGTCAGCGAGTGTAAGATTTTTTTTTAATATTAGTGATGGATCTTCAAGTTAAAGGTATGTACTTTTTAATTATAATTAGTAAATGTTTATACTTTAACCGCAGTTTTTTTTTATTACGTTGAGTTTCAATAATTTTGTTAGTTTCTGACGATTTTCTGTATTCATTAGACTAGAAAGCCCTCTTGTACCCGGGCTAGAAATTATATATAATTGAAATTATAATGAAATTATAATTATATTATTATTATTATTATATTGAAATTATATATATTCAATTGTAGTCATTTTAGCCTGCACACTTGAGTACAACTTTATTTTTTTGGCTGTTTTTCAGAATACGAATTCTCAGTCGCAAAAATTCAGTTTTTTGATGTATGGCAGAAACATCCCAAAGAGAACCGTAATAGTGAACTGTATGATTTTCTATCGATGAAAAATGATTGGCAAATATCACGGAAGCATCTGCGAGGGAAATCAAAATGCCAATTGGAAGATTGGCGTCCAAGTTGACAGAAAAATGGGAAAAGGTCTGGGAAGCAACGCGATCGCTTCCTGATTAAGAACTCTGAGTGGTTGGTTGGGAATTTTACGTTCAAAGTATCCGTCCACCACTCAGCACCATCATCATCAAGAAAGGCTTCGATTCCTGGGCGTCCATAAGTAGATTTCACTGAAGCTAGTGAAAAAACGAAAAGGAGGCGCGTGGGCGACCTTCTTCAATCACGGGACGTGAACCAATTGGTAGTGGCAGCTGAAATATCGGCACGATTGTCCGGACATCGGAACTTGGCTTCAGTGATTAAAGAAGCAAGTCACAGTCCTGAAGTGCCAAGTAATGAAAAGAAGTGTGGGTATTCACGAAGAACCAAGATGTTTGTCAAAACACGAGGCTTTGGCATATTACGTAGACGCCAAATCTACAAGCCAATTCCTATAAACAAACAAGGAAGTGGAGCATCAAAGCAGGACATCAGGTATTTCCATCATTGTATATTATAGTGTTAGCCAGGCGAAAATTGAGTCCCTCCCTAAGGAACAGATTTTCGTAAACGAAACGCGTGCAGAAATTTGACTTCAGGTGGTTTTAAATAAAACGGCTGAATGTCTAATTTCTGCACAGTATGAAGATGTTAATCTTTAGTTCCTGTCTCATCATTCTCCCTTATAAGCAAGTGGGGGTGCGATGGAAGTTCCGGACATAGCACTTAATGATGTCCCATTATGTAATTAGTAGAAGTTATTAGTATTTTATGACTGTTGTTAATAATTTTAGGATTGTTATTTTTCTACATGTCTCATTAAACGAAATATTAAGTGCCATTTGTTGTTTTTTTTTGGTACACATGACCCTGCCTTCTTTTATTTGGGTGTTTAGTGCTGCAACTGCATTAAAACATCATAAGAAAGCCGTACGAAGCAAAATACCCAATAAATAATGTTGTCCAGCTAGCATGTTCTAATCGAATCGCTGTGAGATGGAGGGATTTCGAACTTCTTCTGATTAAAACCGCACCATCGTCACATCGTCGTCGTGACTCTTACAATAAATTAGGATTCAAGATCTCCATTGGAACGCAACGTAAACGGCTTATTGGTGATTCGCACGAATTTACTTGACCGAAACGGGCTAGGACCGATGACCTGAAGGCCGCGGGAATGCGCTGGATGCGAGAAGCACAGAACCGGTCGAAGTGGCGGTGCATGGGGAAGGCATATGTCCAGCAGTGGACATAGGACATCCCCCAAGCACCGCGTGGAGTGTCTTTCGGCTGAAATAATGATGATGATGATGACAAACAAATTAACGTCGTGCGAATCATCTCAAGAAAAAAAAAAAAAAAAGTGTCGATTCGCCCGTTTCGGGGGAATTACCAATAAGCCGCTAAAACAGTGCCAGTCCATGTCGGAAATTATAGTCTTTTCAAACCATGAAAACGTGAAAAAATCTCGCTTGCACATCAGATGCAGTCTCGCGCAATGGAAAGTTAAATATTCCCTTACAGATCCATCATTATTTAAACCGAATACACAACCATACAAATTACCATATGATAAATGTTAATTATTCAAATTAAAGTTCAACCCAACAAAAATCCGATGTGAAAACGGAACAATATCAAAATGCCCAGTCTCGCCGAATATATTAAGTGATTTTTTTTCTGAAAAGCGAATTTAACTCCGCGAAGTGAACTACGAATTCAAAAAGGAATTAATTAAGCTGATGTGTTTAAAACTCTGCACACGAGAGTTATAAATTTTAGTGAGTGAGTCACGGCTTGGCTACGTATTTATGTATTCGCAAGAATTTACTGGAACCACTCAAGTCCACACGTGAGCTTCGTATGCTAAATTAGCCTTCTTGGAAATACTTAGTAGGTAGTGGTTTTTATATTATTTTGATAGATTGAATGGGAGCTTAGGCTTTCTCGGTATATGCTGATAAAGGCACGACGCGATGGCGCGACGAGATAAAGAGAATATAGATATATATTATAGATGGGATAGAAAAGTATCCGTGAAGATTTCCTAGAAATTGTTCCATCAGATTTCATTGTCTGGTAAACTACCTTGTTGGTCTAGTAGTCCTAACGCTACTGCTGAGCATGAGGTCCTGGGTTCGATTTCCCGGTCGGTTAAATTTTTTTTAGGTTAGGATTTTATAGTTTCGCCATGTCCGTCTGTCTGTCTGTCCGTCTGTCCGCGGCTTAGCTCAGATACTGTAAGAACTAGAAAGCTGTAATCTGGTATGGGTATACATATAAATCGCGCCGACAAAGTGGTAAAAAAAATGTAAAAAATATACTTTTTTAGGGTACCTCCCCTACACGTAAAGTGGGGATGGTTTTTTTTTCTCGTCAATCCCATGGTGTGGGGTATTGTTGGAAAGGTCGTTTAAAAATAATGAGTTTGTCACAACCATATTTGAATTCAGGGATCCGTTTGCGAAATTATATAATAATTTAATATAATTTTTGTTAGAGTCAAGTGTCCCCCCCCCCCCCCTGCCAGCTAAATGGTTGGTTTTGGATATGTGAAAAAAATCACGGCAGTATTATATATAACGAAATTAAAAGGAAAACTATCACCGCTACGTAGGCTCAACAAGTTACCTAGTAATAATCGACCAACTTAAATTTGCAGTTGCAAAAACATGTTCTCCCATACATTTTGTATGGGAGAACAAGTTTTTCAACTACAATGTTAAGTTTGTTGGATAAATTCATCCCAACTACGGAACCCTTCATTGTGCGTGGTTCGCCATGCACTTGGCCGGTTTTTTATTCCATCAGCAATTTCTCAGTAGCTACCCGGTGTCTGGATTTGTACCAGTTGTTGGCAATAGGTCTCTATTACATGGGATTTAAATATGACTGGCGAAATGTGGGTGTAGTATAGGTATACCTCTGCCTAGCCTTTTGGAGATTACAGGTGTGATGTTATGTTGTCTGGTGAACCTTTCAGCAAGCGATCCGAAGCGTAGTTACTTAGCACCGTGTACTGTCCTATTGTGTAGACTATTAATACCTTTGAGCTCCACCAGACTAGAATTAGTTAAACCAAGCCTTTACCCAACTAAACTGGGTTCAGCTTGCAGTTAAACCAGTTGCCGCTGAATGACAGTATTGTACATCGAGCGACTATCTGACCTCCACAAGCCGGTTATTGGGTAACACGATACCTCACACAGTTGATATTGAAGTTGTTTCCTTAGACTACCTACAATAGGAATAGGATAACGGCGTCATTTATATATCGCAGTAAGATGGTTGAAACCGTGATATAGTTATATCCCTAGGGATATCTATGGATAAAGCTCTATACCGTAATATGAAAGCGGTTCATAACTGTCTTACTAGGAATACAACTATTATACGAGCAGGATCTGTTAATATAAAGGGTACTCCGACCAAATAGGTTAGGTAAGGTTAGAACCAACTACGCGCGAGCCGGGTAAGCGAAGCAAGCGGTGCCGCGGTAGCGGCCGGCGAGCGCTTCGTCGAAATTGGTCGCAGTAACAAAATTACGGCACTCCGACAGTTATGAACCGCTTTCATATTATACAGTATAATAACAAGGCTTCAACCATGTTACTGCGACATATACAATGACATGACACTGTTAGTTAATTGATTCAGGCGTGACTTTGCGGAAATCCATTATAAAATACAATAGACGTAGATATATTTAGTAACCTATTCCGCTTGACTATTCTTCAAGAGTCCTAAAAAAACCCTGTAAGTAATCGACACTTGTTTCACCTCTCAACGAGGCATCCTCAGGATGACGATTGACCAATTGCAAACCAGAACGCGACGTGTTACCACACCGAGCGCTGTGTCTTTGCGTGCAGCGCTCGGTGTGGTAACACGTCGCGTTCTGGTTACTAAATATATCTACGTCTATTGTATTTTATGACACTGTTATCCTATTCCTTAGATATTCCTATATTCCTTAGCTATGTATGTGCTACGCTGGCACCGTGTATGGCCATTCTTGGTAGAAGCAAAAAGCTACTGATCCAGAATAACAGAATGCTTGTGCAAGATTCTGCTACAATGTCCCACCCCGACCCCATTAAATGAGAATTAGAATTAATTATTTGGTTATTGGGGTTAAAGTTACATTTCTACTGCAAAAGAAATACAAAATGAACTGCCAAATACTAAATACAAATTGTAAAGCACACAGACATAATGAAATACAAACATTTGCACATGTCATTCGGTCCACCATTCCTTTTGTCGACATCCAATCGCCCACATAATTCGTAATACAGCGCTATATACAATTTGACCATTTTGTCTCGTGAATTGAAATGCATTTCATAAAATATATTCCTTTCATGCATTTAGCTTATTAAATTAGCTTATTTTCGGGTTAAACTGTCGCGTGGTACCGCTTATTGTTGAATCATTACATTGGTATGTGTTAAATAATAATTATGTGGAAACAGTTAAGTACCTAATTTTAAAAATTCCTGAAGATACGATATATTTAGTAACCTATTCCGATAACCTCAAGAGTCATAAAAGTTCAGTTTCTGCGTCCAATGCTCGGCGTGGCAACATGTCGTGTTCTGGTTTGCGACTGGTCAATCTTCATCCTGAGGATGCCTCGTTGAGAGGTGAAACACGTGTTGATTTCTTATAGAGTTTTTTATGACTCTTGAGGAATAGTTAGCGGAATAGATTTCTAAATATATTTACGTCTATTGTATTATCTAAATATACTACGTCTATTGTATTTTATAATGGATTTCGGTAAAGTCACGCCTGAATCAATTAACTAGAAAAGTAATTACTAAATGGTTGTTGGTGCGGTCAATAGTGTCAATTTTAACCACGAACAGCTGCTTTTTGGATAGAAAAGTTTTTACCGAACTTTTTTTTTCATAAATCCATCGCGTACCGAACAGAAAGTGGAACAAAACGGTGATGTTAGTTTAATGTAAAACCGATAAGTGGCTTTTTATTTGTTTGTCACTTAAAACCAAGGGAAACTTTCAGTTACATACCTACCAATACTTTCATAAATCAAAAACCTTCATCAAATTGTTATTTCCGTCTGAAAATTGTTTTTAAAAGGATTTTATTATTTCTACGCTACTGCTGAACATGCTATGAGGTAATCCGGCAGAGAACCAAAGTTGTTGACATAGCTCATAGAATAAGCAAGCTGAAGTGGCAATGGGCCGGCCATATTAGCCGTAGAACTGATGACCGTTGGGGTAGACGTGTTCTTGAGTGGAGACCGCGAATCGGCAAACGTAAGGTAGGACGCCCTCAGGCTAGGTGGAGCGACGATCTTCGCAGGGTGGCTGGTAGCAGCTGGATGAGAGCTGCCGAGAATCGAGCTGAATGGCGTGCAATTGGAGAGGCCTATGTCCAGCAGTGGACTGCTATAGGCTGATGATGATGATGACTGCTGAACATGAGGTCCTGGGTTCCATTCCCAGGTCGGGCAAAGTGTTATTGGGTTTTTCCTTCTGGAATTTCTCAGTGGCAGCCCGGAGTCTGGATTTGTGCCCGGTTGACGACAATAGGCTCGCCCCTATTACATGGGACTTCGAAATGTGGGTGTGCTATAGTTGCACCTCTGTCTAACTCTTCGGGGGTTACAGGCGTGATGTTATGATATGTTTATTAATTCACTAGCTGATGCCCGCGGCTTTGCCCGCGTGGATGTCGTTTATTATATACTAATAACTTAGTCGAGAACCACTCTATCCATTGGTGATAATAATTAAAGTAATAAAAACTAAAACCCAACTACTACTAAAAAGGTATAAACAAGACACCACAGACAGACAAATTAAAAATCCGGAGTCACACGTGTTAGGGCATAAATCGAACAGATTACGTGTGACTCCGGATTTTTAATTTGTCTGTCTGTGGTGTCTTGTTTATACCTTTTTAGTCGTAGTTGGGTTTTAGTTTTTATTACTTTTTTTATTTTTATTCTTTTGGGGTTATAATATATATATTTTTGAAATGTGCTCATTAAGCCCTTTCATTTGATACCCAACACGGTACGATAAGACATTTTTTTTTTGTTCCTGACTTTATGTACTCTAGAGGGCGCCATTTTTAATTTAATGTGACGTCACATAGCCTATAACCAGCGGACGATCAAGACGCTTCCAACGATACCTCATTTGTCAAATTGTGATGAGTCGTTTAGAAGATATGAGGGAACAGATGAACATACATACATACATACATACCGGTTAAAATCATAACCCTCCTTTTTTCTTCGCCGTAGTCGGATAAAAACAGAATAAAAATCGGTGCAGTAGTTTTTGAGTTTATCGCGTACAGAACGACAAACAGACGCGGCAGATGATTTTGTTTTATAATATGTAAGGATGGCAAGTCTCTGTCTATTTATATCGTAAAATATGCCTATGTACAGTCATGGAAATAAATTGTTAAGCACTTTACATTACTTTGCCGTGTTATAGCCATTTCATACAAATGAAGATAAAATATGATTTTTAAATACGAACAATAATAAAATTATTTCCTTAAATTAATTTGCTTACCAACTAACTCCTTGGCTTTATTTAAACCTTTCGTAAATATTAAGTTTTAAGTAAGTAAGTCCCGTCTTATCCATCCTACCTGCGTGAGCGTTTTTCTTATGCTCGTCCTAGTGACGCACCGTGTAGATCACACCTTAGATCCCTCCTTACCGTCCACCTCTCGCGTCCGACCCTGGTCCAGGCCATGGTACGGAGCGAGAGGGCATGGGAGGCGGTCACCTCCTTCTGCGAAGCAGTGATGCTCGCGAAGGCGGAACGCGTGAGGGAGAGGAAAAGCCTGCGCCCTCACGCCCCTAACCGCCGTCGCTGGAGACACCCTGGGCGTCGGGAATCCCAGGCGGATTCCCGGCCACCATAGGCGCGGGCTTGCGGACGGCGAGCAATGGATAGCTCGCCGTCCGATAAGGACCAGGCCCGGGTCGATAGCGCGTCGTGTTCCACGCGCGCCTCAAAGAGATGTCAGCACACCTGACGGGGTCCGTTAGGACCGATGCCTGCCAGGGTTGCGGAATAGTCCGAAAGGGATACCGGGAACCTGGCAACAGGCAACTGAAAGAACACGGGTGGGTTTTAGTCAGTAAGAGTCTGACACGCCCTTCCGCTCCGCCCAGAGCGGGAGAAGTCATATGATGATTTCCCACCCAAAAAAAAAAAAAAAAAAGATCCCTCCTTAAATCTCATTCTCATAAATCTAGCTATTATTCTTATTCCTTCTCTGTCCATGCTGTATAATTCTGGAACTCACTTCCGCCTAGCATTCGTGATGTAAAAACTGTTTCTCTATTTAAAATTCGTGTAAAAGAGCTTATCTTTCCTCTCAACTATGAGTATATAATTATATAGGTACCTATAGTGTATTTATGTTTATATTTTTAAGCTTTATGTATTTATTTAAGCTTTATGTATTTATTTAAGTATATGTTAATTTTCTTGCGTATGCGTGTAGGTATTTAATATTTTAGTTAAGACTTCGCATAATCATGTTTTTCTCTTCTTGTACTCACACACTATTGTCTACATTTCTTTCTCATTTCTCCTTTCGCAGGTCTGCTGGAAGAAATTTCTTAAGAAATAAGCAGGACCTTTGTACTCATGTTATAATTATGTCGTATCTCCATGTATTTTACTGTGTGTACATAAATAATAAAATAAATAAATAAGTAGGTATAAGAAATTTTGTTAATTTTAGGCGGAAGCTACACTCTCGATTTTTCAGCGGCATAACTTAGTCATTACAGTAAAGTTGCACCTTACGAGTGAATGCTGCAGGATAAAATATTGGCGCAGTTTCGAAGCTTTTACGCATATTATTTATTCAAAGTAAGAGCAGAAACTACTTGGAGCCGCTCTGGTTATCCGAGAACGGCCGATCTATTCAGTAATCTAGATTACATTACATTACATTAGAAATATTATTATATTTATTGTCAATCCCAAGCTACCTAAGTTACACCTACAGCTACACTTTACCTAAGTTTTCACCGTTAAAAAAAAAAAAAAAAAATAGAAAGATAAAAAATTTACACGCTACATAATTATATCAAGCACGAACTCTATGTTCAGCGCTCGGTGTGGCAACACGTCGTGTTCTGGTTTGCAGCTGGTCAATCGTCATCCTGAGGATGCCTCTACGTCTATTATATTTTATATTGGATTTTCGCAAAGTCACGCCTGAATCAATTAACGATATTTCTGGCCTATTTGGGATTAAATCAGCACCATACTACATACACACATTTGGCAGTGTAATAATTTCTTGGGCCGTTGCCACGTTGTAAACTAAATTAGTGTTACATTCCAAGTACAAGAAGTAGCGCATTCTCCCCATTTGTTTGTACACATATTTGACTAAATAAATCAAAGTGTTTCTCCAAGTGGGCCGAAAAACTGTCTGCTTTGCTTCTACTGACATGTTGAATGCTTCTCTAATGCTCTATTTTATTTGCTACTTGTTGATTATAACATGATTAATTCATATTTTATGTATTAGTATGAAAGATTGTTGTATTTTTAATAATATTGAAAAAAATTCGTTCGATTACAAGAGCTGAGACCAACATTTTGTGTTCAATGTTGGTCTCAGTACGTGTACACATACACGGCTCGACTACTATTACTACTACTACTACACTTCTAATGCTATTACTAGGTACTACTACTACACTTCTACTACTATTACTGGTACTACTACTACACTTCTACTACTATTACTAAGTAGTAGTAGTAATAGTAGTTTAGTAGTAGTAATACTACTCGAGTACTATTTATTATTAATTCAATCATTAACAATACATAGTTATCGAGCTGTGTTAAAATTTAAGTACAATAAAGTATTTTCTATAAATATTTGAGTATTCTTCATATTTTTCTTATTGGACAAAAAATCCAAACAGCTAGGACAGAGTGTTACTAGAACTATTTATCTCTTTATTTATTTTAACTTAATATACGAGTTAATACTAATCATAATTATCCTTATACTTTACCTTCCCAGCCCAGACCTAAGTTACTAATTACTCTAAGTAATACGAGCTGACGTCACACCACTTTCCAAATTCGCTTAGCAAGAACAATGATAAACCGGATACACGCGGAGCTGAAATATAACCGGGGATAAAACGCCCTTTGTTTGAAATAAGGGATGTATTATACCGACCACTAGCAAAGGACACTCGACCCATTAGAGATAGTAATGAAATTCATTGAGGTAATAAAATAAATCAGGTAATTTATACGTGAGGGGACTCCATGGTTTCCGCTAGTTTGAAACTATTTTAAAGCATTCCCTGGAGCTTCTTCGTAAATATAGTGAAGGTGTTTTAGAACTGTTGTTCTCCAGCCAGACCAATGTTCTGAGACGCAAGTCAAGCGAGTTTGTGTCAAGTCGCTGGTGAAATATGTCAGTATGTTTAACACTTGGTGAGACAGGTTGTCAGGCTTAGACGACCTGGAACGACTGTCAAAGATCTACGAATGACAGCTGGGATCAACAGCTTAATGTGCTGTCCGGGGCACTGAGGGACTCGTTATGTAATGGATGGTCATCCAGATACCTACCACGGCAAGCGTAGTTTAGCCTTCGATCGATCCGGACGGCTGTTATCATTTCGCTGTGGCCCCATCATCATCTGCATCATCTGCCTAGCCTTTTCTCAACTATGTTGCGGTCGGCTTCCAGTCTAACCGGATGCAGCTGAATACCAGTATTTTACATGGAGCGACTGCCTATCTGACCTCCACAACCCAGTAACTGGGTGATACAATACCCCTTGGCGAGGCTGGTTGTCAGACTTTCGGGCTTCTGACGACCCGTAATGACTGTCAAAGATCCACAAATGGAAGCCGGGACCAACGGCTTAACGTGCTTTCCGAGGCACGGAGGAGTCTCAATAAATGTAAAGATGGTCACCCATCCACGGACCAACCCCGGCAAGCGTAGCTTAACCTGACGGATCGACCCGTGCGGCTGTTATTACTTAAACACGAGCTCCTCTAAGTTATAAAGAATATGAACAGCTGTTATTAAATTCAGTGGAACGGCGACCACCAATCCATTTACGAAGGTAATTGCAATAATTCCTCATGGCAATTTATTACAGCAGTTTGATATGATTTTTTAAAAACCTTTCAGATATTATTACACCAATTAAAACAGTTTAACTTAAATATCTCCTGGACAATTAAAACTTAAAACAATTAGCAGACAGCGAGTGTAAAAATCGGTTCAATCTCTTTCACAGTGATTTCAATAAATAATTTAAATAGAGGAGTGCCAAGAAGGACCTGTAATAAATGGAGCATCGCTTAATTTACATTGTTTTATTCGTCATTTGTACTTCAAGGTACATAATCTGAAGACAACTGCTTTGGGCTGGCTCCTTTGATTTCCTGTGATTTATTTTTCTTTATATTTTTGATTTTGTCGATGTCTATTAAAATATAGATAGGTACACACGGATACACACGCTATAGGTACATTTCTAGTTTATGCTGATCCCACATTGTATAGGATTTCCGTGCAATGCGAGGTCATCTTATACTAGAAATGTATAGCTTGATGTGTAGCCGTGTGTACAGTCGAACAAGCTATTTGGTATACAGGCAAAATATATTAATTTTCCGCTAAACCGCCAAAATCCGTTTTGATTGTGTGTGTAATTTAAGGAATTGAGCTTATGGCTTAGTAGTTGCAAATTATCTGCCTGTACCTATATCAAATAGCTTGTTCGACACGACACGACTGGTACAAGATGTTATCTTAATTAGAATGTGCCACTCAACTTTGTTGTTCCTTATTGAGCATTCCCAAAACGATTGAAAATGACCGAAATTAAAAATAAGCTACATACACAAAAATAAATACAGTGAAAAGAACTATTTTTAAAGTCCGCTATTTTTAAAAGTGATTAAGTATTTTAAGCCTAAAAAGCTAAATATATGTAAAGGTAATGGATACAAAAACTAAATTAATACGGAACTTTGTTGTGAATATTTTAAAGAACCATGCACGATATAAATTAACTTGATGCACGAGCATTATGGTAACCTATTTAGATAAGTCAACGCTTCGAATTTAGCGCATACAGGAAAAATAAAAAGTGCCTCCTAGTTAACGACGCTAGATTTTTTTCATTGTTTTTTTTTTTCAGAATTTTATTGAAATGTTGTTGCTTTAGAGCAGTGGTGGCCCAGTGGTAACGACCACGACTTACGAGTTGTAGGTCGTAGGTTCGAACCTCGACAGGCGCTTTACTTTGTGTAAATTATTTCATCGCCACTGCTCTCAAAACGGTGAAGGAAAACATCGTGAGGAAACCGGCATGTCCTAGAACCAAAAATTCGAAGACATGTGACATCTACCAACCCGCACTGGGCCCGCGTGGTGGATTACGGCCCACTCCCTCTCACAGGGAGGAGGCCTGTGTCCCAGCAGTGGGAACATTATAGGCTGATTATGCTGTTGCTTTGGACTGCAAGTGCAGCCGGCAGCAAGGCTTTGAGTAAGAAAAATAGCAACTGCGAAAATTAGCTGGGTCTAAAGATGTACCTACTTGATGATAAACACAATGTGGACGATTATCAGTAGTTACTTCTACAGGTACCTATGTACTTACTATTTAGGGCAATATAGTCGTGTCTAGCATAAACATAGCATAATCAGCCTGTATCGATCCCACTGCTGGGACACAGGCCTCCTCGCTGTGAGAGGGAGTGTCTAAATAACATCAAATATCTTAACTCAATTTAAAGCAGCTCGTGGCTAAGTAATAACAGCCGCAAGGATCGATCCATAAGACTTGGCCACACTGGGAAATCGATTCCGCACCAACTTATTACAAAGTTGTTGGGCAATATCAAAGGTCACGGGGAAGTTTGCATCCCGGGGTCCCTCGGAACCCCGGGACGTGGGGTCTCAAAACATCCTAAAGCATTTTCCCTTTCAAAAATCCCGAAAATTATTCCGTATAAGAAAATATAAGTTGTACAAAAGCCATTTCTAGACGTAAAATCGGATATAAGGTTTGCCCGAAATAAGGCTTGCGAGTTGCGACATGTACACTGTACAGTCTCGTACAAAAAGATAAGAAAATTCTTTGAGAAAATTCAAAAGCGTTTTTAGAAGTCGACTCAAATGTTTAAATGTTTTACAAACCATTAGTATTATGTCCGAAGACTGTGTTTCCACGCCACATCACAAATTAAATCAATAATATTTGTTGACAAAGAAGTCGTTTTATAAAACTAGGATGTATGTTACATCATTTTCCACGCCACTGTACCTAATTTTCACGGGTTCAATGTTATTTTCTAAAATAAGGTTTTTATTTTGATTATGTATTAGTATAATATTTGGTGAACTTTCTTGTTTATGTTATTGGTACGATCGCGATCTTATTAACACACTAAGGCCCTTCAACATACACGTTGTTCATGCCGTGAAAAATCGCATAATTACAACTTGGACGATTTTTCGGAAATAAGATAAATCTAATCTTGGTAATATAGGAATTGGCGCAAAGAATTAGAATTGCCATTCAAAGTGGCAATGCCGGCAGTCTTCTGGGCACGAGTACTTCAACGTAAGTGTCCTTTCGTTTTTGTATTTATTTGTATAGTTAGTAGTCTTTTAATTTAGTGTTAGATTCATATCATTCTCCTGCCCTTATCCCAATTTATTTGGGGTCGGCGCAACATGTCCCTCTCTTCCATACTTCTCTATTAGCCGTCATCTCGGTAGTCACCCCCTTTCTAGCCATATCATCTTTCACACAGTCCATCCATCGTTTCTATGGTCTTCCCCTACTCTTATAGCCATCGACATTCATACCCAAAACTTTCCTCACAACATTTTCCTCATTCCTTCGCATCACGTGTCCATACCATGACAACCTATTTCCACACAACTAGTTTTTTATTTTTATTTTTTTTATTAGATTATATTGTATATAAAAATAATGTAAAATGTAATTAGACATAAAATATACGAACCAATGAGTGCCCAAAACATTTAGATAAAAGCGTGGATAAAAGTAACATTTTGATTGACTGATTACTGTGATAAGCAGGAGCGACTAGCTTCATCTTTACGCAATAATAATAAAAAGCAACATCTCTCTGTGTGTCCGTCTGTTAGTGCACTTTTGACACGAGAATGATCCAAGGTGTGGGTTATAAATGGAATAACTTAAAATTCTTTTTTATTAAATTTTAAACTAGCGACCTAGCGAAATAGCTCCTTCTTCACCTCGCTCCTTCTTCGCACGGATTTAACGACTTGACAAAACATCGAGATTTCTTAGTTATATGTAACTTTAATATGAACGTGTTATTATACCCATAAACCTTCCGGAATAAATTCTCTAAAAGATGGTGAAAACCTCTTCAAACACTGTTGCGTCGTTTAAAAGAACAACGTGGACAATATAATTATGTATAGTAATTGATAAAACAGAAATCGATTAGAACAATTTAGGTCCCTTCAATCAAATGTGTTGGAGCTCAGACACCCAAAAAATTTTAATGTTTTTTTTGTTGTTATATTATCAACATCTTGTATAATAATATAGCATTTTACATAGCATAGGTAATTAGTTACTTATTATGTCTTTATACAGGCTTCAATGCAGATGTTCAGTAGGTTCTTGTCGCGCGTCTGCCTTATGCAAAGTTAAAGCATTAAAGCGATTTATGAATGTTAACTTTACAGCTGAAGTAGACATCGCTCACGGCTCTTCTTAAGACGCAGCAGCACATTGTGCACAGAAGATGCATGGAGCTTCTTACGTCATCGCTTTTTATAAATTGTTGGAGAACTTTTGCTACTGGCTGATTTTGAGGTCAGGTTTTTGGAACTGACAGTAAAAAGGATTTATGATAGTGTGATTATATTAGATTAAATATAATGAACAACGCATAGCGTCCGTGTTCATGCTTTCATTATTTTGATTATAGTTTCTGAATGCTTGCCTACTGCGAATTGTACAAGGTTGCATTTGAATAATTTTTAACCGACTTCCAAAAAGGAGGAGGTTCTATGTTCACCTGCACGTATATTTTTTTTAACCGACTTCCACAAAGGAGGATGTTCTACTTTGTGTATGTTCATCGACATTTTCGCCAATTGTGAACTGATTGAAAAAACAAAAAACGTTCAAAAGGGTATAGGTACTCCCGAGTACGTAATTATTAAAAAACTACGCAAGCAAAGTGAATAAACTGTATATGGGACCAACCCATATTTTATTAACTTTGCTTGCGTAGTTTTTCAATAATTACGTAATTTTCCCACTTAGTCTATGTAGACGATATATATTATTTGACTCCGTCACTGTTATTTACATAGCAGGTAGTGGTATTCAAATTTGTGTGGGGTAGGTACCACAACTAAAAAGTGAAAAATAAAAACTTTTTACTACAAAAAAAACAACCGACTTCCAAAAAAAGCACTAAAACAGTGTAAAGGAAGTCGGTGGCAAAAAACGAAAATTGAAACGCAAAGACACCGACTTCCGAAATTAAAGTTATTTTTCACTTTTTAGTGCTTTTTTTGGAAGTCGGTTGTTTTTTTTTGTTGTAAAAAGTTTTTATTATTAATAGCCGTACATTAAAAAAAATCAAGCCTCCAAATATTCCACACGAAAGAAAATCCAACAATCCTAAATAGTCACTTTTTTACTTAAAAATTAATCGAGCTCTCCAGTAAAACCACACGCCCACGATCAGTAAGATATTACTGTAAAAAGTAAACATTGTGTGGGCCATAGCCGAGCTAATTTGGTACTAATGAGAGACCATCATTGCGGTAACAGGCTTTCAGGTTGTCAGACTTTCGGACTTCTAACTACCCGTAACGACAGTCAAAATCCACGAATGACAGCCGAGACCAACGGCTTAACGTGCTACCCGAGGCACGGAGGAATCTCGGTATGTTATGATGGTCACCCATTCACGGACCCACGCCGAAAAGCGTAGCTTAACCTGATGGATCGACCCGTGCGGCTGTATAACTTAGCCACAAGCTCCTCCTAAGAACTTTTAGAAGAAAGAATTATATCTTAACACTTTGGCGGACAGTGAATGACACACTATTGAAGTTTTATTGTTATTACGTATATGTGCGTTTACTTTCCACCATACCTTAATTTAAGGAACTTTATGAAGCAGCTGTCTCCAAAAAACAACATCTTGAGATCACCAATGACAATAATTACTTAAAAATTATTACCAATGTCACTTTTTCCTTTCGTAATGTACATTCTAGGTTTATCTTGGCCGTTACACACGTGACATTGGTGAAGGAAAATATCTCGAGGTTTGAACTTACTTGACCCTGGTCCCCGGCTCCTGCAAATAAGCTCAAAAATCCTAATTAAATGTATTTTTGTTTATTAATTATTTTGTCTGTATATGAATAAATTAAAGTCGCTTTTCGTAGTCCGTCTGTGTGACCGCGTTATTCTTCTAAACTCCGCAAAGAAGTTTTTTGCGGTTGTCACCATTATTTAGCGAATTTATTCCGGAAGGTTTATGCGTGTAATATGCGTGTAAATCTCTATGTTTTGTCAACTCGTACAACAGTGCGAAGCCCCGCCACGTGAACTTCCCCCCACCCTTAATACTCCGATTAACATACACACAGACATAAACTCACATCTTCTTCCCATGGGGGTAGTCAGAACCACAGAACACCATCTGCTACGATCCTTACATCATTCTTTTGCCTCGTTTACGTTCATACATCTGCTGATACATGCACGCCGGTTGCGAGTACTAATGCACCTGATCTTTCTGAAGAATATCACCAATAAGGGCACTATTATGTCCTCCTAGGGCGTCCTCTGCCGGCGTTTTCACTCACACCTACCTTTTAGATACATTTTGTTAGTCACCTTTCATTCAGGAGGTACCTACTCGTGGCTAAGAAATAACAGCCGCACGGGTCGATCCATCAGGTTAAGCTACGCTTGCCAGGGTTGGTACGTGGATGACCCTCCATCCGACCATCTTTACATATCGAGACTCCTCCGTGCCTCGGAAAGCACGTTAAGCCGCTGTCATTCGAGGATCTTTGATATCGTTACGGGTCGTCAGAAGCCCAAAAGTCTGACAACCAGTCTTACCAAGGGGTATCCCAGAGGGGTATTACCCAGTTACTGGGTTGTGGAGGTCAGATAGGCAGTCGTTCCATGTAAAATACTGGTATTCAGCTGCATCCGGTTAGAAGCCGGAAGCCGACCCCAACATAGTTGGGAAAAGGCTAGGCAGATTGATATTGTCGCCTTTCATTCATCCTCTTGACATGACAAAACCATCTAAGCATTGTTTTTTCAATTTCCGTCACTACATCTACTCCCAGAAGTCAGTAGTATAAATACTCAAATAGAAATAGGCTAAAACTAACAGAGCCAAGCATGATACAAAGACGTTCTGATTTAAACGTAGTTTACATGCCCCCTTAACTTCTTATACCCGTTTAAATTCCGCCGGCGACGCTCACGTACGCCGTAACGTCTCTACTTTCCTAGATTTATTGGACACCAGTATTTATTAACGCATCTTCTAATAGCCTTAAACAGTTTACATACCGTGGCCATTTTGACGTTACGTGTTATTTAATTAAGTGATTAGCAGCTAATTGAGCGAAATTTATCTTTGTTTATGAGAATACTGGGTGTAAGGGAAGACACCGTTATCCTTGAAACTAATGGTTTGGTGTCATCTATAATATACTTTTTCTATGGGACGAAAAAATCTGCTGTTCCATAAATTTGTGTTCACTTAAATCGACAAAATGTGTGGAACAACTGTTTTTTTTTGGAGCACCCAGACGGTTGTTGTATCTGGCAGGCAACAGCCTAACGATTAATATTGGGTTCTTGTATATATGTCCACTGCACGGTAAACTTTTTAATTGCGCGATGCAGGATTTATGTGACGTCAGGATTTTTGTCTGACGTCAGGTCTTTGATGCGTAGCTCGCATGTGGATGTAGATACCGCCACAAGGGCACCAGTATAGCCTTCTAGGGCGGTCCCGGAATTTTCACTCACGTCTGCCTTGTACCTTTGTTTTGTCGCCTTTCATCATCATCATCTGCCTATCCTTTTCCCAACTATATTGGAGTCGGCTTCCAGTCTAACCGGATACAGCTGAGTACCAGTATTTTACATGGAGCGACTGCCTATCAGACCTCCACAACCCAGTAACTGGGTAATACCGATACGATACCCCTTGGTCGCCTTTCATTGATCTTAATTTGATTAATTTAAAACATAAATAATTGGCCTAAATTATTCGTTAGTACAATCAGGTTCGTGAATTGGATTTATGCCAACAGATTTGCATGTTTTTCAAACTCGCGTCTCATTTTTTTCCATTAATAGAAAAAGCATATTATAGATGACACCAAACCACTAGTTTCAAGGATAACGGTGTCTACCCTAACATCCTGTATACAAGGTTTTTTTGTTTGTTATCATGACGATATTTGTAGAGATTTAGGTACCTACCTGTTTTATAACACGTGCACTCATACGATATCGCCATCTCCCTTATAATTAAGCTTGATAAAGACCAGTATCCTAATTGCATTTGTTTCAAAACGATTCCAATTCTGACCGATAGTGCATTACAAAATTAGGCTGGAGATTTTTTTTATCTTTTCAAAAACCAATCAATCCGTGTCAAATTCCATGTAATGAAAAACATTTCAAATTATTGGTTCATATTGTTACCAGAAAAAAATATCACTCGATTTATGTCACATTCTATTATTGGAAAAAATTGAGACGCAAGTTTGAAAAACATGTAAACAAATCTGTTGGCATAAATCAAATTCACGAACCTGATTGTATTAACGAATAATTTAGGCCAATTATTTATGTTTTAAATTAATCAAATTAAGATCAATGAAAGGCGACCAAGGGGTATCGTATTACCCAGTTACTGGGTTGTGGAGGTCTGATAGGCAGTCGCTCCTTGTAAAATTCTGGTACTCAGCTGTATCCGGATAGACTGGAAACCGACTCCAATATAGTTGGGAAAAGGATAGGCAGATGATGATGATGAAAGGCGACAAAACAAAGGTACAAGGCAGACGAGAGTGAAAATTCCGGGACCGCCCTAGAAGGCTATACTGGTGCCCTTGTGGCGGTATCTACATCCACATGCGAACTACGCATCAAAGACCTGACGTCAGACAAAAATCCTGACATCACATAAATCCTGCATCGCGCAATTAAAAAGTTTACCGTGCAGTGGACATATATACAAGAACCCAATATCAATCGATGGGCTGTTGCCCGCCAGACACAACACCCGTCTGGTCGGAGGATCCTCCCTTTTCTATGGAGTATGAGTGAACTTCACACCCTGTTCCTCATACCCCTAAACCCTTATTGGTGATGTTCTTCAGAAAGGTCAGGTACGTAGTACTCTCAACCGGTATGCATATTTGACCAGTGGGTATGAACGTAAACGAAGCTAAAGGAGTAAGATCGTAGCAGATGGCGTTCTGTAGTTTCTGCCTACCCCCATGGGTAGAAGGTATGAGTTTATGTATGTTAAATTAATCATAATGAATCACATTGCGGGAACTTATTGAATAATTTAAAACGTGAATAGCATAGGTAGATGATACCCATAAAATTTAATTAATATAGTTCAATGGCGCGAACTGATTGCATTTTCTACGACAGTGATTGTATAAACAACCAATAAAGTCTTTTATTGTTTCATTCGCCTGTAAAAATATTGCCTATGGCAGCTATGGCTTAGCACAATGGATATTATTTCCACAGACTGGAGCACAGTTTGGTTCAAATGTTTTTTTCACGTGAGTTACCACCGTTGAATGAATTTGAGGCATCAATATCCACTGAACATTTTCATTGATTTTTACAGTGTAAAATGTTTTTAACTGCAGCTTTGGCCTACTGCTGGTTTTGTAGTAAAAAGTTTGTTGATTGCCTAGTCTCGTGTATGCAGTTTTAGTACGGTTTTATCTTATTCTGTGAAATGTACTGTTACTGACGCAGTAGAATTGTTTGTTAGGTATGGTCAAACATTCGATTGCGAGCTTGGTTTTTATGGATGTTTTATAACGCCTTTTGAACTAGAGTTTTTTATCCATAATTACAGTAGATTCATTCTTTCTGAAAGAGTGCTTTAGTTGAGATATTTTATTAAATGTCTTTATATGGTAAGTATTTAGATGCCTACTTATCTAAAAGGTAATCGCAAGAAACCGGACGTAGAAATTCAAATAAAGAATTTACATTATCGATCCAGACTAAATAATCAATAATGCTGAACACAATGTCGTACTAAACAAGTTTCAAAATACATCATCACTTACTAGATTCATACTAATTATTTGTGAATGGTATCGGTCACGATTTATTTTTCCCTATTGCGGAAATTTGTCAGAGATGATTTTATGTGGATATCTACATCTAATATTTTAAAATTCTTGAAAACCTCTGTGGAGCAAAAAACGAGTCGAACACCCATGCCTGAACAATCATAAATTCTAAGCACTATAACATCGCCTGTTCAGGCAATAGGTTTAATTTGAACCTGTTACAAACGAGGATTACAATAACAACGGTGATAGCCGTGATTGTGTGGCAGAAGTAGACATGATGACGTCATTAATCTTTGTGTAATGACCACCGAAATGCGGACGCGGCCGTCATGGCACATTTGTTAAAGTGAGACTACATCACGGTATGAATTTACTGTAGAGAACAATGTATAATTTCAATTACAGGTTGATCCTGATAAAACGAATATTTCTACCCGTGGGTGTAAATATGTCTCACATTTATGTATAATTTAAACATAAACTTTGTCTTAACCAATATTTTGTAACAATTAATTTTTTTAATATAAAAGATCGTCCTTGGAGTTTCGTGCCCGTTTCTTCTCCATGGGAATCTACTACGCGTTAGAAATGGGCAACTAGCTTCATCTTTCTGACTGACTGACTCCTTGACAATTCAAAAGTGCCTGTATTTAAATCACTAAAAGCTTTAGGTTGATTTTCTTTATATCTTATAATAAGTATATCTACCTATTGCTTGCGACGCGAACTTCATAGCAAAGCAAGGTGGCTCTCAAAACGGTGAAGGAAAACATCGTGAGGAAACCGGCATGTCCTAGAACCAAAAATTCGAAAACATGTGACATCTACCAAACCGAACCAGGCCCACGTGGTAGATTACGGCCCGCTCCCTCTCACAGATAGGTGGCCTGTGTCCCAGCAGTGGGAACATTATACTACAGGATAAAATCTGTCGAACCAAACCGTCACGTGTCACGTATCTTCAGGTCAAGACTAGTGTATGCCCCTTGCCCATGTGTTGCAAATCAATGTGCAATTTTCAGTTTAGTAAGTTTTCAGTAGGTAATTTCTAATTCGTTTGCGAATCACGCTTCAAGGCCGATTCAGTTCTCGCTTGTACAATGTACAGTAGGCCGCATGTCAGTGGTAACAATTTGATACTTTGTTTTTTTTTTTATGGTGGGAAATCATTAAATGACTTCTCCCGCTCTGGGCGGAGCGGAAGGGCAGATAATGGGGGTTTTCGTAGTCCAAGTGTTAGTTCCCGCTGATGTGCGGTGGACTGTACAATTAAAACATTTAAAAAAAAACAGACAACCAAAGGCCCATAGTGTTAGTTACAAAAAACTTAAGAAATATATTAGTAGGTACAGAAATAAAAGTGGAAAACAATGTCGATTCATCAGTCCACACCTCTCACATACAGATTGATGAATCGATTGAACACAGCCGCGTCCAACATACCTGCTATCATTTTCAGGATGCTGTTGCTACTTCTTCGCACAACTTTCAGGACTGACGCGGTATTCTTCCGCATACTTCCATAGAAATCATCTAGGTATATGCGCGTCAGCAAACATGCCTGAAGCACTACAAGAACGAGGGAGCCGCATCAGTGCCCTGAAAATGTTAATACATAGTTTGTAGCTTGTCTTTATCATACTCTTGGTTGCTTCCTTACATTGTAGACCATTGAACACAAGCCAGACGGACAATTCTCGTAGTTCTCTACATAATTCGCTTTGTTAATTACTATTCTAATTCAAGTTGGTTATTTAATTTTTCTTATCCATTAATATACATAACTATCAGCGGTGAGGGGTAAATTTTTATGAGAGGGAAGCCGAAGCGGTACTGGTCTTAACTTACTTACTTATGAATAAAGTAATTACTTATTAAGCGTTAACTTAAAAATAAAAGTCTTTCCGTAACTGATTTTAGCACCATCTATCGCCAAGTAGCAGAGCCAAAAAATAAGTTCGCATAAAATAACTTTCAATTTTTTACAGAAATAAACTCAAATGTCATTTTAATGAATAAAGGAATTTATAAAATCTAATAAAATACACTTGAACAGGTGAAAACGAAATAAAATGTACAATATTCCTCCATATCGTTCTTGCTCACGCATTTTTTCTATATCTGTCTCTATCGTAACCCGTTGTACACCGGCTTGCTCTCGTCCTTTTCAAGTGGCGCCACGTGACCTCATGACGGGATCGCTATTGAATGAATGTTTAGTTCCCGATTCTGACGTTTTGGCGCCGGGTTATTTTAGAACATTTTTTGTTGTTTGCAATAGGCGTTTTTGTTGTTTGAATGTTATGGTGAATTAAATACCCTGTAACTATATTTTTTGCAATAGTAGAAGCTATTGACTGTCCCATTGTTCAATAGCGATAGACTTGCTGATGCGAACCTTCAAAGGGAAGCCGGTAGGAATCTAGTATATTATGGACATAACTAGGTATTACGCTATATAGTACCTACATTATGCCCAAAGTCATGCAAAAGTAAGGCAAAGTTTTTCACAATAAAAGACAGGCTACAATGTATCTACCATACTTTTATGGCTGAAAAATGGCTTTATTGCAAAATCATCAAAACTTTTCTGTTAAACTAAACCTAAGATTGGAAAAATGGCTGAAAATCTGGCCAAATACTTAAGCAATGTTTTACTATACACTTATAAAAAACAGAAATACTTTAAAATACAAAAATACTTACGAGAACAAATATAGATAGCATCTTTGTATCGAGCTGAAAGGTCCCTCTTAGACTTTTTAAAAGTCAACGAGACCGAAAAGTTCACTCACAAATTTTTTCAAGGATTGTTCAGAAAGTTTGAAATATTTTGTAACATTTTTGCCATCAACATTTTTACCCTTTTAAACACGGGAACAGTTATAATTCGGTGGGCTGGTTTGAGGGCCAATTTAGAAAAAAGCCAAGTTTACACTAGGAGAGTCTCGCGACCGCGACTGTAGAGAGATGCGAGAATTTCTGTGCGTACCTAATAGCTGAAACTCGCCAGGCTATTATCGCCTTCATGCGTCGCTTAAGCGTAATCAAGGAAGGAACAAAAACTCATACAAATAATGTCAAATAACGTGCCTCGCCAGGCGTTTATCTAGAAGTGTGATTTAATAACCTGTAATTCAATTTGATTGTTGTAAAGGTTCTCGTCTTCCGATATGTAGGTTGCTTTTACACACTTAATTCTTGCACGATTATGCAAAAATAATGCAGCGTTTATTTATTTAATTTTAATACAATATTTTTATTAATTAGATGAGTTTAACAAGTTCATAATATCTTAGTTTAAGCTATAATCTTTACTTAGGTCATCGACTTAGCTAAAGTTAACCTACCCACCAGAAATTTCCTTAACTCCGAACAGTTTGTGAACTAGTTGCGATGACACTACAGATTCCTCTCTCTGTGGCCGACACTGTTTGGAGTAAAGCTATAGTTATTATAGCTATCATTATGTTTAGAGACCTGTTAAGTGAACGCATTGAAAACTTACTAACTTAGCTCGTTAGTGGCAGAGTAACTATCTGAAATATAAACATTTTTCTTGAACTTTTTTGCGGTACTTTTAAGATTAGTTGGGGGCAGGAGATGTACAGTGGCGTTCAATAGATCTTCAAAAGTGCAGTGTATGTACACTTGGGACTCACATCAGGTAACGAACATTGGGTTTATTGAGCTGTGAACTAAGCATGGTTGTACTCCAATATAAATATTCTGTATTCCGTTTAAAAAACATTTTTCATATTTTCGAACTAGGTTCTAACGAGTACAGCCAAGAGTTCTAGGATAAAGAATCACCTAATGATGCATGTGTTAGACCTGGGGGGGGTAATTTCAAAACACACAAAGTGCCAATTTGACCAATAAAACTGAACACGATCATAACATCTTAACCGCGTTCAAGAATAGTCAGTTTCATGGACTATAGGGTCCGCCCTAATATAACAATGGCAATGCCATTCATTTTGACAATTCCACAACTTTTACTGCGTTATTTACATAATAATATGATGGTATGGATTAGGAATTTCCTTCAAAATCCTTCAAATTGTGATTTAAAGTGTGACACTTTGACGTACGTAACGACGCAGAACGATGCAAAAGGTACCCACCCTTAACATTCAACCGCCGAATTATTTTACTCGGCACAATGGTCAGGTGATCCCATATTCCACAAACATTATCATCATTATTATCTGCCTAGCCTTTTCCCGTCGTCTTCCAGTCTAACCGGATGCAGCTGAATACCAGTAAATTGCATGGAGTGACTGCCTATCTGACCTCCACAACCTCTTATTTAATAAAATGTTTGTTGTTGATGTTAATTATGTTATGAACGTAAACGAGGCAATAGGAGTATGTAAGGATCATAGCAGGTGGCGTTCTGTAATTTCTGCCTACCCCCATGGGAAGAAGGCGTGAGTTTATGTGTGTGTGTGTGTATGTGTGTCATAGTTAATTTTACGGAAAAAATACCAAACATGAAAACCACCTATACCAGGCTACCAGAAGTCTGGAAGACGAACACACTTTGAAGTCACGTTCTAGTGTAATGTGACGCGTAACACGTACTAACGTAACTGGTTTTGGGGAAGGCTCTGTTCCTAATAGTACGTCTTGATAGGTTGTTAGACTATCGCCTACAGCCTTACAGTTTTGTACAGATATAAATACAGAGAGAATATTTATATTTTTTGTAAATATTTTGTTGTTGAACTCGACTGTTTTCACAAGGATTGGCTACAATCAGCAGTATTTAGGGATAAGCGTTTGCCGTGCAGTCAGCAGACACAAACGGCTGATATGATTAATATTCATTTAGTTGTGTAAAAAGCGTCAATCATATTTATGCACAAAAGCATTGTATAAACTTACAACTAATTAGCAAGTGCTTGACGAATTAACAAAGAGAAACTGTGATAATGTTATAATAAAATTTCGCATTTGATATTATTAGATTATTTACAGATTAGATTACATACACACGAAACTCATAACATTACACCTGTATTCCCCGAAAGGTTAGACAGAGGTGTGTATTTTACACCCGACATTTTGCCACACATTTCACATTAGATTGCATTTGTTAACAAAGTTACAAGCCATCCATAGATAATAACTATATTTTATACAAACTTACCTAATTTATTTATTCAACCTAATTATTTTCTCTCTCACCTACAATTTAATTATAAGTATATAGTAAGAATTATGATAAATGTTTGCCCAGGGAAGAGTGAAAGTGAATTAGACTAAAAGAAACTAAACAAAGCCCCGGGAGTATAGCGTCGGCTCAATAGTCTTAATAGGTACTTGCCAACTTATTAGAGTTCCGTACAGCAACGGAAATATTATTTATCTTTTGTTACACATGGAATATGTTGTTTATGTATCATCGACATCATTATCATCATTTTTAGGGTCCGTACCCAAAGGGTAAAACGGGACCCTATTACTAAGGCTATGTCAGTATGTCTGTCTGTACGTCCGTCTGTCCGTGGCTTAGTACTTACTTACTAAACCCACAACCCGCTCAGAGACTGTTGGTACTAAAAAGCTGTAATTTGGTATGGGTATACATATAAATCACGCCGACAAAGAGGTAAAAAAAATTTTTTTTTTTTTTTTTTTTTTCGCGTCGATCTCATGTTGTGGGGTATCGTTTGAAAGGTCGTTTAAGTTTGTGAAAACCATTTTTGGATTCGGGGATCCGTTTGCGAAATATTAAGCGATTATATTATATTGTGAATTATTAATTAACTAAATGGTTGTTTTTGGATATGTGAAAAAATTCACGGCAGTATGGGAGAACAAGTTTTTCTACTAAAATGTTAAGTTTGATGAATAAATTCTTTCTAACTACATGTGGTTCGACATGCACTTGGCCGGTTTTTTTATAATTTGATTGTCGTGTTTTTTGTACCGTATCTGAGATAGCATAGCGCATAGTATGGCGGAAATAAGGGGAGGCCTATATACCCAGCAGTGGGTGATTCCGGGCTGAAATGATGACGATGATGACCTGAGATAGGGTGGGCCAATCCTGTCTTCAGTTTAAGCTCGCTCCGTCATCTTCTCGTAGGTCTACCACGATCTGGACGATTTCTGGATCTAATTGTGGTAGATTGGCCCCATAATTCATCTGACATGCAGATAAACGTCCTTAGTCCGATTTTTAAAGCAGATAATATAATAATTATAATAATCCATTTATTTCAGGCGACTTAGGCCCATACTAACCTAACCTAACACATAACATACATATTTTTATTATAATAACGTAAAAAATATTGTACATGAAGTGATGACTGTGTCGGCGTCGTGTTGCGCTGCGTGGTGTCGCGTAACCTTCCACGAAAACGTCGGTACGCCACACCTTTCGGCCAAAACTTTTCTTTCATGAAGGTTTCTAGATATTGAGTTGGAAAATAAATTGAAATTCCTAATACTTAATGAGAGACACATGAAACAAAGAAACATCACTGTTGTTGATTTTCTCATACAAGGATCTCTGGCGGCAATTCTTTTAGCAAAAAATATTGGGATAGACTTGGGGCACTTCGTAAACATCATTCTAGATGATTGATAGGCGGCGCACACGCGAGAAACTGCTTTATATTCTATTTGTCTTAGAAACTTTGCTAACTATTCCTGGCTGATAGGAAAAAGGAAGCCTGGAAGTGAATTAATGCAGAAACTGCTTGTAAGAGTAGGTACCTACTTACTGGGTGAATCAAATTTTATTGTGTCGTCATGAATGTAATTAAATTCTTGCAAAATGACTGACATAGTAACATTAGGTAAAAATACCCATGTTTTCTTAGTCTTTTTCCAAAATGACGTATGTAATTGGGCATTTAAAAACTGTACATGCAAACATGAACGTCTTAGGAAGAAAACTATGATTATAGTTATGAAACTTGACTATGATTGACATCCATTTGCTTACGTTGTTATAAACGTATATCTAATCGTTGGCTGGCTTTCAACAAATAATTATTATACTTAACAAAAACAAACCGCAAATAGAAAAAGAAGGCATTTTCAATATAACTCTTATAATCAAATCGCTACACAATCTTACTAGACCCACAAAACAAAGCTAATTTCAAAGGCTCCGGCTGAAATTTACGGAAACAGGAGCCATGTCGGCTTGTTCCTGAGATTGCGTCTGCTACGTCCAACTTTAAGCATTGTGACTGCGTACAGAACTGGCAAAGCTATCAAAGTTTATAACTGTCTAATACAATGCTATATGCAAACGCAGCGGAACTTTGTCGCGAGATATATTACGTTTGAATCGTGTGCGGGGATCTTAATGAAGTCGATATAGCAGCAGGATTCCTGCTGCTTTTTGAAGTTGGTGAAAAACGGAATTTGGTTTTGGATTCTTTATTTCTGTATGTTTGGTAACTTTGAGGGAATTGTGGTTCAACTTTGAAAAGGTTGCTTCAAATCAGAGCACATTTTTTTTAAAATTGGTTTGGTATATCACTGCGTTACAGTACCTAATACAATGCCTTTTTTGAAACCGTTTTTTTAAATTGAATTGGTACCACCCTATAATTATTATTCCCCCCCCCCTCTTTTTTATATACTTGTACATATTATTATTAATTTAATGTTAGATGTATATTGTATATTATTGTATTAATGTAAATAAATACAATTTCACTATAATTAATTTATGTATGTAATCTGTCAATGATGAAACCAATCTTCATCACCTAATGACAGGTAGGTAGATTTTTAACAAAACGCAATAAACGAGAGCATTCTGCATAACCTCTACATTTTGTGTCTACGTGCCTCACAGGCGCTTCTCCATTTACCCTATCTTGTTCTGTGGCACGTACTTTATCTACATAAATATACGCCTGTCTTCCTGAAAGATTACTCTATATTATTCTCATCTTTTGAAGATAAAACTGTTCAAACGTCGGTCAAATTGTATTAACTGCATATTCCGTCAATAAGTGAATGACAAGGCCTACCTATGTACTAAAAACAATCGACAATCGTTCTTGACAACGCTAATTCGTAACAAAATAAAATTATGCTTGTTCGTTTGATTGTTGTTTCCAACAGTTGTTTTTTATTTAATTATGGCCTAACCTACAGGATATCAGTTGCACGGGAGTGTAACGAAGTTGCTCGGGAGTATAACCAACCATAATAGTCTAGATAGGTAATTTAGACAATTTATTTAAGTTACTATAATTTTACATGCAAACATTGTGTTATACAGCGCATATTAGCAATGTGTGGTCATGGATGAGGTACAGACGATCAAACTGAAGAACTTTCTCTAGAGCATCAACATCGTTATCACGAAAAAAATAACAGTTGTACACAAAGCGATCTCCGGAACGTCTGTACCTATGGTAGTTCCCCAGGATCCAATTCTTGGCCCAATTCTATTTGTCGTGAATATTTGACACAAGTCAATAACGACGTGGTTTCTATTCTTAAAGTTTATTCTGAAAAAATACGTCAGAACGAGCAAAATAAGACGGAATACTTTCAGAATACCCATACCGAACTGTCTCAAGAGATCACCTTGAATGATTCTGATTCTTTTCTGTAAAAGAATTGTTTTTTACGAATTGATCAGTGTTGTCATGAAAAAAAATGTATTTTTTCAGTAGGTAGGTACCTATACAATTTGTGTTGTCATTTAGATACGTTTTATCAAAATAGTTATTATTACACACATATTATTATAGTATCAGTAGGTAGGTACTTTGGAACGAGTCATCCCTATTTCTATCAATTGTGTGCTAACGTTATCCGGTACGATAATCCTTCAAATAAATTTGTGTTGTGTGTATATGTGTATCTAGAAAATTTTGTGTTGTCATTCACCTATGACGGTCAATGAATTTCTAGCTCAAGAATCTTACAAAAGATTCCGTGTAAGTAAAACTGTTCACACGGCAAGTACTTGTTTCTCAGAGAAAAGAGTTATCGAACAGAGTATTCGCTCAGCGACACTCGTTTAGCGAGCAGAACACTTGCTGTGAGACTCACGCTTGGTACAAAATACACACCAGCGAGTAATAATTGTTCGTCATTCACAGTCATGCTATATTGCGGTTAGTCCCTCTATGCTCTGGTCCCGCTATTCTCGACTCGTAAAATACCTACTAAAAAGTTTCGCTATGCACGAAATTCTTCGATTCTTCGTAAACAATGGAAGGTACAGTTGGAAAGAAATTTGAATTCAAATTAATATGCGTAAGCGTCTGTAAGTTAAAATTTGTTTTGTCTCGTTCTGACAATCAAAAAAGTCAAAATAATCCATAATTTCTATACTTCATTAATCACCATAATTGGCAAAGTGACTGGTTATTAATGAAAGTGATGTATTGAGTGTATTGAGTGATGCGCATCTACTTAATAGTGCTCTCCTCCACCACAGTTTCTATCGCGGCTGCCGAAAGGAACTTTCGTTCCAATATAAATAGTAGTTTAAAACTAAGTTTTTTCATTATTATATATTACATATTATATTGCAAAATAAAATTATGACTAAATAAGTACAATTTAAGAAACTGCCATGTTATTATGGAGCATTTTTTTTTTTTTGGATTAAATTTGTCGACTTATCTCGTCGAAAAAATCGACGACGAGTAAAGGACAGAAAAATAAGATATCTCGTGTTGAACTGCCAAAAGTCGATATAACTCAGGTGCCATGTTAGGTTTTGTAGAGAAAACATCAAGTTTGACAGAACGAGTCGAGTATTTTGTATGGCAGCGCTGTCAGAAAACGAGAAAAGTGACGAAATAGACAAAAATTACTCACGCGAGAGTGAGTAATTGTCGCGTGTGTCATGTTAGGCCTGCTGGTTTATACGATGACAGTGACTGGGCCCAGTGAGTAAGTAAAATAAAAAAAACATTTTATTAGTCTTTTTAATAACGTAAAAACACAAAAATGTGATATAATATGCAACTTTATAATATGCAAAACATATTATTATTGCTTTGCAATGTTTTCTTCGTTATATTGGGTATATTGGGTTAGAGAAGGCTGGTCTACATCGTGTTCACAAATAAAGAAACACTTCATCCCACAGTCGATCTGGCTCAGACGTCCGGTGTAGAACATTGATCCACACTGGTCGTGACACCCTCCGTCCGGTTGGTTGCCCCACCATTCCACACTTTCATTTAAACCTGTACCTATAAAATATTAAACAAATCAACTAGTAAGACACCTGGAATTTAAACAAATCATCTAGTAAGACACCTGGAATTTAAACAAATCAACTAGTAACACACTTGGAATTTCAATCCCTTCCATTTCGATTTTACCAACAAAATCACATAACTTATCATAATTTTTCCATTTATTTTGAAGTCCTTTTGCTCATTGCACTTCTGGGAATCAAACCCAGGAACTCATTCTCAGCAGTAGCGTTAGACCAACGAGGCAACCGGTAAAATACATTACCCGAATAGTGTTGAATTCATAAAATGAAAGGAATTCATCCGAGTGTGTTACGCAACTAGGGGCTAGTCTAGTTTTTCTTTTCTTTTTTAGAAACTTCTACTAAATCAAAGTCCTTTCTTGTTCCGGTGTGAAAAAGGTATGAAGAATTCCCTATTCGGTAACTGAAAAAAGTTATTACACACACTCTCGTACCTTTAACTGTCTGCCAGCCGTCGTTGAATCTGTTATGAAAGCCCAGGTGATACATTCCTCTAAGATAGCTTCCTCCAATCCTGTTCGTCGGTGCAGTTTCTGTAAGCTTCACGAGGTCATCCACTTCCAACCAATTGTTGATCACTGCTAAGTAGGATTGTTCTGCGCTGCATACATTGTAAGCTTCAGTCCAGTTCAATGGGGTTGAATGTAACTTGTAACAGCTGCCGCTTTTCACGTTGAGAGTGTAATCTGTAAAAGAAAAGTATTGGTGAAATACAAGTATGTCATCTATATCTATACTAATAATAAAGAGGAAAGATTTGATTGTTTGTTTATTTGTTTGCATTGAATAGGCTCCGAAACTACCGAACCGATTTGAAAACTTCTTTCACTGTTGGGAAGCTAAACTATCCCCGGCTGACATAGGCAATATTATATTTTCAAAAAAATTAGGGCTCCTTACTAAAACTCCAATAATCTAACCCAAGGTGTAAAAAAATACCTAAAATAGCCGTGGATCAGTACTTAGTGCTACCCGTGCGAAGCCGGGGCGAGCAGCTAGTAGATTATAAAGCAGCAGACTGCGCGCGAACTTACAGGCTACAGCAGTCGTGGAGCAATGACAGGATTGAGCAGTTATATTATAGATTTATGCCAAATCTAATCCCACTGGTATTTGTTCAACTCATATTGGTTTTCTATTCCGAAAGGATACCATTGTTTAAATCATTACAAAACAAGTTCAAAGATATAAGGTACAGTCAATAAAAATGCTTAGACGCCAGTTCGTGCTACTATTACTCCATTTGAAATAAGATAAGACGTATAGATAAGCCTTTTTTACATTCCGTTCAACCGATTTTGAATTCCATTGCGTTGGTGGCATGACAAATGGCAGCCGCAGTAGATAGTTGGTATTGTGTAACTTTTATTGCTTTTAATGCTATCCTTATGCCTACGGTATAGAAGTCAAAATCGGTTGAACGGACTGTAAAAGGGTTTGTTTTAATGTCTAATCTTATTTCAAATGGGGTATAGATCTGTCAAAACTTTGTTTTGCACAGCCAGCAACACAAGTCGCTAAACACAACGTTGTCATCTTTGTCATACACATTTGTTTTTCCAACTCACTTTAGAAATTAGCAGAATAGTCGACATCAGCGTTGCTTGCCATTTATTAAAAGATAGAATCGAACTTTGTCATCATAAAACTAAAAAAATCGCAGAACTCCTTGATAAATAGCTGAGGTTGACAAATTGTCAAGCTGTTTGTTAAATGTTTTCTTTTATTAATAACATACCCAAATCTGGCAAATTGCAGTGCTGGTTCCATTCTAAAGATTGGAGGGTCTTCTTGCAAATGAATGGATTCTTTCTGTCACATGGCACATCATTCATTTTACCATTCGCGATCAAAATAACACAATCTTCTATGCCCAAGAAATTGTTCGGCTCGCCTATGCTCCATCTGTGATATACGTCCTCCACTCGTTTACCTGTGAAAATTAAGTATAATAAATTAACATAAATACAAGCCTATTGTTGTTAACAAACTCAGGGGTCAAAGTCTTGCGGGAAAGTCCGAAAGGGATACCGGGACCCTTGGCAACAGGCAACTGAAGGAGCACGGGTGGGTTTTAGTCAGTAAAAGTCTGACACGGGCCATTCTGCTCCGCCCAGAGCGGGAGAAGTTATTTGATGATTTACCAACCTCAAAAAAAAAAGGGTCAAAGTCTCTTTTAAAGTCCAGGCATAATTTTGGTCAGATCATGTGAGTACCAATGTAGATTAGTGTGAATTATTGAAATGGTCTTTTGAGAAAATAACCACACAGATTTGAGTGGACCAGTCCAGTCAAGTGCAAGCATTTGTTAACAATCATGTTGTTGAACTTGGAACAAGGAGCTCAACGACTCGACGAACAATACCAAAGAAAGGACATTTGGGTAGGCCGCATAAAGTATTCAATGCCATACCATCATTATAACTAACTGAGAAAGAAAAATACCGGCCAAGTGCATGTCGTACCATGCACAATGAATGGTTCCGTAGTTGGGATGAATTTATCCAACAAACTTAACATTGTAGTTGTAAAACTTGTTCTCCGATACAGAATGTATGGGAGAACATGTTTTTGCAACTGCAAATTTAAGTCGGTCGATTATTACTCGGTAACGTGTGGAGCCTACGTAGCGGTGATAGTTTTCCTTTTAATTTCGTTATATACACTACTGCCGTGAATTTTTTCACATACCCAAAACCAACCATTTACCTGGCAGACTTGACTCTAACAAAAATTTGCAATTAAAAGCTTAATATTTCGCAAACGGATCCCTGAATCCAAAAATGATGGTTTACACAAACTCCCATTATTGTTAAAAGACCTTTCCAACGATACCCCACACTATGGGATTGACGAGAAAAAAAAAATCATCCCCACTTGACGTGCAGCGGAGGAATCCTAAAAAAAATATTTTTTAAGATTTTTTAAAAAAAATGAGAAATAATGATACATACCGTTTTTTTCCAAAAGGAGAATGGGCCCCTGCTTATGGGGTTCTGCCCTGAAGCCCAATATAAATAAAATATATACCAATGGAAAAAACTTTTCAATGGGAACCTTTCCTACAAACACGACTTTTGCCAATTGTTAGTCAGTTTGGAGTAAATGACCTTAATGGGTGTGAATACTTTGGCATCGAAGTTAAGGAGTTTCCTTGGCCCAATAACCATAAGAAACACATCAATGGCTTTAGCTTTTTGAGGTGAACTTTTGCTATTAACATGACTATTGTCAATTATTAGTCTGTTCGGAGTTAATGGCATAAATAGGTGAATGCTTTGGTACCGAAGTTAAGGAATTTTCTTAGCCCAATAGCCATAAGATATACACCAATGGAAAGAGCTTTCCAATGAGAACCTTTGCTAAAACACGATATTTGCCTATTGTTAGTCAGTTTAGAGTTAATTACCTAAATAAGTATTACTACTGAGGCACCGAAGTTAAGGAATTTTCTTGACCCAATAGCCATAAAAAATACACCATTGGAAAGAGCTTTTCAAGGGGAATCTTTCCTACTAACACGACTTTTGCCAATTGTTAGTCAGTTCGGAATAAATGACCCAAATAAGTGTGAATACTTGGGCATCGAATTTAAGGAATATTCTTGGCTCAATAGCCATAAGATATACATCAATGACTTTAGCTTTTTGAGGGGAACCTTTGATACTAACATGAATATTGCCAATTGTTAGTCAGTTCGGAGTTAATGGCCTAAATAAGTGTTACTATTGGGACACCGAAGTTAAGGAATTTTCTTGACCCAATAGCCATAAGATATACACCAATGAAAAGAGCTTTTCAAAGAGAACCCTAGCTTGTAATATAACTGTTGCCAATTGTTAGTCAGTTCGGAGTTAATGACCTAAATAGGTAATAAATTGCGCACCGAAGTAAAGGAATTTTTGGCGTTCAATAGCTATAAGATATATACCACTGAAAAGAGCTTTTTAGGGATAACCTTTGCTACGAACACGATTTTTGCCTATTATTTGTGAGTTCCCAGTTAAAGACCTAAATAGGTGATGAATTTCAATAATGCTTAATTACTCACATTTAGAGCTCTGTAGCTCCTTTCGTACTAACAATCGAGAGAAACGTCATATCACGAAATATTTCCTTTGAAGAGGTCTTTCCATTGGCATATATCTTAACTCTATTGGGGGATGTGGTAACTTGGCGAAGGCTTAACGATTCGTACTGCCGATCGACTCTTAAAAACATTGTTCCCAAAACGGCATCTCGGAGGCCAACGTTTTATAATTTCCGTTTATAGGTTTGCAAGATCATGTTTGCAAGGCTCAAAGTTAATAAAAGTCATTTCATTGTCTAAATACCTGAATGTCACTAATGCTTAATTACTCACATTTAGAGCTCTGTGGCTCTTTTCGTACTAACAATCGAGAGAAACGTCCTATCACAAAATATTAGCCATGAAGAGATCTTTCCATTGGCATATATCTCAACTCTATTGGGGTACGTCAGGCTTAATGATCTGTAAGGTCGACCGACTCTTAAAAAAATTGTTCCTAAAATGGCATCTATTGGAGACCAATGTTTTAAAATGTTCGCTTATAGGCTTCAAATATGATGTTTGCAGGGCACTGAATCATAAAAAGTTATTTAATTGACGAAATACCAAAATTCCAATAATATTTAATCACTCACATTTAAAGCTCTGTCGCTCTTTTTGTACTAACGATCAAGAGAAATCTTCAAAATAAGAAATATTCTTCTTGATGAGATCTTTTCATTGGTATATATCTTAACGCTATTGGGCTCCAGTGCAGAAACGCCCAATCTCCTTTGGTTTTAATACGGCTTTTAAATAGCTTAATGGGTAAGTTTAGATAAGGAATGTGTTACATTGAATGCAGTATTCCTCACACTGTTTTCTTTCATCGTAAGTCAGTGATGTCCGAAAAACTTACATAGAAGTACAAAATACGGATTTGCAATAGACAACAGCACCGCTGGAATGTTATAGTAGACGTACCGTGAATAGTTTCAAATATTCCTTTCACTAAAAAGTCGGACATCCCCACATTCAGCGACCACCATGTGGGCTGGGTACTATTCCAATAGGATATCACAGTATCAGCTTCGTCCTGGTTCTCTGGGTACCACAAACTGGCTCCTTCCCAAGAACACGTCCATTTGGCTTCAGAAAAAGTTTTTGGTAAAGAGTATACCTTATAGAAACTCTCTGTTGCTTCTAAATAATGATAGTCATTCCGAAAAAACCTTTTATCTTTTTGTCCATCTGTAAAAATATGTTTTAGTTTAAAACACAAGTTTATTCGAAACTTAGCGAAATGGATTATTGTTTTATTAGGTTGAATTTTAAAATAAATAGTTATCTGTTAAAATATAAAGAGACGCGTATATAAGTACCTGCATAATAAAAAATAAAAATAAACTTACGTGAGAGATTCGATGCAAAGTAAACTATAAGAACGATTAATATATTTTTAGAAAACATGTTCTATGCAATACGACAAGCATGTACCAGGACCCAAACAGAACGACTGATATGCTTGACATGAAATGAAGCAAAAGTCTGGTCATTTAGATACGTTTTATCAAAATAGTTATTATTACACACATATTATTATAGTATCAGTAGGTAGGTACTTTGGAACGAGTTATCCCTATTTCTATCAATTGTGTGCTAAAGTTATCCGGTACGATAATCCTTTAAATAAATTGTTGTAATTCACCTATGACGGTCAATGAATTTCTAACTCAAGAATCTTACAAAAGATTCCGTGTAAGTAAAACTGTTCACACGGCAAGTAATTGTTTTACGCAGCGAAAAGAGTTATCAAACAGAGTATTCGCTCAGCGACACTCGTTTAGCGAGCAGAACACTTGCTGTGAGCCTCACGCTTGGTACATAATACACACCAGCAAATAAGCGCTCGTCGCCGTCGCGCACTCGCTGCTCGTTGCTCGCAAGGTCGTTTTTAGTTGCTAGCTCTACTCGCTTTTTGTTAATCGCCAGCGGTGGGACTAAGTGCTTACGCTAGCAAACGAGGCAGTACAGAACTATCCTCATTTTTGCATAATTACTTGTTTGCTATCCCAACTTCAAAAATAAACTAATTTCTCAATTTTTTTTTTTCTTTATGCTGCCTCGTGTAACCCGGGCATTATTTGTTGGATCTACACAGAAATTAGTTGGCAACTAGGAGAATGGTGCATGTTGTCTACAAGGAATGTTGACACAAGTTAGGGTACTGTCGGCCTAATCGAGCGACCAATGGGACGTAAAAAAACATAGGGAACAAAAAAAAGTTACTATGTCTACCTATATCATGCTCGGTAGTGGGTAGACGTACCTACATGTAAAGGAGAGTTATTACTAGCTCCACCACTTATCATAACATTTACTCATTGGAAGATTATATTTGATCTCACATAATTATTTAGTAATAATTATAAAAAAACCACTGTGATTTAAGCAACTAAAATGTAATGCTTTTAGTCATTACATATAATTATCTGTTAGTTACAACAAAAAAAACAATTCAGTTATGTATTGTTTTTTTTTTGTAAAAATAAAAAATAAACGTTTTTTTTGTAATTACCTATAAGATAATCTATTCATACGTTATTGCATAGTAATGCAGTAATGCCTTACAACAAGATAATAGAAGATAAGTAGGTATATACGTACTTAATGTATAAATACGCATCCTGACCTTGGTTGATCAGTAGTTGTGCGATAAGTGTTGTGTTATTATCGTGTCGGAGTCGAGATTATAGTGTCGTTTTTACGAAGTTGGATTAAAATGTAAGTATTTTTATTTTGCTTTAAAAGTACCTAGCTATATGGTAATAGAATTACGGTTTTTGGTGTTTGAATTCCTCAGTTTAAGTAGTAAATATTTCCAATTGGAAATGCTTGTTCTCTAAGCCATATTGGTACCTCATAAATGCATCTAAATAACAAAAAACTAATTAAAATGGCGAAATAAGTAGGTAATTTAATTTTGCCTGTTTGATACTATACACTATACAGGGTGTTAGGGTAGACACCGTTATCCTTGAAACTACTGGTTTCATCTATAAATACTTTTTCTATGGGACCAACTTTGAAATCGCAAAAAATATATCTGCTGTTCCATACATTTTGTCAATTTAAGTGAACACAAATGTATGGAACAGCTGATTTTTTTTTCGCGATTTCATGGTTGGTCCCAAAAAAAAATTATATTATAGATGACACCATACCAGTAGTTTCAATGATAACGGTGTCTAGCCTAACATCCTGTATATTTATTTAAGCAACATTGTAGTTGCTACATTTTGTAAAAAGAAGTGTAAGTAATTGGGTAGTAGAATAAATGGCCATAATAAATTAACCGACTTTTGTCTTTTATTTATTATAGGTAAATGCATGTAACCGCACCAGACATTATGATTAATTAATCAAATGTTTTTTGTAGTGAAATTATTGTTAAGTTCATAAGTTTAATTCATTATATTGCCTAAATTACAAACCCACAAAACCAATCGTTATGAGACAGGTAAATATTTACTTTCAGATGGGTGTTAAACTGTACACATTGGACTTGAGCCCGCCAGTGCGCGCGGCCATGATGGCTTGTGAAGTATTCAACGTCCCTTTCGAGAAGATAGAAGTGAATCTTCTTACAAAAGATCATTTAACACCAGAGTATTTGAAAGTAAGAAAGTAGTCCATGTACTCAAAAGAAACTAAAAGGATTGCGTAGCAGCTAAAATTTACCAAGCAATAAATTCCAGAAGACGCCAATTAGCTAACAGTTGATATAGGGGTTTTTAAAAAAACGTTGCTTAAACTTAAGTAATGATTAGCGACTGTTTAATCATACATCTTTGACGTTTGAATGTCACTTAACTTCAAGCAACGTTTATAAATAAACCCCATTGACTTTGCTTGTTTTAGTTGACTTTGTATCAACTCTCTCATGGCACAACTCTCTTCGGTCTCTTCTCGGACTCACTCCGGACTCGGACTATTTAATAACATTTTGATAAAAGTTTTAATAAGTACTTAACTAAATGTTTTATTATAAGTTGTACAACATTAATGTACACAGAATCTTTTTTTTTTTCCCAGAAAAATCCACTGCACACTGTACCTGTACTAGAGGACGGTGACTTTATTCTGCATGACAGGTTTGTTATTTTAAAAGCGAAAAAACTTTAAAACTTCCCGTATCGTAGCCGTAGGCTTAAAACGATAGCCTTTGCGCTATGAAACTTGAACTGTAACGGTTTTATTATTATAAGCCCTTTTGGTCGGACAACGGTGTACCTAGTCGTCAGTTTTGAACCATCGTGCCATTTTTGAATTATGAACTTTATGCCGAAATGTTAAAGTATTATTTTAACTCTTCTAGTATTTCCTGAGCATATTTTAATGATAAGGCATTTCTTTAACAAAATCCAAAAGAAATTGTATATTAACCTTGTAACAGGATAACTTAGGTATTACTAACCGCTCCCGCCACAATCCGTTTGACAGGCGAAGCTTCTGAATAATCTAGAAGATACGTTTCCATTATGTGAACCTATTTTTCCATTATACCTGATGCATACGTTCATTACGTTCTTTGACCAGGCTATAACCATCCCGCCGTCATAACCTACTCAAAAGGGGGGGGATGTAACAGTATAACTTATTACGAACCGCTCCCGCCACAATCCGTTTGACAGGCAAAGCTTCTAGAATAATCTAGAAGCTTCCTAGAATAGACAACGCGCATGACATATTGGTCTGACGTTGGTGTCAAGTGATCCGCAGCTGAAGAAAAACTATAATATCTTCGACCCAAACCCTATGTTTACATTATACCTGGGGGCCAAGTCTACTAATTTATAAACGTGACCGTGGCCTCACAATGATCGGTTTTTGACAGATTTTGTATGGCATATCTGTCAAAAACTGATCATTGTGAGACCACTGACACGTTTGTAAATTAGTAGACTTGGCCCCCTGATGTGTATGTTAAAACCTATAATTACTCATGTTTGTATTCTTTCTTTCAGTCACGCTATAATTGTCTATCTAGCTGATACCTACGGGAAAGATGACTCGTGGTACCCAAAGGATGTCAAAAAAAGGGCACTGGTCAATCAAAAACTGTTCTTCGACACATCTATTCTTTTTCCTAGAGTACGAAATATAACTGTAAGTAATACAATTTATTTATATGTACCCACTGTTTTTGCTAACGTTTATAAGGCTTTACTTACCTACTAACTTAGTGGGCCATTTTTAGGGTTCCGTAGTCAACAAGGAACCCTTATAGTTTCGCCATGTCCATCTGTCCGTCTGTCCGTTTGTCCGCGGCTTAGCTCAGAGACTGTTGGTACTAGAAAGCTGTAATTTGGTATGGGTATACATATAAATCACGCCGACAAAGTGGTAAAATAAAATAGTCAAAAAAAAAGGGTAGTAGGGTACCTCCCCCACTCGTAAAGTGGGGATGGTTTTTTTTTCTCGTCAATCCCATGGTGTGGAGTATCGTTAGAAAAGTCGTTTAAAAATAATGGTAGTGTGTCGAAACCATTTTTCAGGGATTTGATTTGATTCAGGGATCTGTTTGCGAAATATTAAGCTTTAAAGTGCTAATTTTTGTTAGAGTCAATTGTCCCCCCCCTGCCAGCTAAATGGTTGGTTTCGGATATGTGAAAAAAATCACGGCAGTAGTATATATAACGAAATTACAAGGAAAACTATCACAGCTAAGTAGGCTTCACAAGTCACCGAGTAATAATTGACCAACTTAAATTTGCAGTTGCAAAAACATGTTCCATACATAATGTATGGGAGAACATGTTTTTCAGCTACAATGTTAAGTTTGTTTGATTAATTCATCCCAACTACGGAACCCTTCATTGTGCGTGTTTCCACATGCACTGGAACGGCCAACTTACCAACCAAAAGAACTGGCCGGTTTTTAATACATATCTAGGATTACTGCGTTATATTCTTAAAAACAAATCCTAGATTTTCCGACGGAAATTCCAAAAAACGTTTAGGTACTTCTCTTATTTAACATAGGTACTTAATTTTTTTTTTATCGCCCAACGTGCCTAAAGAAGTTTTCACTTAAAAAAAAAATCTTTGTAAATCTCTGTTTATTTTTGTTTTGCAGTATCCCTTAATCATTGAAGGAAATAAGAACGTAGAACAAAAAAGGTACGATGACATTGCAGAGGCATATGGTTTTCTTGAAGAATTCTTATCCCGAACAAAGTTCCTTGCCGCTGATCACATCACGATTGCCGATGTGGCTGCCTTAAGTAATGTTACAGCTTTGGAAGCTTTATTGCCAATAGATGCCAAAAAGTAAGTGAAACATCATCTCATCATCCGCCTAGCCTTTTCCGGTTGGGGTCGGCTTCCAGATGATCAGGATGCAGCTGAATACCAGTTTTTTTACATGGAGCGACTGTCCACCTGACTTTGACATATTTGACGTACCAATTTAAAAGGCAATTTAGGCACCTTTTCTATACGGTATATGGTAGAATAAAATTTAATTGTGGATCCCTACCTGCTATCACTTCTGCGCTCTTCCTCGAAGTCGTTCAGCTGTATTAGAGCTCCACTGTGTGGTAACTTTGACCCACAGCTTACAGGCATCTGGCAGACCTCTGCCAGATGCCTGTAAGCTGTGGGCCAAAATTAGCCAGCATTTTTTTTTTTTTTGTGGATGTGAAATCATCGAATGACTTCTCCCTTTCTGGGCGGAGCGGAAGGGCGTGTCAGACTTTTACTGACTAAAACCCACCCGTGTTCCTTCAGTTGCCTGTTGCCAGGGTCCCGGTATCCCTTTCGGACTATTCCGCAACCCTGGCAGGATAATTAGCCAAACTAATCCCTCTGTAGTTAAAGACTTCTTTCATAGCTCCTCAAGCACGGTCAGATCAGGATTTTTATTTTGAATGATCATACCGATGATAATATTATCCTAACTAATATTATAAATGCGATAGTGAGTTTGTTTGTTTGTTACGCTTTAACGCTGAAACGGCTGTACGGATTTGGATGAAATTTGGTACAGGGGTAGACCATGACCTGCAATAGGACATAGGATACTTTTTATCCCGATATTCCCACGGGATCGAAACTTACGCGGGTGAAACCGCGGGGCGCAGCTAATTATACATACAAGCCTCATCTCTTCTTTAGTTTTTAGTTGACTGAAATAAGTAGCAAGTTGACAAGAGCAAAATAAATATAATGGATTACTTACTATACTATACTTTTCAGTTTTCCGAAAACCACCGCGTGGCTGGCATACTTGAAGCAGACATCATTTTCTAAAAAACAAAATGTATCTGGAGCAACGCAGCTTGGCCAGTTAATAAAGAAGTGTTTCGAAGCATAATAACAAATATCTTATACCTTTTAGCAACTTATGTTGTGTTTTGAGATGGGGCTATACTCGGGCATTTCGGGAGAAATGGGCATGAACTGTATAGAATAAATGCTGAATATAACCTCATTGTCTGGGCATAAATCCATCGCTAGTTGTTATAAGCATGTGGTATATGTTTATGTATGAGTGGTGGACTGTATTTTACACAGAGCATCTGCTGACTAATCCCAACTAAAACTTATTAAAATATGTAACGGAATGTATGGCTATAGTATGATAATTAAATATGTAATAATAAAGATTTTTAATTTTGTTTTATTTATTAGGTACATAATTTCACATTCTTTATTACCATTGTTTTAGAAGTCAGCGGTACCGAAAAATTCCCTTACCAATGAAATCCTGACCAATACTTTTAAGGAATAAAATTGTTTCAGGATGTTTGAAAAATATTTGTTACTTACATTTTTTAATTTCTAATCAGAAGGTTAAACCCTCAAGTACTAGGTACCTAACTACTATTGTATTATCAGTTATAACACAATATTTGTTACCTTTCGATTACTACCGGTATTTTTCCCAAAGCTTTCAGTTTTGAAGATCTAATCGGTCCCAAATAGCACAGAACTGGTGCCCTGAGACAATGAGGTGAGGTCGCGGTAGACCACGTAGGAGATGACGGGGCGAACTGGATAGATTCTGTCAAAACTGGAAGGAGAACGCGTGGACTCGCGAAAGATGGAAGGAGTGCAGGGAGGCCTTTGCACAGGAGTGGGACAGCGTAGGCTAGAGAAAACCGGCCACACAAACAGACACGAAGAGGTACTTTGCTTTAAACTTAGTATAGATATATGTAGAAACTCGCCTATTATACGATTCATTTCCAAAATTCAGGCTACTTTACCACAATATGAGCTATTCTCATAGTAGTTCGTGCCCCAATACAAGATAATTACAAGCGTAGGTACCTATACAAAGCTGTGTATTCTAGATAGTTAATTGAATCAGGCGTGACCTTGCGGAAATCCATTATAAAATAGTTTAGAAAACCATAAAAAATCAGGTGTTTACAAATTAAATTGCGATGATTGTAATGGTATTTACATAGGTCAGACTGGTCGTAATTTCCAAACAAGATATAAGGAACATATTGCAGCTTATAGGAATAGTTGTCCAGAAAAATCTCATTTTGCTCAACACTTAATAGATTCAGGTCATTCATTAAATAATAATAACACTTTCAAAATTTTACATACTTGTGATAAAGGATTAGGTTAAAATGTCAGTATTAGAGAGTTTAGAAATAATTAAAAATAATACAGCGAACGTTACACTGTTGAACGAATTAAATACCAGTATGCCAAGGTCGCCTTTGTTGCGATTGTTCGCCCCTTATCGCGCTTATCGCACTGATAACAATTCTAGCCAATCAGCACCGAGCAGCAATCCTATATAAGTGGGGGTGACGGGCGATTTGATTCACTTTGCGTCCAGCGCTCGGTGTGGTAACACGTCGCGTTCTGGTTTGGAATTGGTCAATCGTCATCCTGAGGATGCCTCGTTGAGAGGTGAAACACGTGTCGATTTCTTACAGGGTTTTTTCGGACTCTTGAAGAATAGTCAAGCGGAATAGGTTACTAAATATATCAACGTCTATTGTATTTTGCTGTGTATTCTGACAACATGTTGCGTAACTACCCAACTACTGCCTGTTGAAAAAACTTGAAGTTCAGCGTCATTTTCTAACACTCTAGTGCAACGTTGCAATGTTTCTGTAGAGTCCGCGCCACCACTCCAGTCCGATAGTCGCGGCGCTAGTGTCTATGTCATTGCATCAAAAATGCATTAAAAAAATGTAGTTTCACAATTTTCCGCCGGACTTCAGTGGTGGCGCGGACTCTACTTCGAGTGTTGTGTAATTAGTATCTATCCTAATAAAAATCAACCTCTTTGTATGCAAAAACTTGGTAAACTACCACAAAGGTTGGTACCTACTTGACGTCTGTCAAATTGATAAGAAAGTGAATAAAATGGTTGTCACCAAAATTGTGTGCAGCTGTTGTGTTTGTAAATAAGAAAAATAGATAGAATATGCTTAGTTTAGTTTTCTTCTAATCTAGAATTGGAATAAGTTCTACTGACTGACATATCGTAAGTACTTGACCTTCTACCTGTTTATAGTGTAGTTATGCTCAATGCTAAAGTAGGTAATGAATGTTACGGCTCCCAGAATTGCATGAACAAACAAGATGTAAACATTAAGTTTTAGTACGACTTACAACGTACTACTAAAATGTACATACGTAGGCTATTGGGTACAGTGGCTATAACAGTTTGCTGCAGTTAACTGGTCATTGATACCCTCGTATACAGAGCGTTTACAACATGTCACTCAGGAACGTAGTCCAATAGATAATTGTGTAATAAACCTATTTGCAAACAAATGTTTGCATAAAGGTCTCGCTATCAATTCGCTACTCAATCGTCGAATCTTGGTAATTTGCATGATAACACCATACTGCACTGGTGAATGAGATGAGTCCGGATTCAAACCCCGCCAAATTTTAGTATAAAAAAAAAGTAAATTCATTTTATGTGTGCAATTACCCTACTGGACTCTAAATATAGATTAGTTTACATAGAAAATACATCGAAGACAAATAAATAAAATTGAAGTGTCGGTTTATATTGCCAAAATAACAGATTTTTACTAAATGCATAATAAATTTTATAGGCACGGTACTTAAAACAAAAAACTTTTTTTTTATTCTTGTCAATCTGTCTAATTATTCCGGCTAATCTCCGAAACGGCTGAACTGATTTTGATTTTGACTTTCACTGGCAGATAACTGATGTTTTATGGAGTAACTTGTAGACTTTTATTATAGAAAAAAGAATTAGGGTCCTCTCAGGCAAAACCGCGGGCAACACCAAGTTCCATATAAAATGTACCTATTTCAGATGGTAGTGAAACTTTACACAACGGAGCTGAGCCCTCCGGTTCGTGCATCTATTATGGCTTGTGACATATTCAAAGTGCCCTACGAGAATGTAGAAGTTGATCTTCAGGATAAGCAACATTTAAATCCAGAGTTTTTGAGAGTAAGCTCTTTAAATAATGTATGTATCTGTATGTAGCATAAATAACTTCATCGCAACTGCTCTCAAAACGGTGAAGGAAAACATCGTGAGAACCAAAAATTCGAAGACATATGACATGTACCAACCCGCACTGGGCCCGGGTGGTAGGTAGATTACAGCCCACTACCTCTCGAAAAGGCCTGTGTCCCAGCAGTGGGAACATTATAGGCTGATTGTGCTATATTGTCAAGTGACAAAGCTATTACGAGGTTGATTATACCTAAGATGAAATTGATTAATTCGCGTTATTCACCTGCTAACGAAAACCTACCGACGTACAAAACTAGTATAAAGTGGCCTCTTTTTAATTTGAAACTGCATACTACACTAGGCTATAGTTGTCACGGTTTAGCATGACAATAGCGGTCATTGCCCTTTCCCTAATATCTCTCCGTAGGGAACCAAACAATAAACTATGTATGTATGGTTTTTGATTATTGGCACATGTTGAATATCACGATTTATAAATAAAGATTCGGGATGTTAACGACTTTACCGGGACATAGTATCCGGTTTTTTAAATAAAAAAATCTTCGAAAATTTTGGTGAGTCAATGACCGCTAAAACGCAACAACTATAGATCAAGTTCAAACTATTACCACCTACGTGTTGTCAACTGTACTAATATTTCCTTGTATAATTGCCAACGTGATTTGTGATGGTGCTGCTGTTAAATCGGTCGGCAATACCGACAGCTAGACGTTATTTAGTACAATATCTTGGTCTATATCTCATGACACAAAGTTTTTGCTGTAAGATTCCAACTTTCAGAAAAATCCACTGAAAACGTTTCCAGTACTTGAAGACGATGATTTCATATTGCATGACAGGTTCGTATTAATTTTAGGATTGAGCTTTCTTTTTAGTACTTACCTAACTTTTATTTTGGCATTAATTGAAGTTGAGAGTTCTGACAGCGACAGTGTCGCCTAGTCTTGACACCATTGGTATTCGCTTGACACCAGTTATAATGTTATTCCTGGCTTTTATCGAGGTTCACTGTTGCCCATTTTGAGTTCCTCATACATTTTTACATCCGGCCCTAAATTCTGTCAAATCCGCAATTCAAACAAACTCGTGTTTTACTTGCGGACATGGCTTAACACATCCTAATTTATTACTCAGCAATTTGATTTGTTTTCCCCTCTCTGGCGGATATTTTGCCTCTAAATCACTTGTCACTTACCTCTTTTTGTTTTCGCTTCACAGTCATGCTATATTGATGTATCTGGCTGACGCCTATGGAACAGAAGACACGTGGTATCCAAAAGACCACAAAACAAGAGCGCTTGTCAATCAAAAACTATTCTTCGACACTACAATCCTTTTTTCGAGATTAAAAAACATAACGGTAAACTATTTTATTCAAAAAACTTTATTTATTTTTTAAAACTTTATTTAGGTCCGATCCAGCCAGATATTTTTTTATCGATCTTTTTGTCAACTTGGCAGTCACGAGGGTTAAAAGGCCTGGTTTATATAATGGCAGTGACTGGGCCCAGTGACTCGGAATTTTGGTCCCAGTCAGTGGGTTCCAGGACATCGACAGTAAGTAAAATCAACAAAAAAAAATTAGTAACTTTTTAATTACCGTAAAAACACATAAATCTGGTATACATATTATGCAAAACATATTGGTATTATTATTGCTTTGAAATGTTTTCTTCGTTATATTCGGTTTATTGGTTTAGTTGTCTAACCCAATATACCGCTGGTCTACATCGTGTTCACAAATAAAGAAACACTTCATCCCACAGTCGATCTGGCTCAGACGTCCGGTGTAGAACATTGATCCACACTGATCGTGACACCCTCCGTCCGGTTGGTTACCCCACTATTTAACACCTTCATTTAAACCTGTACCTGTAAAATGTTAAACAAATCAACTAGTAACCCACTTGGAACTCCAATCCCTTCCATTTCGATCATACCAACAAAATCACATAACTTATCATATTAATGCATGTATTCCCCGAAGGATTAAGCGGAGGTCAACCTACATGTAAACTCACATTCTGCCATTTATTTTTAAGTCCTTTTGCCTTCAACTTGGCACAAATCCAGACTCCGGGCAGACACTGCCCATTCCGGGAATCGAACCCAGGACCTCATTCTCAGCAGTAGCGTTAGACCAATGAGACATCTGGTAAAATATAATGTATTTTACCAGTTGTCTCGTTGGTCTAACGCTACTGCCCGAATAGTGTTGAATACATAAAATGAAAGGGATTGTCATGCAACTAGTGTGTTATGCAACTAGGGGCTAGTCTAGATTTTTTCTTTTCTTTTATAATAACTACTGAATCAAAGTCCTTTATTGTTCCGGTGCGAAAAAGTTATGGAACGAGCAATGATGACATTACAATTCCATATTCGGTAACTGAAAAAAGTTATTACACACACTCACGTACCTTTAACTGTCTGCCAGCCTTCGTTGAATCTGTTATGAAAGCCCAGGTGATACATTCCTCTAAGATAGCTTCCTCCAATCCTGTTCGTCGGTGCAGTTTGTGTAAGCTTCACGAGGTCATCCACTTCCAACCAATTGTTGATCACTGCTAAGTAGGATTGTTCTGGGCTGCATACATTGTAAGCTTCAGTCCAGTTCAATGGGGATGAGTGTAACTTGTAACAGCTGCCTCTTTTCACGTTAAAAGTGTTATCTGTAAAAGAAAAGTATCGGTGAAATACGATTATAATGTCGTATATAAAACAAAGTCCTCCGCCGCGTCTGTCTTTCGTCCTGTTACACTCAAAAACTACTGCACCGATTTTCATGCTGTTTTCAGCAATGGATAGAGTGGTTCTCGAGTAAGGTTTTAGTATATAATAAACGACATCCACGCGGGCGAAGCGGCGGCTTCGCCCGCGTGTTTTGCGTAAGTTACAGTGCGCACTACCATAATCAGTGAAGCTTCACACCGAAAAACATTTTACAAAAAAAAACAACCGGATTCCAAAAAAAAACACTAATAAAATATTTTTCATAAAAAATTGACGGAGTAATCGCGTAACACAACCAAAAAAAAGAACTTACAGACGAATTGAGAACCTCCTCCTTTTTGAAGAAGTCGGTTAAAAAATAAAAGTCGTTGCCCAGCAATTATTTTTGCACAAAGTAGGCAAATTAGTTTGATATACAGAATGCATATCGACGGCTTCGTGAAGGATCTTTAACATCGTATCGAATTTTTCATGCATGTAACTTTTTTTTTCAGTATGCTTTAGTAATTGAGCGAAGATCAACTTTAAAACAGAAATGGTTAGACAACATTGACGAGGCATATGGTCTCCTAGAAACTTTCCTTAGTAAAACGGCATTCATTGCCACTGATTTTATCACGATAGCCGATATTTCAGCCTACAGTAATATGTCGTGTCTGGCTCATGTTATGCCAGTAGATGAGAACAAGTAAGTTGAACATCCATCCATACTGATACTAGTATATAAACAAGCTTTTGCCCGCGGCATCACCCGCGTCTATGCCGGAAAATATCCCACGGGAACGTAATACCGGGATTAAAAGTACCGTATGTATTAATCCGGGTTAACTTTCAGTGTGCCAAATTTCATCCAAATCTGTTCAGCTGTTTTTGCGCCAATCCGTAACATACATCCAGACAGTCAGACAAACATTCTAAAAACTATATTTTCGGCACCAGACCCGTTCCCACAACTCGTAGCAATTTTGTTTTAAATATTCAATGTACAGTTTTGACTTCGTTACTATTTGATTATAAGTTTTACTAGAAATGCGAAAATTTTTTATTCCGGTAGTACGTTCCCGTGCGGATAATTTTCGATCACTACGAATACGCAGGCAAAGTTTAACTATTTTTTTGTGTAAAAACTCTTTGTATCTTACAGTAACCTACGAGTCTCGATTTTTGCGTTTAGCGCTAAACGCATTTCGTGATTTGTGGTGCAAGCAGGCCTTTGGCACAAGCTCGTCCTGAACTTCATATCAACACTAGCTTTTTCAGGGATTGATAGAGTAAGGAACTGTCACTTGTTTTTCCTCAGGTTTCCAGAAACAACCCGATGGTGCAAGGAGATGAAGGAGCAGCCTTATTGTGTAAAGCATAATAATCCATCAGCGGCTACCTTTGGAGACTTACTAAGGCAGTGTCGAGTGTCTACATCAACCGTACGACCTTGACATTCTTAATCATTCAAATGAGTTACCTATAAATGTTTTAATTCACGGTCCGATCGTAGGAATGGGCATATCGTGATCTGCCTGGCCATTTTACGATACGCCACTATTTCAGGATTTGACTGTCTAACAACGGTCAGCGTTCGACGATTTGCCTAGCGATGCTTGGGTATATCAATCAACATTAAATCAACGCGAAAAAAATAATGAGCTGTTCCCTACATTTGTGTTCACTTAAATCGACAAAATGTATGGAACAGCTCATTTTTTTTTCGCGATTTCTATGTTGGTCCCATAGAAAAAGTTGTTCAAAATTATGAGTACAATGACCCCTTTTCGGGTTTATCATAAAGAAAAAATAATGTTGTATACATACGCGAAATAAACCTAATCTTGTCTTTGCTCCCGCGCAGTCGAGTACTCATTCCTATTCGACCGATGCCTACTCGATTAATTCCTATTTGAGGGTCCTAAAAATACTAAATAGCTATGTAAATGCGACCAACTTTGAAGTAGCGCTCGCCGGCCGCTGCCGCGGCACCCCGCACTCGCTTCGCTCGATCGACTCGCTCGCGGTTGGTCGTATTTATAACCTTACCTAACTCATTGGGTCGGGGTGCCACTAGCAGCGAAATGCAAGTTGCGATGTACCCAGGGTTCTGCTGGGAGTATAACCAGCCAAATCATGAAATGGCGGCGTATCAATGGTCAGACGAGAGATGATTATCACCTTATTTTTTGTTGTTGTAAATAATAGAAAGTGCACTTCAAAAATGCTTGTTGTAAACGTTTTCGCATTTAGTGAGAGAAAATAAAGAATCAATCTTTTTACATTGTTTTTTTAATTCTTTGTAACGATAGTCCGGAGGATCAACTATGAGATTTATAGTTAATTGATTCAGGCGTGACTTTGCGGAAATCTATTATAAAAAACAATAGACGAAGATATATTTAGTAACTTCCGCTAAACTATTCCTAAAGAGTCATAAAAACCCTGTAAGAAATCAACACGTGTTTCACCTCTCAACGAGGCATCCTCAGGATGACGATTGACATGTCGCGCTCGGCCTGGCAACACGTTATGTTCGTGTTCGCCAAAATTCGGTCTCAACAAACACCTGAATGATAACCATGTATATTCCAAACTGTTTCATCGCCGCCATTGCATCCGACGAGATTGGATTGAAGCGGGCCGCGTGCCAGTACCTACACGTAGATACACAACCTACAGCATGATATTGTGAATAAATCGTAAGCTGCGCTCTGACCATGATATATGCCGGTACAAATTGGATTTATTTCCCGCTTTCCTTTCCCATTGGTACTGAACAGAAACTGTTATTGCACGTATGAACGATGAGGTGTCATGAATAAAATATTCTGTAGCGAACGCGTCACGCATCCGACGCTTTCGATCCCGATTTCAATGTGATACACCAATCACACGACACCTCGTACAAATGATTTATTGCTCGTGTACTCATAAGTATAACCTGTTTTGGCGCGTGCTGTACCTAATAGAATTACTGTTCCCAAGCGTTTCGATAAGTACTGAAATATTCACAGTATTCAATCATAGCTAGGACACACAAGTGCTGATTTTCGTACAACGTGACGTTTTACCCGACTGCCAAGGAAGGGTTATGTTCGCGCGTATCTTGTATGTACACACGGCTACATATCAAGCTATACGTTTCCAGTATAAGCTGACCACTCATTGTACAGACTGAAATCCTATCCAATGCGAGATCAGCGTATACTAGAAATGTATAGCTTGATTTGTAGCCGTGTGTACGTCTATTTGCTTATTAAATTTGAAGTATCAGTTATTTAGTATTGTATTGCTCTTACAAAGTTACAACTAAATATGTAAGACCAGTAAAAATTTAACTTATATTTACATAATACAATCAATGACTCCTTATCGGAGTATTTTAGCGACATACTAAAGTAAACGTAAACGGTTTATTTTATTAAAATAGTTAGCTCAATAAAAACTTTACTGATGCAAATTAACTGCAATTAAAAACGACGCCGACGTCTGTAATAACCAAACGTCATGTAGCAAACAAAACGAGTTTTACATGATTAAAATTCAAAGAAGAGTTACTGTAAATAAGAGAGGCCAGGGTCGGTAGTAAACATTAAGCGTCAGCGCACACCAAGAGCAGAGCATTTTCTGAGATAACTGAAAAATTAATCTTACGACAATTCCATACATTGCAAAATTAAATACACGTCCAGACCATACGCGAGCATTTTGCAGTTCGGGGCATTACAAATAGATAAATGTTTGTACTGCTTAAGTCGGCTCACAAACATTTTCATGAGTAGCCAGACAGTCATTCTAGATTGCTTATTTCTAGATCCTTATCATTACTACCTACCTCGCTAAGAATAACTCCGCAATGATCCTGCCCTCAGTAATACCGCAATGAATTGTGTTCGGTACTTCTGCATGCAAATGCCATTTGTTAGATTTATGCTTGAATGCAAAACGACTCATTCCTATTTTGCTTTGCGTTTTATTTGAGTATTACCGTAATACCAATTTTTGTTGTTTTTCCATTGTTGATCAAATTACGCACACAAATCTATACCGTGTCACAGCTTTATACGGTATAATATTCTTTGCAGATACAAATCCCCGCATCGGTGTATTGTCTTTTGGGACATATATTTCAATAACTCTGCTGTGGTATTGCGTATAAATCGTTCTTTTAGACATTTGACAATAATTTACGTCGATAATTTGCATCCGAACAAAATATGCCTTTATTAACGTATAGTTGAGATATATTTTCTGCGGGACCTCATTTATTTATATTTAATGAGTACATTACGACTTAATGACTTTTCGAGGTAACATTAATTTATTCTGTTTTTTTGTAAGGTTCGAACACTCGAATTTTGGAAAAAAAAACACTCTGAATGCTATTGCATAAATGATGGTGGGACTGATGGAGATACTGGCATTTAAACCTATTCAAAATGACCTTATTTTTGAAAAAGGATGTATGGATGACGTAGCGGGAGACTCCAGTGACGCACATTCCATTAGCACGGACCTATGGTTCGCGATATTTTGTATAAATAATGCCGACTTTGACGCGACATAGGAAACGCTGAGTTTAAAAATTTGGACATGTTCTTGACAGTGTAGCCGACCTTTTTTGTAAGCACGTTACAATGGCTCAAAGCCGATGTTTCAGCATCCATTGCCAGAAATATCTTGCCTGTGTTTGAATCATTCATACTAAAAATAAATCCATTCAAAACCTTATTCCTTTCTCAGCAATATTAGTCAAATAAAAGATGGATAGCGCGTGTCGCGCATACTCTCCAATTCATTTAATTCATTTTAAATATATCCCCGATCTCCGCAACTGTTGCTGTCATTACATACTACTTTATTCTGTAGGCAACATTTTGGAAAACGATAAGTAGGTTAAACATGTATTTCGCAACAAAAAAAAGACTCGTCTGGTATTTATTCAGCCTCCTCTCTTAATAACTTGATACATAAACTAAAATTTCCCCTATTATACCTACCCACTCATGGAAGCAAAATGAGGCAAATGTCAAGTCATTTAAAGCTATCATCAGTTCATCACAGATAGGGGATGATAACCCCAACGGAAGGATTGGCACAGTTCCAAACTTTTCTCCCAAACTTTAGCGTTCAAAGCACGAATAAAACGGCCATGTCAATTACTGCTTAATGTACATATTAAAGATAGAATACCAACCATATTTTAATTATGATGGATATTCACGCAGACAATGAGATTCGAAAGCAGTGGTGGCTCAGTGGTAACGACCCTGACTTATGAGTTGTAGGTGGTAGGTTCGAACCAAAGTACGCATCATCACTCTAAATCGGTGGATTAAACATCTTGAGAAAAGTGACATATATTTTCCTGCAACAAGAAAGGAAATACATGATATGTGACATTATGGCCCACTCCCTCTCACAGAGACGAGGCCTGTATCCCAGCAGTGGGAACATTATAATCCGATTTTGCTTAACAATGAAGTTCAAAATTAGATCCTCAGGTTCGCTTATAACAGAGAGCTGTGTTTTATTATGCTTCCTCACGTTACTTAGCTCGATGAATACCTACAAATTATGAGTTGAATGAGCTGAACGCTCAGGTAATGGACTAATTAGTCGTTGACGGCTATAGTAAGAGGCTCACAAAGAAACCGTGTCTGATCCAACGACCGTTAACGCATGATTAATAAAACTGAAACGTGATGATTGTGAATTTTTATGACGGATGAAATTGTGTTTTTCGCCAGTTATGTTTTATACTAGGACCATTTCATTCCAGTTCATTTAGGGCACAAATCCAGACAACTAAAAGTTTTCACTCACCCTTTATTCTACTCTGTTCATACTCTTGATGTACAGACAATAAGTACCTTATCAGCGTTTTTTTTTTCTTCAGAATATCATTAAGGTTTTTTTAGTCACTCGAATTAAAAATATCTACGTTTTTTTTATTATCCATTACATTTCCATGTATCGTAAACTAGTTAATACTCAATACTCAATACTCAATACGTTTATTGCATTCCACAATGTGAACTTAGGTGGTAGGTACATAAAGACATACATTCGTTTTGGAGCATTGTGGGCCCTGTCGGGCATAACAACATAAAAATTAGAAGGAGGGCTATTATAGATATTTGTTAACAATTTTAATATTAATCTACCTAATATAATTGTGTACATATAATTTTTACCACTCATATATTGGATTTAAACATTAATATTTATTTAAATTATACATATATTATTATTATCATTGGTAATTATAAATAAATTATTATTGCGTTTTTTTTTTGGTATTATTGTTTATTTATTAAATTTATCATTTAAATATTCATGTACATTATAATAACATTTACAGATTAGAAATTGTTTTAATTTATTTATAAAGATATTTAATTTTTGTTCATTTTTAATTTCATCAGGTAGTTTATTATATATTTTAACTGACATTACTAAAGTGCTTGTGGAGTGAATTTTTAGCTTTGAACCTGGTTGGTCTAGTCTGTTTTTGTGTCGTAGTGTGTAGCGAGTCTGTATGTTTTCGCGTGTAGTAAAGAGTTTTTGATTATTTCTAACAAATTTGCACATTTCCAAGATATATATGCAAGGTAGGGTTAGAAGTTTATGTTCTTGGAAATGGGGTTTGCAGCTGTCTGTGTTATCTATGTTAACTAGTATTCTAATCAGTCGTTTTTGTAGTATGAATAGTGGATGCGTCTGTACTATTTCCCCATAATATTACGCCGTAGTTTAACCATGCGTATGCATAGGCATAATACGTAACCAGAGCAGTGGAGAGATTTGTGGATTTTTTTATTTCACGGAGGGCATAGGAAAATTTTTATAGCTTGTATCTATGGATAAGCCGAGTAGGTTGAATTCTTTAACTGTTTCAATTTTTGCGTCGTTGTAAATAAATGTTAAGTCTAAAGGGGTTTTCTGACGTGGATGGAAGGACATGATTTTAGTTTTATTGAAGTTTAATTCAAGGTTGTGTTCTGTCATCCAAGTTATTATTTTATTAAGTATGCTTGTAAGTATTTCGGTTAAGTTGGTATTGTCGTGGCAAGAAGTTAGTACTGAGATATCGTCGGCAAACAGAACACATGATTCATTTATTATTGTAGGGAGGTCATTTATATAGATGATAAATAAGAGGCATCCAATAACACTCCCTTGGGGGATTGAGGCGTTAATTTGCTTGCTATCTGACCGAATGTATTGGATTTGTTTTTCATGTTCGTTGTAGTATTCTACTTCGACTTGGTGTTCTCTATTTTCCAAATATGATTTGAACCATTCATAAGATTTTCCGCGGATCCCTATTCGTGTAGTTTGCAAATACAGGCTAACTCTTATTCTCATAAACTTTTCTATCCTTATCAACGCTTGACGTAATGTGTTCTCCAAAACGTGAGCATGTATGTACATACTTATGAGTAACGTTCCTATGTTAAATGTTATAGACCAGGGGGCCTAAAACGGCCACATTAGCAATTCCTCTAAAAGCGTTTCATTTCCTGAATTTCCAGCTGTCATTAGCAATTCCTCTAATTTGACACAAAAGCAATTCATATTATTTGGACCATTTTACGAATCTCCATATAAAACTGTCAAACAGATGAATTATTTCGTAATATGAATCGTACGTAGACCATATGATGAATTGTCAGTTTGTGAAATTTTACGATGATTCTGTTTTCCTATTATGATTCCACCAAAGTGACTGTTTTAAGCCCCCTGTTCAGAGTAACACCAAGATATTTAGGGGAGTTGCTGTGCTCGATGGACACCCCACAAGGGCAAGGCCGTCTGCGGAATCGGTACTTGTTCGGGCTGGATGGTTGGTCTTAGTAGAAATATTAAAAAGAAGCGGTGCCAGGACACTACCTTGAGGTAGGCCGTTCTTCTGCGCTCTCCAACGACTTTTTACCGAGAGAAGGTGGACCTAAAAACGACGATTCTGTAGAACTTCTCGGAGTATTCGTTCATAATTCTGCTCGCTGACCAATGTCTCCACCTTTCTCAACAACCGTTTGAGGTTGACTGTATCGTAGGCAGCTGACAGGTCCACGAATTTGGCACCTGTGACCATTCCTATCTCGAAACCATCGTCAATGTTTTAAACGAATTTGAAGGTCTGATTGCAGCAAAACTTGACGGGTTTGAAACCAGCTTGCTCCGGAATTACCTTTGGGTAAATAACACCCGTTATTCTATTTAGCAGCAGTCTCACAAAAGAGATATTTGACGAGAGTATCCATACATACAGCTCCATTGAAAAGCTAAGATAGTATGTAGAAACTTAATAATATGCATACAAAGTAAGAAAAGTTTACTAAGTATTAATTTTAAGTTTTGTGTCAACTACCCATACTGAAAAGTTTACAAATAACCACGACCGTAAAAGTGGTGGACGCTTTGTCGCAGTTTTGCATATAAATTCTTTCAGAAATAGAGAAAGTCATAAGTTACACTTCGTACTTAGAAAAACTTATAAAATCCCTGCTTTCATTAACTTCACTGTAGGTATTATAATTCAAATAATGTGTTATTGAAGCAAGAGATGAAATCATTGACAAACACACTACATTTTACGAAAATAATCGGTCCTTGTTGGTGCAACATTGTAGATATGTTAGTAGCACCTAATACAGATAAAGTGGAATAATAAATAAGAATAAAAACTTTTTACAAAATAAAAACACAAACATTTTTTTTTTGTAAAAAGTTTTTATTTTTCACTTTTTAGTTGTGGTACCTACCCCACTCAAATCCGAATACCACTACCTGCTATCTAAATAACAGTGAAGGAGTCAAACAGGATATCGTCTAGATAAACTAAGTGGGAAAAATACGTAATATTGAAGCTAACTCAAAAATTACGCAAGCAAAGTTAATAAAATTTATACGGGACCATTTCGGAAGCATGACCTACCAAACAAAAAAAGAATCATCAAAATCGATTCATAATTGGCGGAGTAATCGAGTAACAAACATACAAAAAAGAAAAAAAAAAAAAAAGAAAAAAAAACATACAGACGAATTGAGAACCTCCTCCTTTTTGAAGAAGTCGGTTAAAAATGTAGGTAAGTACATTAATTAAATAGATCAAACAAAAATAATTGTAACAGTTAAAATAATTATTGTTTTCTGCATATGGCTAAGTCCAAAATTATTAAATAATGTGCTTAATATGGGGTCATGGGTCGACCCAACCGCTGTTCTCTACATTTACATCATCTGTGGCGGTAATTGCGGCATGTCATCGCAACAGTTCGGTTGGTATGGCGCGTACCATTGGTATTTCATCACCACTGCTCTCAAAACGGTGAAGGAAAACATCGTGAGGAAACGGGCATGTCCTAGAACCAAAAATTCGAAGACATGTGACATCTACACTAGGCCCGCGTGGTGAATTACGGCCCACTCCCTCTCACTGACTGGAGGCCTGTGTCCCAGCAGTGGGAACGTTATAGGCTGATTATACATGCTATGCTATGCATGAGTTAAGACAAATTAGTGTATGAAACTACACATTAACACACGCACAAAATTAGAGTATTCTCCTCGGAGGAGAGTTAGTGTCTTCATCTTTGCCGGTAGAAAAAACCTAGAAAAAATAAAGATTAAAAAAAAAATCTTTGCCGAGTATGAATCCCTCGCTGCACTCAGAATTCCAGTCTTAACCCCTCGCTTCGCTCAGGAGTTAACTCATAGCTCCCTAACTGCGCTCGGGAGCCCTAGAATCCTTCGTCGTGTTCGGGATTCAAACTAGCGCCCATGACATTAAAACACTGCTTTATCTCCTTAGTCAATTTCAACAATCTACTCAAACTTAAATCTGGCTTTCAGTAATAAAACATTAGGTTTTGGTTCAAAGATTAGCATTAAACCCTAAGCTTATCGCTAGAGAAATATTTTGCTTACGTCTTTGTTATGACGTCAACGTCACAGCTAGTGTGACAAGGGTCGTTGTCATGTCACAATCCTCTTAAGCAGTGTTACTAAAAGCATTGCTAAACCAGCCCAGTGTTAGAGTATTTTGGTTTTTCGTAAACTTAGAACCTTATTGTGTTTTACAATATGTAGCTATTAATCAAACTTGATGTGGAATTTTATTGCGATAATTTTATGAATTTGACCGTTACGGGTGGTTTGTAGTGTAAGGCAGGGTGACACGGTGACTGAGGCATTGCTTGGGCTGTACACTGACCAGCAATTGAATAACACACTTACAATAGCAATTCCTTTAATGTTGACTTCTTCTTCATTTCGTAGTGACTAACCTGGTGTCAGAGGTTTAAAGCCGCCCGTTGGCCTCTGACTTGGTTTCACATGCCGTCGAGAAATATCTCTCAGCCATGGCCGAATTTTCTCACGATGTTTTTCTTCACCATTTTTGAAGCAAGTGATAATTATACAATACGTACATGAATCCGAAAAGTCAGAGGTGTGAGCCTTGGGTTCAAACTCGAGACCTATGACTTGGCAGTCTGACGTTGACACCACTTAGGGTATCACTGCTCTTTTTTTTTAATTCTTCTTTAATTTTGACATTTCAACAACATTCATTGCATCATGTCGAGCATACGAATTTTAAAAACATACTACCTATGAAGTATTGGATTTTAATTTCCTTCAAAATCCTTTGAATTGTGATTAATAACCGGGTTACGCAATTGTGGTGCTGATTCAAGACTGTATAGATACAGACTATCGCTCTATAATAACTAACTACAGTCTGAACGTCAGCTTCGAGAGAATGTGTTCTTCACAACTGTCAGTTTCATACTAACGAATAAGTGTTTTGCGAATTTGATCCTTATTACAAATAGAATTTGTCCAACTGACAGGTGTCAAGAATGCATTCTCTTCATGGCCGGACTGTAAATATAAACCACAAAGGTTCTGTCAAAAATGTAATAATTAGATCAGAGAGAGTGAACGGTGTTTAGTGGTCACATCATGAGCAAGTGAACGGTTTCCATAATATAATAATGCATTAACATTATTATTATCCCTTTGGGTTGTTAACACCGACAAGTGCCGATTAACATAATCTCCGCTTTGCAAAAATCAATGAGTTCCTGATAGTTTCGTTTAAGTAGATGAATGAAAAATATCGTGAATTTTGCAAAAGTAGGTTATCTATATCGAAAACAAAGTATCGTCCCAGTAGAGCGAAAAGTCACTAAGTCGAAAAATGGCCAAAATGACTTATCAATGTCACTAAAATCAACATTTTCTTCTCTAACTATGTAAGAAGCTTGTAATTTTATTACTGAATAAAATCCTAGATTGGCGGTCGCTCCATGTAAAATACTGGTATTCAGTTGCCATCCGGTTAGACTCACATTAATATTAGAATTCCATTTTTGAATTTCGTAGAAGCGTCATAACTTTTTTCCACTCCATTGAACCTGCTTGTATCGATAGACACGTAAAAATAGGCCATATCGAGTACTATAATAATAAGGGATCTTGACCGTACTTCCGGGATTGTCCTGATAGCCGTGGAATACCTCTCCGCTCCTCTTAAGCACCTCAGGACATGTTGCCCCCTTGTCGCTACGTCACTATGTGCTAGCGACCGTTTTCGGGGGCCCATTATTGAGTGTGCAAGTCACCCCCTGCCATTTTATCTGTGTATTTCATAAACATTGGTCAGGCAGGGGCCATAGTCTTTCCATAGTTCAAGATAACCAGTTCACTTAGCAACCCAAACCCATAATCCAATATTTTTGTTTCCATGTTCTGCAATAGTCATACACCAACCGGGGGTTGTCCTTGGCTGCACTTGAATAGTGCGAACAGGGATAATCGTCGGTTGGTCCTCATTCAATTTTAAATTGTCTAAGGGGCCTCTGCGAGTTGGCTTCGGCCCCTCGCACGCCTTCCAAAGGTCCGGGATCCCGGGTCCGGCATCTCGTGACCCTGGGGGTCACGAGATGTAAAAACATGTAAAAAAAATAATAATAATAATAAATTTATTCAAAAAATAAAAATTGGTAAAATACATTGTAAAGCTTAGAAATAATGTAGGTATTACAAAGTATGATGCCTGTACTAGGATAAACCTGTATCACAGGCGGCATTAGTTCTTACGATCACTATTAGGACAACTGATTTCTTACTGGCAGGTAAGTAAATGCAACTGCCCAAAAAAAACAAAATACGAGCGTGGGAAAGTGATAAAAATATTCATTGAGTGATGCAGTCGTCATGGACTTTGTAGAACTTGAGATTAATTGGCGAGTCTTTTATTATTTTACTATTTAGTACCTAAATATGTAGGGTTACCTACCTACGTATATACGATAATCTATGAGCGCAGGCTAAATACAATGATTGTTACACCGCGAACAAATTTTTTATTTTTTATTTTCGACAACTAAAATGTTTTTAGAAAAATGTTGCCGGATAAAACCGACTAAATCACATTTTTGTTTCTCATAGGTTGTAATTATTTGTGTACGAAAAAATATATATAAATATAGCAGCGAAAATGACGTATGACGAACTATTGCAACAAATCTGACAGCACTTCTTGGTGGTATCGAAACCCGATACCACTTGAGATTATAATGAACTTTAAACTTTTTTATCGTAGTTGTTTACAAACATAATGTCGTTAGAGTCGTTATATTACTTTTATGGAGGTACACTCGACCGCACGTAAGGGGTAAAACGTTGACCTTGAGCAGGTGGCCTAGCGTAGTACGGAGTCTCAAATTATGTTACAATTGACGTGTGGCCTACTGTACATTATGTAAATAAAGGAAGAAGAAAAATAATAATATAGGAAGAAAGTTCCACAATAATTTGGCCTGATGAGCTAGACAGAGATGTGTCTATTACACCCATATTTTGCCCGAGCACGCTTGCAACCACTAGACCAACGAAGCAATTGTTACATAAGATACTAATATTTTAAATAGCATCACCTGTAACTAAGTACCTACGTCATGTACTTCCAACTCGCACGTTGCGGCCTACCTATCAAACTGTGGAACAGAGCCGGCTAAGTCTTGTATTATGCAAACAAGCATCATGTAAGGCAAGGATTTATGAGGCAAGTTCGTTGCGAAAATCGCGAGTGCCACCCGTGGGAGTACCCGTGCTCACTATGGCTCCATATATTCATATTTAGGGTTAGAAGGCTCTAGGCAACCGCCCTCGGGAACGTCGCACGCATGAATGACAATCATACGTAATTGAATTGATTAATCATTCTACATTCATTCATTCATTCATATTCAATGACGTGGTGTTGTTCATTGAATACTTGTTTAGTTTCGTATTGGGTTTGTTGAGCATTATCTGTTTGAACAACAACATTTTCTGGTTAGTAGGTATGGAATTTCCATAAACTTTTTGTTGATCATGAATAAATAATTAAGTAGTTCGTATACAGGGTGTTAGGGTAAACACCATTTTCCTTGAAACCAAATCAAAGGAAAATTACAACTTAAAAAAAAAATCTACACCACGAGAGTATTCACCCTTTCACATTCATTTTCACAGTCATTCGTAGATATTTGTCAATTTTAACAGGTAGTCAGAAGCCCAAATGTCTGACAACCAGTCTTACCAAGAGGTATCGTCAAAGAGTATAATAGTAGTATCGTGTTCTCCAGTAACTGGGTTGTGGAGGTCAGATAGGCAGTCGCACCATGTAAAATTCTGGTATTCAGCTACATCCGGTTAGACAGAAAGCCGATCCAACCATAGTTGGGAACAGACTAGGCAGATTGATAAAGAATTTCCACAGTCGATTTGCTGCAAATTTGGTACTTTAAATATTTAGTTCGTATTTAATGTTGCTAACTATAAAACCGTTTTTTATTTCGATACGATGAGCAATGAACATAAAACAAGGTTTTAGTTTTTAGCACACATTTTAACACCATCACGTTTTGGTTTTTTATTACCTAGGCAGCTATTTATTACCTCGTTTCACTGAATGGTTTTTTTCATTGAATGTTGTTTATTTTCAGATCTTCTTTAGTTATTTAAAGAGTGAGTGGAAAAAGGGGAATGCAGGCTGATTCTTAATATTAGGTATTATTATATTTAGTTATAAAGTCTAAAATCGAATTGCGTCACAATATGTCTCTCGTAAGCGGTTATTCTAAGGACATAATATATTAGACAGACTAAGTATGGAGGTTGTCTGTAGGTTATTAATTTGTAAACCCATTCGGATTCTGATAATCTAGGCACAAAAAGTTTGCCTAAGTTTACAATGCGTGCATATGAGTCTCAATCGTAAATTAAATATATACTTTTCAAAAAGATATTATCACTAGGTATAATTTATATGAATTTGAACTTTCGTACGTGTTTTAGAAGTAAAGAAAGTTTTACATCTTATTGATTATACAGCTCGATCTTAAGTTACCTAATTAGATACTTTAACTCAGATATTTGTTATTTGTTTTTGATCTTTGACAGTCGTTACGGGTCGTCAGAAGCTTGAAAGTATGACAACCAGTCTTGCCAAGGGGTATCGTATTACCTACCTAGTTACTGGGTTGTGGAGGTCTGGGGGCCTAAACCGGCCACATTAGCAATTCCTTTAAAAGCAGTTCAATTCCTGTATCCCAGCTGTCATTAGCAATTCCTCTAATTTGACTTAAAAGCAATTTATAATTTGAGGACCATAGAAAAACCGTAGAAAACAGAGGAATTATTTCGTAATATGAATTACACGCAGATCATAATTATGAATTGTCAGTTTGTGACATTTAACGATGATTCATAATACTTTCATATTAATTATGATTCTGCTCAAGTGACCGTTTTAAGTATTCAACTGCAATGAAATGACATTGTTTATTCTGTAAATAGTATATTGGAATCACTTTTACACGTCATATTAAAAAATATTAAAAATAAGCTAGGTAAGGTCGGCGTTTCCTATCTGACTACTCTGAGAAGAAAGGCCGAAACAAACTCAGAGGTCACAGTCTCTTTTAAAATCCAGACATAATCTTGGTCCTGACCAAGATTTCAGACTCTAATCTACTTGGTCCTCATATGGCCTGATATGAGGACCATGTAGATTAGAGTCTGAAATGGTCTTTTGAGGAAAGAACCACACAGATTTGAGTGGACCTGTCCAGTCAGTGCAAGCATTTGTCAGTAACCAAGGAGCTCAACTCAGAGCTTAAGGAGCTCAACGACTCGACGAACAATAATACCAAATAAAGGACACTTGGGTAGGCCGCATAAAGTTTTCAAATTGTCAGACCAACGATAAAACTAACTGAGAACGAAAAAATATAAAAATAAAAACAAAATAAAAATCCACATTCACAATAATTAAAATAATACAATACTTTACAAAGTAATCATGTCATTTTGTATATAATATTCAATAATGTTAATATGTATGAAACTGGTAGGTATATTTTGATGCTTTATCCATCTTTATTGCATCCGGTTAGACTGGAAGCTGACCCCAATATAGTTGGGAAAAGGCTAGGCAGATTGATTGATTTGTTTTCGATCACATAGTTACTCTTAAAACTTTATTTATTTCCTTTTGCCTTCATTTATGATACTTCATAAAAAAGACGTTGCAATATACAGTCGCCCTCGCGAAGAAGCGGTAATATATTTCAGAGTTACCTCCTTATATAGATCGTCTTAGTCAACAGAATATTAGCATGCAATCCACAAACTGTTTTAAGAAACTTGCAAAATCGTTATAGGAACAGAAATGTGCAAGAAATTTTTAAGAAGACTTTTATGTATGTGGTCTATTATGTACTTAGACGCATTAAATTACACAAATCATACCTATACTTCCTAGCAGTTCTTTTGTTTTCTTTTATTAGGTATAATCATCGTCACCATTATAATTTCAGTCGAAAGACGTCTCTGATAGACATAGAATCCACCCATGAGTTATATTGTTACCATGATGTAATTTATTTAAGATAGATACCTACATGCACTATATATCAGATTTAAATGTATCTAAGGCGATTTATAATAAAAAAAGTAAAGTAATTTAATGTGAAGAAAGTATAGTAGGTACCTACATTACTTTTATAATGTAACTGTTTTTTATTAAAAATAAGATAAAAATAATACATGAGAAATTAAAAAATTAACACCAGAAGGTTATCAAGTTGGTACCTAATTTATCAATGTAATTTATAAATGATATTACGTATTTCGGTGGCAACTCCGATATGATTGTGTTCCGATAAATCACCAGCCTGCATCACATCTAAGCATTCCCTACATTATTTACTAGCGACCTGCACCTGCTTCATACGGTATACGAATTGACAAAATATCGAGATTTCTTTATTATAATGTAAGCTTAATATAATAGTACGTTACTGTCGCGACCTAAAACTAATCTTGTTGTAAAACAATCTTGAAAATGTGGGCCGAGGCAAAGCCGAGGCACACATACGTGAGTCCATCCATGCCTGGTTGCGGCCAAGGCTTGTATATAACTTTTCTCAAACAATGCACGGAAATTCAAACTAAGTAAATTAATTATAACTTCCAGAATCAATGACGAACAACTATAAATTTTCACGCGCCAATATGTTCATTTGTTTTTTCTTCTATTTGCAAGAAAAATCGAAATAAAATCTTTGATAAGTTACCTCCTTGGTTGCTACGTGTTGAAGTAAAAAATTCATTCCATTTTTAAATAACACAACAGATATCAGTTTTCATAGTAATTTATTTGGCCGCTAAACAAGATAGATATAGATTTTGATAGTTACTTTGCCGGCCGCATCGTCACTTGTTTTTGACCAGTACAGCAATTTCGATTTATCTCTGAGAAAGTTGTCAAATTAACGCTCGAATTTCCAAGCATGTTTGAGAAAAAGTATTATAGACAATACACATAAACCTTCCGGAATAAATTTTCTTAATGGTGGTAGTGTAGTGTGGCAGCAAAATCTGTTACGTCGTTTAGAAGAACAACGCGATCACGCAGTTTCAGTCACAAAAAGCTACTTTAATCTAGAATATGTATAGATGATTCTTCTAACCAACTGATTTTGCAAAAAAACAAATATAAATTCTGAATGTTTTTGTTCTGACCTCAAATAAGTGTCAGGCCTTTGCCATTATTGTTCAATCTTGTGTTAATATTTAAAGGTAAGAGGTCGATAAAGAATCTTTTCCCGCGGAACATCTCGAGCGATGTCGTAAACAGATCTGAAGATGACAAACAAAAGTATTTAAAGGCCTTCAGAATCAGCGGATATTAAAATAAGAAGAGGCGATAGAATGGATGGTAAATTCTTATCTTCTTAACATTTATTTTATAATACGGAAGCTCTTTCACTTCAATAAGGAAGTAATAACATAACATCACGCCTTGTTTCCCAGAAGGGTTGAGCAGAGGTACCTGTAGTACACCCACATTTCGCCAGTTATGTTAAAGTCCCTTGTAATAGCGGGCGAGCCTATTGCCATCAAACGTGCACAATTCCAGGCTAACGACTATTCGGAATTAATGTGTCTTAATGTGTAAATGCCAAAGTGAGTTTCTTTGTTTGTTACGCTTTCACGCTAAAACGGCTGAACGAATTTAGATTAAACAAAAAAAAACTCAAAACATTTATTTCAAACTAGCTTTTGCCCGCGGCTTCGCCCGCGTGGATGTCGGAAATTATCCCACGGGAATGTGCTACCGGGATAAAAGTATCCTATGTCCCATAACCCACGTGGTCTGTCTAGGCGACCTAGGCGTTACGGCGTAAAAGTAACAGACATGAGACAGCCAGTAACTTTATATATTAGTGGTAGTTCATATCTATATTGTGGTGATAGTGTGGATAGTATGGACAGCAGTATGAAACTGTCGGAAAGATTAATGAAAAAATCTTGTATAAAGATTAATGAAAAAACTATGGCATATTGTATGGACGATGGAAACTAAGGCGAAAGCTTTGGGGGAGCCTGCAATATTCAAATTTTCTTATGATTTTGCTTTTTACAGGTCAGTATCAAGTTTTATGTTGATCTAAATAATGAGTCGCAGTTGTTTCAAATATTTATTTATCTAATCTAACTAATATGGCAGGAGTTGTATTCCTGTATCTAATGGTTATTATTCTGTAAAGCTACTATTTGCTACGATCGCGAATCATATTTTAATCTATTGACATTCGAAACTTACCCATTAAACGATTTAAAAGCTGTATTAAAACCAAACTTTGTAAAAAAGGGTACTATACAATTTCAGATTATTTAGAAGACAAAAAGCATGGGATTGAGCTGCTCGCTCTGCTAACATTTTGTCATTTTGGCATTGTGACATTTTGAATAAGTGAAAATCATCAAAATATACCTACCAGTTTTATATACAAATTCACATTATTGAATATTATATGTAGGATATTGACAAAATGACATGATTGCTTTGTAAAGTATTGTATTATTGTGAATGTGAGGACTATGTGGATGTTTATTTTGTTTTTATTCTTATATTTTTTCGTTCTCAGTTAGTTTTAACAATGGTCTGGCAATTTGAGAACTTGATGCGGCCTACACAAATGTCCTTTTTTTGGTATTGTTCGTCGAGTCGTTGAGCTCCTTAAGTTCTGAGCTGAGCTCCACTATTACTGACAAATGCTTGCAGTGACAGGACAGGTTCACTCAAATCTGTGTGGTTCATTCCTCAAAAGACCATTTCAGACTCTAATCTACATGGCCCTCATAGGGCCTGACCAATATGCCAATATCTGACCTAGGTATGTCCGGACTTTAAAAGAGACTGTGAGTTGGTTTCGGCCTTTCTTCTCAGAGTAGTCAGATAGGAAACGCCGACCTCATCTAGCTTAATTTTACAATTTTTTGATATTATTACGACGTGTAAAAGTGATTCCAATAACCTATTTACAGAATAAATAATTTCATTTTAACATACAACCTGCCTGACACTGACTTGCAAATTGCAAAAAACTTAAGATTTGAATTTCGCGGGCTACCGGCGCATCCCCCTTAAGAAAATCGCATCATTTGCACAACGCCATCTATCGAGTAAGTACTCACTGGTAAACTCAAACTCTTCGTTCCAAGCCAAGAGCCAAGTAGTAATAACTTTTGATTGAGTGGACAGATTCTCAAGATACGGACTATGACTATATTCTCAATCCCTTAACGCTCTTGAAGAGAGTCCCGCAAAAATGTCAATAATAAGTACTTACATGTGAATTTTAAAATCAAGAGGGTAAAGAAGGGTTTTTACCCTCATGAGGGATGATTTTAGAAAAACGTAACTCTTTGTTAGTTACAAAAAGCATAAATTTTCACAGCTCTAACTTAAAAAAAAACCGGCCAAGTGCGTGTCGAACCATGCACAATGAAGGGTTCCGTAGTTGGGATGAATTATTTTATCAAACAAACTTTCGCAAAGTTTTATTGTTATTACGTCTATGGGCGTTTACTGTCCCTCAAAGTGTTAAAAAACTTGTTCTCGCATACAGAATGTTTGGGTTTTTGCAACTGCACATGTAAGTTGGTCGATTAAAAGTTTTTGAGCTAAGTCGCGGACAGACAGACAGACAGACGGACATGGCGAAACTATAAAGCTTCCTTGTTGACTACGGAACTCTAAAAATGATAGGTTTCCCATAAAAACTTTCATCCCCTATATCCCCCCCCCCCTTAAATTTGTTTTTGAGAAAATAATTACTCTATGTTCTTCGCCGGGATGCCATCTCTCCAAATTTTTTTTTTTTTTTTTTAAATTTAAGAGTTACTATCGAATTTATACTTTTAAGCATCGATTAGTATGGATTATGTGTTCAATTCAAAATGAGCCAAATACTCGATAAATATGAATTCGGCGAAAGTCATTCTTCTACGGAGACTCTTAACACCGCGATTCAGAAAATGACGTTAAATGAACAACGACTTGACCTGACTTGACCTGACTTGACCTGACTTGACCTGACTTGACCTGACTTGACCTGACTTGACCTGACTTGACCTGACTTGACCTGACTTGACCTGACTTGACCTGACTTGACCTGACTTGACCTGACTTGACCTGACTTGACCTGACTTGACCTGACTTGACCTGACTTGACCTGACTTGACCTGACTTGACCTGACTTGACCTGACTTGACCTGACTTGACCTGACTTGACCTGACTTGACCTGACTTGACCTGACTTGACCTGACTTGACCTGACTTGACCTGACTTGACCTGACTTGACCTGACTTGACCTGACTTGACCTGACTTGACCTGACTTGACCTGACTTGACCTGACTTGACCTGACTTGACCTGACTTGACCTGACTTGACCTGACTTGACCTGACTTGACCTGACTTGACCTGACTTGACCTGACTTGACCTGACTTGACCTGACTTGACCTGAACTTGACCTAACTTGATTTGGATTGAGTTGAGTTAACCTTGAGCAGGTATATTTTATCACAGCAGGTACATTGGTAGTTGAAAGAAAAGTAGATTACTCGTGTTTATTTAGTAAGCGCATTCGTGCCTTAATTACTCACTTTTTGCTCGAAGTAAGAATCTACAATTTTTAAGAAATTAAAATTTGTCACCATTTTTTTATGATTAATATTTGTATCATGATTTAAAAGATAGATAGCGCCACCTATGGCACTACTACCAAACAATAGATTTGGAAAACTTGAATTAACCAAACTTTAGATTGGGTGAATTCACAATGTGTCGCGATATGTTTCCGCGCGAAGTATGTGAACATGATGATTATGATCGTGTGTTACACACGTTCTCACAAACCTACCTGATTTTACGCTAGTGTCATTTTACGACAATAGATGTCGTTACGTGTATCTACATTACGTACCTAATGAAAATTTCTTCTTGAATACTTTAAACTCTTATATCTTTTGATATTTTGAAGCGATTGCGATGAAACAAAGACTAAATGAAACATCGAGTTACACACAATATTTGAGTGTATAAGTTAACCATATTGATTTCGTACTTTTTACGTGATACTGGAACAATCAAACAAACGAACAGACAAACAGACTAACAGACAAACAGACAAACAGACAAAAATTCCAAAAATGGTAGAAATGGCATCTGTTGTTTATTGTTGGACACTCTACCTACGTTTTTTTTTTTTTTTTTCATTGTACAGAAACGCCTCGTCTACAGATTTATTATATGTATAGATAAACCAATTACAGGTACTTTTGAATTGTCAAGGGGTCGGTCAGTCAGAAAGATGAAGCTAGTTGCCCATTCCAAGCGTAGTAGAGAAGAATGGCCAAGAAACTCCACGGAAACTCTTTTAAATCAGAATATTGTTACAATATATTGGTTATATCATGTATGTTCAAATTATACATGTGAGTAGGTACAATGTAGAGAAACGTGCACGTTAAAAGATTAGATGAAGAAGAAGATTAAATTTGAAACAGGGGTAGTCCATGACCCGGAATAGGACATAGGATACTTTTATCCCGATATTCCTACGAGACTTACGCGGGTGAAATCGCGGGGCGCAGCTAGTTGATAATAATGTTAAATTGTTGAGGTGTCTTTATGATTTCCCCTTTCAACTGGTCGAAATTAAACCTTATTGTAACTGGAAAAATATGGGTGTCATAAATATACACCTCTGCCTATAACTTTCAGGAATACAGTCGTGTTGTTCTTACATTTGCTTTTCCCTGATTGAATACCTATCAAAAGCTTTGACTGAAACTTATTATTAAGTGGGAACTTCAATCTCATCCCGATAACTAACTCCACGATAACTCATTCTCTGAATTTCGGGAGTATCATCCGCCATATTGGATTAGACGTGACGTCACGTACCTCAATATGACACTCTGCAGAATAATACGAATCTAACGACTTCTCGTTTACTCAAATCGGTGAAAGCGTCATGCCTTTTGGTCCCTACCTCCCTAACTACTAATAGAGCAGCCTGTCTTTCCCCGAATCTATCATAAACGATGACTTAGGGATTTCACAGCATAGGTATACAATCTGCTGTAATCAAACTGTATACAGATTAAATTATGGAGGGTTTTGCATTATACATACATATCCAAGTTCTCGTACTATGAACCTGATAATATAGTAAATGGTTTCGGACAAGTGACACGTTTCCCAATATCAATCAATCAATCAACTCAGCCTATCGCAGTCCACTGCTGGACATAGGCCTCTCCCAGGCGCGCCACAAGACACTGTCCTCCGCCTTCCGCATCCAGTCTGTCCCAGCCAACTTTTTAAGGTCGTCTGTCCATCTAGCTGGTCCCACGCTTGCCGTTTCACAATAATTATGTTTTAATCCCAATCGATGGCTTCTTGAAGATTTAAATAAATTCATCCGTAGCTACTATTTTCTTACATAGGACGTATGTACCTATAGCATAAGCATAATCAGCCTCTAAAATTTTCACTGCTGGAACACAGGCCTCCTTTCTGGGCCGTAATCCACCACGCGGGCCCAGTGCGGTTGGTGGATAGTGCGGGTTGATGGAAAGTGCGGGTTGGTGCATAGTGCGGGTTGATGGAAAGTGCGGGTTGGTGGATAGTGCGGGTTGATGGAAAGTGCGGGTTGGTGGATAGTGCGGGTTGGTGGATTGGACTATAACATCCACCGAATTGGAATCGGTTGAAAACAAATGTCTAATCCATTGCTTCATAAGTTGGAATAAAAATTCTGCTATGGATTAGACATTTGTTTCGAACCGATTTCAATTCTGATTGATCGTGTATTACGCAATCAGGGTGCTGTACTATGTTTTCATTAAATCGTTAAAAACGTAACCTTTCAACGCAACTTTTAAGAGTAGCCACAAAACAATATCAGCCATAATTACCAGCCTTTTTTTCAATAGGAAAACATAAATGTCAAGTCGTAATTGTTCCCCCGTGTTGTTATAGGGCCTGTCAAGTGAAACTTTCGCAATAATAAAAGTAGCGAGATACTCACCAAGTTTTTTCCTGTTTCACAACGAGACGGCAACATTTTCAGATAACATTCAATTAGCTTTTTGTACAAAACTTTCAAATGGTCGGAACTTTTCTGTACTTTTATGTATTTTTTTGATAATTAATCATCGTTTCATAAAATATTTAAAAATGCTGACAATTTATAAAAATAATAAAATTGTTTAGGTATTTGGCGAACCAATAGGATTTTCTAGATTATGCTTATATAGATAATAGATAATATCGAGGCCACCATCTAAACTCAGGTAGTATTAATAAGCCTCTCAGTCACTGTGCTAATAGAGCTGTCAAATTCATACAAAACGTAGTTTTACGAATTTATTCCAAAAATATAGACCAAAGTAGGTAATATTCGCTTCCGTGTAAAGTTCATGCATACCTACTTTATGTCTAAGAACCTCCTTTAGCCATGATGCCCTCAATATAGTTTTATCTGATGGAATATCGGAATAGGAAATTATAGCCCCGTACTAAAGCGCATAAAAATACTATCGATATGGTCTAAAAACATGAAAAATGGGGCTGTTTGAATTATAAGCCGCAATTTTGGATAGGAAGGTACTTACCATTAAAGACACATAAAATTATTATTTTTCTGCCTTTAAATATTGTAAGTAAATTATGATAGTAGGTAGGTACTTAAGACCTTTGATTCCATAGCGCTTTGCAAATGGCAAAAAAATTAAGTTTTTTTTTAATTTTTCAATTTTATGATAGTGTAGTCACTTTCATGTTAAAACATTTCATGTGAAAAGCACTTTCATGTGAAAAGCAAAACCTCTGAGCCCCTTTATTTATTACTAGCTGCGCCCCGCGGTTTCACCCGCGTAAGTCTCGATCTCGTGAGAATATCGGGATAAAAAGTATCCTATGTCCAGGTCATGGTCTACCCCTGTGCCAAATTTTATCCAAAAATATCCTTCCTTTTTTAATCTATCCTAAGGTTGTCTGTAAAAGATAGCGATCAGACCGCCCATTTATTTATTTATATATACTTTATTGTATACCAGAAAATACATAGCGAAAATAAACAAATTTAACACTACAAAACATACAATGGGCGGCCTTAGAATGGACAGTGATTGCGTGGACATCAAAAATGGGGTTGTCATTGGTGCAAAATAATAAGTAGGAACTTGAACTTACCAATAGATACAATATAATAGATATATATATATATATATATGCTATATAATAGATACATAAATACATCCATACTGACTTTAAAAGAATATTATGTATGTATGTGATTGATTATATTTAGATTACATTGTGTCACCCTATGTAAAATGTCTACATTTATAACTGTAATTTTTATGGTGTAGGACATAATAAAGAGTATTCTATTATTTTATAATATCCTAGGAAACAGAGAACCAATTCAAAATACGGCAGCCCCACACCCCACATCCTCTAATCCGTCCGTAATCTTCTAAGTTTTCCTACAGCCACAATGTAGTCTCGTTAAAATCAAGTAGATTGCGATACGACACTGAGGGGACAGGATAAAATTGTTTTGGTACAGAAACGGTTGACAGCTTCGCAGCTGGCCGTTGACAACGGTCGTCCAGAGTGACACTGTAATCTATTACGCGGAACACCCGGCCCCGCGTTTGTTCCCACTGTTTAGTCGGACAACTAACCATTGGCTATTTCGGTGTAGTAAAAAAGTCATCGCTGTACGCGTGGCCGACAATCGGTGACAAATGATGGATGAATTACCGACCTACGTCCCGCCCTTGACAAGTCAACCGCCTTGGCAAAATTATGCGCTTTGGGGCCGACACCAAATCATTGTTCCGGGGCTCCCTTGACAATTAAACAACTGCGTTCAAAACCACAACTGGCGAAAAGCAATTTTCAAATATCTGTTAACATAACCTAATTTGTAGTGACTGTACCTACCACTCTTGCCTTAGAATGTCGTGTTTCTCTATTTCTTTTATAGCGCACTCAAGATGACAAGCAACTAATGCGCTGTAAGTTTTTTTCTGAGTCAGGATGGAAAAAGCACTCTCATGCATCTTCAGATTAAATATAACTTCCAACATACGTTGCTCAAGACAGGCGAGAGAATTGATACTAATGCTCTACCATTCCGATCCGCTTTTTATAGAACAATATCTTTCTGAAGTGAGATGAGATGAGAAATAACTAAAAAACTTGGCCAAGACATATTTCTTGGAATTCGTATGTAAATTACATTGCTTACGTATTGATTTCCGAAAATATGTAGTCCGTCAGAAAAGGTCTTCCGATCTCCATCTAAGTTATAGTCGTTTCCGCCCCATACCCTTGTTATGTCCGCTTTTATGAGAAAATTTATTCTTACCCGGTTTTTGTTCCGCGCGCATACTTAACTATAGATATGTAAAATGTTCCATAACTAAAGTTTTTACGTTACATATTTTCGTATATACTAATAATACTTTGATGAATATCAGCGTATTGCCTACTGAGCTAAAACGGTTTGAGAAAATGGATAACTTAATAACTTAGGCGCTCGAAGTCAATGGACTGGCAACGTTCCTATTACTGAGTCATTGTAGACTTCAGCTAGTTTTTTTGTAATACGTGCTTAAAGTTGCATAGTTCCTATTATAAGCTTTGAAGAGAATAATAATTTTAAGCCTGAAAAAGTAGGTGGACTACATTAATACTCTAGCTCTGCCATCTAATTGGGTAACTTATTTTCGTAACCGATTAAGACTAATCTGTTTCATTCTGACAGTTCAACAACATTCATTGCGTTATTTACGTTGTTGAGCAGATTTTTTTTCGAACTTATGTAGCAATCGATTAGAAATTTGATTCAAACCGATTCAGATTATAATTGATCGTGTTTTAACGTGTATTACGCAATTCAGGTGCCGAGGAAATTCGTTTTGAACGTTTAGAAGTAGGTGTTTTAATCAAGTTAAGCCTCATTTTTCGTCATCTATTGAAAAAAAACAACTGTTCCTTACATTTATGTTCCAGCCACCAGCTCATTTTATTTTTGCGATTTTTTGTTTGATCCCTTTGTAAAATTGGTTCATAATGATGATGAGTACAATGATCAATGGATATTTGTCTGATCAGGTTAATCTTCATTTACAAAATATCTGTACATATTTTGGAAGAACCTATTACACGTTTTGGTCCAAAAACTAACGACTTATTTCAACGACGTCCAAAGATTATTTCACAGATATGACCTTATCGTAAGGGGCTTGTCGAAGAGAAATAGATTTACTACGTACATTTATTTTTATGACCCAGTACAGATGACGCTAACGGGCGTATCTTATCGCGTCTGATCTGTCGCCTGGAGAACTCTTGTTGTAAAGGATGCGACTGTTATTGTTTTGATCGGGATGATGAAAAATAAGCTTTTAATTGTAACTTATAGATGAATAGAATACTCTTTAAATTACATTTGTACACATACAGAACATAAAAAACAGATATATTTGTAGAACTTATGAGGCTATATTATTCAATTTGAAATACATATAACATACAAAAAACCCATACCATTTCCAACAGGGAAAGCGACAAGAATGAAACTACTTCTATAATTTATTTCTGTAGGTTTTTAGTTCTATATTTTTCTAAGGATCGTACGTGCATATAGAATATACCAGATGTACCTATCTACATATATAACGCACTGATTCGTAGTGACACGTATTGTCTAATTATCACTTGTTTCAAAAACGGTGAAGGAAAACATCGTGAGGAAACCGGCAAGCCTTTTTTTTGAGGGTGTGAATTCATCCAATTACTTCTCTCGCTCTGAGTGGAGTGGGAGGGCGTGTCGGACTTTTACTGACTAAAACCCACCCGTATTCCTTCAGTTGCCTATTACCAAGGGTCCCGCCGTCCCGGTAACCCTCTCGGACTTTCTGCAACCCTGGCGTGAAACCGGCATACCTGAGAGATATTTCTCGACGGCGTGTGAAGCCAAGTCAGAGGCCCATGGGCGGCATAAAAACTTTGACACCAGGTGAGTCATTAATACGAAAAGAAGAAGATCTACTTATACGCCATTTAAGAATATTTTGAATAATATTTATGAATACTATTAAATCATTATTATTAGAACGAAATTACTCGGATTTTCAGTTATAATACCAGCTTTAATATACACACCAGGTATAATGTAAACACATGGGTTTTGGGTCGAAGATATATTAGTTCGTTTTCTCGGAGCTCTGCGGAGCAGGGATGTTGCGGACATCCGCATCCGCATCCGCAACCGCGGAGCTTCCGCATCGATTTGGACATCCGCATCCGCATCCGCAATAATTGATGCGGATGCGGATGTAGCACAGGTCGCGAAAAGAAAGATAATGGGCGGGACTGGCGTGGGCCGTATGTGAACGAAACCTTCGCTCCTATTGGTCAATGAGCACTTCTCATTGACCGCAGATTTTTATCGACACCACCAGCCAGTGTTCCTAGCGAACAATTGTTCAGTATCGTGGGTTTAATATAATATGAACCTCTGCGTAACTTTTCTTTCTTTCTAACAGACTTGACTCCGAAAAGGCGGCAATATTACTTTTTATTAAATATAATTCTCCAATTTTTTAGTTTACTTACTAAATATGTAATAAAAAAATACTATCTCTTTTTATTAAATAAAAAAAAAAACAGAAAGACGTGAAAAAATCTGCATCCGCAAAATCCCTGCTGCGGAGCACTTGACGGATGTCAGACCAATGTCATGCGCGCTGGGAATTTTGTTGAAGCTTCTAGAATTCTCTAGAAGCTTTGCCCTGATTGGCCGAACGGATTGTGGCGGGAGCGGTTTGTAATAAGTTCCTGTTACATCCCCCCCCCTTTTGAGTAGGTTATGACGTGGTTATGGCCTAGTCAAACAACGTAACGAACACCCTCCCTCTTTTGACCGGGATAAATGTCCTCATGATGGGTCAAAAAAAACAACCTTAAATAAAACCCTGAAACAACAAAAAAAAAACGACTATCGGACTTTACGAGGGCGGCCTCTGCATCGCTTAAGAACTACAGGCTCAGGGCATTCACGGATTATGGCGGGAGCGGTTTTGTAATAGGTTCCTGTTACACAGCTCATTATTGTCCCACTGCAGGGCAAAGTCCTCTTCTCATACACAGAAGGCACGAGCATTGATCACCACGCTTGCTCAAGATGGGTTGTCAATTTCAGACTTACACAATTAATAAAGTCCAGGTTTCCTCAAGATGTTTTCCTTCACCCGTGTCAGTGATGTCCAAGGTATACTTAGAAAGTACATAATTATGAAATGGAAGAATTCACATTGATACTTGCATTTTAATTTTTTTTTGTGTGGGATATCATCAAATTATGACTTCTCCCGCTCTGGGTGGAGCGGGATGGCGTGTCAGACTTTTACTGACTAAAACCCACCCGTGTTCCTTCAGTTGCCTGTAGCCAAGGGTCCCGGTACATTGATACTTGCCTGGGAACCCACAACCTTATGCATGTGAGGCGAGGCCTTAACCACTGGACTACCACGATTTTCAGTTGGCTTAACTCTAATTTAGATATTCATTCATGAGATAGCTACTAAAAATGTCACTTAGATCGTAAAATTAATACATATCGAACAGTCACATTCAGTTTGTTTGTCCCGTGAGAATGAATTTGATACCGGTCCATTGTTTTCCTTTAATGGATATTTTATGCAACTTTGGGTGGTAGGTACCTAGCCTTTTCGCCTGCAATGCTATTAAACACGATGTAGGTATCAATTGTTATGCCTATAATAAAGTTAATCACTGTAGGGTTCTATTTTATTAATCTTTAAGAGTTATTTGTTTATTATTTTACTAGCTGATGCCCGCGACTTCGCCCGCATGGATTTCGGTTATTATATACTAAAACCTTAGTCGAGAACCACTCTATCCATTGGTGAAAACAGCATGAAAATCGGTGCAGTAGTTTTTGAGTTTATCGCGTACAGGACGACAGACAGACGCGGCGGCGGAGGACTTTGTTTTATAATATGTATAAGGATAAGCAGGGGTAATCTTCGGAACTATTGATCCAATTTCTGAAATTCTTACGCCAATGGGAAGCTACAGTATTGACTAAATCCATCACCACCAGACGTACAGCGGGGTACCATCCGTACTTGGTCGATATACCGTCTAGTTGTACTAAGCGCTTCTCTTCCACATTTATTATGCGCACGGCCAAAGTGTGGAACTCTCTGCCAGCATCGGTGTTCCCTTCACGTATAACCCTCTCACACATCTCTTGTTTTGAAGGCTGACCCTTCAAAACAAGAGTGAACAGGCATCTTCTGGGCTTGCTCGTTCCATCATAGACCTCATCTATCGCTTTCCATCAGGCGAGATCGAGGTCAAGAGCAGTCCCATAACTAAATAAAAAAAAAGTGTCATAGGATATTTTTTTTATGATAAAACAAGAAATTTCACGACAGAGCTCTCTACGTCCAGCCGTCGGCGTGGCAACACGTCGTGTTCGGGTCAATCGTCATCCTGAAGATGCCTCGTTGAGAGGTGAAACACGAGTCGGTTTCTTACAGAGTTTTTTATGATTATTTAGGAATACTTGAGCGGAATAGATTACTAAATATATATTATCTACGTCTATTGTATTTTTCAATATGGAGTAAATAAAAATAACATAATTTTTTCGAACAATGAGAAACAATCAATCTGCCTAGCCGTTTGGGGTCGGCTTCTAAACTAACCGGATGCAACTGAATACCAGTATTTTACATGGAGCGGCTGCCTAACTGACCAATGAGAAACATAAAGCATAATAATGTTTTCAAGCTTTGGAGAGCCTTTATCTAATCTCTCTATCATGCTTTTGGACATTAGGGGTAATTAGTTCACCCACGACAGAGCTCAATGTGATTAATTATTCTTTTTATCAGTGCTTTGGAAAAAAATCAAATAACCCACCAAACCAAAACAGAAAGTTCTTCTTAAGTAGATCTTTAATAAAGGGGTAGATGAACTAACAAAGGGGGATACAGAATCTAAAAGATTTATCTAAACTGATTATTTGAACACCGCTGTGACAAAATGACTGCCCGAGGTCGAACAACAATAAAATTTAATCAAAATGTAATTTATGAAGATTAGCGTAACGCGGCGTACAAAAGGATCGTATATTGGAAAGAGAACAATGCTTCTGATGCCGGCGGTTTATTCCCGGGGTATAGTTGGTGGCTAGAAAGGCTTTGTGGGGTTAAAAAGTATAGCAGTTTTTCAATAGTATCAGAATGGGTACAGAAAAGGCAAACATTTCAAAAAGTTCTGATAACAAGTAAAATTAAATTTAAAAAACCCCCGACAAAAACAAAGGCTCTAATAAACGTTTTGTTTTATAGCTAGGAACACTCTCGATTAAGTCACCTTTCAAACAAACCAAAAAAAAAACAAAATCGGTTCAGCCGTTTGGCAGCTACGATGGCGCAGACATCACAATACCCTTCTTTTTCCGTCGGGGGTTAAAAAATGTTAAGTACTCAAAATATTACTTTCTGTAATAGAACATCGCAAAAACCTAAACAACTTAGGTACTTAAGCTTTTTCACACCCATATTTCACAATAATACTCCATCCTCATGCAGTGACGTAGCACTTTATAGAACACTACATAGCTCTTTCATACCAATTTGTATAGAAGTACTTATCTAGATTCTTTACTTCATTGTATCCAACGTTGAATAGGCAAAGTGCGGCCACAAGCCGAATAATAAGACGTAAATGGTACCAACGTGCAGGAGGCACCGATTTTCAAAAATCAATCACTTATGTATGTAGCTGGTACTGATTGAACGGAACGACAAAGCGACCCGATATACATAAACAAAATTAGTAGAGAAAAGTTTGGCTGAAAATAACTTCGTGATTTGGCAAATAAAAGAAACCAAGCGTGTGTGTGTGCTAAAACATCATAATTTATGAAAGTTTTATATACCCAAGTTCCTTGTAGGTATATATTTTATTTATATGTCGCAGGAGATTAATTGAAACTAAAACTTTTCGTGAAAACCCTGGGGATATTATCCTAGGGATATTGCGAAAACCCGGATAGTTAGAAAATGGCGAAAAAATTTAAGTAACCGGCCGCTGCCGCGTCACAGTTCTAACCTAACCTATTTCACCCAGTTCAACCTGCCACAGAAATGTTTTCACCATTGTCTAATTATCGCAATATCCCTAGGGTTTTCGCGAAAAGTCGAAATATTAAATTACCCTGGGACATACATAATCATCCTACTTACATAAACAATAATGGGCTTTACATTTAAGCTGCGTTCTGATTTAGAAAGCAGTAGGTAAACTTTATGATATTTCAAGTTTAATAACATTAAAATTGAATTGTGTTTCCTTAATATTATCCCCCTCTCTGGTTGACTGTGAAATTTCATGCTTGACAGATGCAGTGAACGCGTGGAAGGTGATCGGAGGAAGATCGGCCCGTAAACCCCATCTTCCCAAATACAGTAGGATGAGCCGCTCTGCAGGTTGGTACGGAATAATCTTATTAATATAATTATAATAAAAATGTCTACTAATACTGCCAAGCGATTGGTCGACTCTTCACCTAAGTGGCCTATTTTTTGGCCAAAAAATCTGTATCGCCATACAACGTGGCAATACTGCCAGCCTTTTGGGCACTTCTGTTGACAGCGATGTGGTCGAATTTTTTGATGCCCTATGATTCCTACCCCTCGTTTTTATATTTATACTTACATGTACATGTTATTATTATTATTTTAAGTCTATTACCTTAATATTATGCAATTAAATTAAAAAATAACTAAGCCCGGTCAATACCGAAAGGCAAAGATTACATTGTTATTTAGACTACGAGAAAGTCATTGAAATCGACAGTAAGAGAAACCGCGGAATAGGCTGGTATGTAATCACAGCAAAAGAAAACAGGTACCTACCAACTTGTTATTTTCTTTTGATTAGACCAATGTTTGCTAAATCTAATTTTCCGCATTTGTTTAGGATATTGGGACCGCTTTATTTTCTTATGCGGAATACAATGTAAATAAAAAACTAAACTTTCATCGAGGTAGACTTACTTTTTTAATTACCTGAAAAGTTTGAAACAATAAAATATTACGTTAGCCTAAAACTATGTAGGACACAAAAAGAAACGGGGTATAAACGCGATTAAATGTTGTATGTATTTACAATAATTATGTAAGTTAAGTGCGTACTATGTGGTAAGCATCCATTAGGCATGCAATTTATAATTTTATCCCACAATAATAATTATTCGTTCAATTTAACCCTGATCATAATTGAATAGTACTTATTTTAGACAGAACTGTCAGGTTGAAACGGAAAATATTTATAATTTATTTAAAAACTGTTCAATGAATATTTGCTACTTTGTCTATATTTATTGGTCCTTTTTGAGACAAGCACAATAAGTATCACCCATAGATCTTATAATTATGTAAGTAAATATTGTCTGCAAAATAGGGGTTTTCAATTTTAAAATTGATCGAACTTACGTTACGTTTACTCCGCACGTTGGTGCTAGGCCCACAGAAAATTGTATTTTTTTGTGTAAACTTCACAGAGGTAATATCTAAATGCGATTAAACAAAATAAAACAGATTTTCGCAACTAATGCTTCAATGTAAAAAAAATACAAGTGGCCGTTGCCCCCCCAAAAAAAAACATATTTTTTTTTGTTTTCTTTTTATGGTATCACCATAAGAAAACAAAAATGATGTTTTTAGATACGGTTCGATACCCATCACGTCACAAGAGTTTGGCTAGCTAATTTATTTAGAGCCTTTATAAGTACCTAAGTTCTTTCTGTCTCGTGACTTTAATATTATAAAAAGTACAAAACTACGGAGTCTATGATTGCAGATACTTACTTATTGATGGTTTTCAAGACTATCTGGACTTGGGCCCCCACTAGGTATGTCTGTTCGCGAAGCTAACGCTACATTTTAAAGTCACCGATCGCTCATTCTATATTTATCACAGTTTTTAGTTTCGTGTTTGCTTTGAAGCTCGGATATTATGTGGATCTTCAATCATAAGTTATGAGAATATTGCTTATCTTTAACGAGATCTTTAGGCAGACCTGCACCAAATATTAGAGACAAATTGTGTTTTTACGACCAGATTGAATAACACCCCGAGCATCCCGTTTAGAGTTGGCTTTCAATATAAAACTAGGCAAATTATTTTTTAAGCAAAAATACCATGTTAAAGTGTCAGTAGGTATGTTCAAATCACATTTACTAACATTCTTTGACAGCTATACATATTTATATCACAGATTAGTACAGATGGGTCACTCCGCAAAATCATTTAAATAAAAAGCGACTTGCTACGACAAAATAAAGTGCAATTCAGGTAGTACAGCGCTTATTACCTACAATTATACTCACCTAGAAATTGCCTCTCTAGAAAGAGAGGCAATTTCGCGATAGAAATCGCGTAACTCTTTGATGAATTTGCCCGACAAGACGAGCCCGCCGCGTGCTTGACGTGCGTGACTTGTAGCTTCATACCTTAAATGCGGAGTGCGTCTTCTGTATTATTCTGTGTTGTTATATGAAATAGTTATAACACGGCAATTTCCGTTGATTGTCGATTTGCTTAACGATTCATTTCCCTGACTGTATTTGTCCATAAAAGCAAAAACTGATTCGGATTCGGCTGCAGTTTCGCCTTAAGAAAGTAGTTCATCATGAAACAAGTCCAGACACAATATAGATCACAACATTCTTGCTTCTTTATTTTTATCTTTGCTCTTCAAGCTCCTACGGTTGCATTACGAAATTGAATGAAGATACAAGGCTGTAAGGCATTTAAATAGTTCAGCCATTAAGGCTCCGGCAACCGTCTAGACGAGCACACAGTTCCCATGCAAATGGGCATAAAATTTACTGGCATAATTTGTGCACATCCACTGCCCTTATCGTTCCTCGACTCACAATTAAAACTTATTATGACAGAGGTAACGGACCCATTTACCATTTTTACTGGTTTTAGTTTTAAAAAAGTCTTTATTAAGGCTCGTAAACTGCCTTCGCGGCTTTTATTTAGCGGTTTATTCACGAAATTATTTTAAAATTCCAACGAGAAATTTTAGTGGCAAATATAATCCATGCTGTGATAAATTCTCATTATCGACCTGTTATGAGCATTCGACCTAAATAATTATAGCTGTTTATAAATTCATAATTAAATGTTATAAGTTTCTCCGATCATTAATTTGAAAATCACAAAAGGAATATTTCTTGGAAAATCTGTGTGCAAAATGTGAATTTGCACCTGTTTGCACTTAGTAGGTACATGTTGTTATTAAAATGTGGGATTATTCCGTTGAATTGATATTATGCACACCGGTATTCGGTTATATTAGATATTTTAAAAAATCGATCGATTTTGCAATGCATGCTGCACAGCTTTCGTACTGCCTCTAGCCAAAAATAGGTAATTGCTATATTTAAAGTTCTATCAAAGTTTTTTTTTTTGTTGGCTAAATAATTTTCATTCACTTAAGAATGACGTAATGAAATCCAAACCCAGAGAAATTTATGTCTCGAAGTTTTTATGAAGCATAGGGACAGTAAATTACCTTTTATTACCTACTTCAAAGCTGAAGTATTAATAGTGTTTTATAAGAATTATAAAGGCAGTATAATAACGGTGCCGGGGCCAACGTCATATTGCTTCAACAACAATTCATCAAACGTGCAGGGTACTATCGATCACGCCAACGCTGTTAATGCACCGACAAATTAATGATTCCTTCAAAACACTGCCATCGTATTATTACCCTAATGAAATTCCACTATCGAAGCAAATTATCACGTAGGTAATGTACCAGCCACGCAATTGTGCTGCAAATTACTTTTCAAGACGTAAACTTTAATGTAACCGAAAAATTACTCGTTAAACTTGCAATTAACCGATTTTCTGAACAATAAAAGTTCGCAGCGGTAATTATGTCTGATGCCTGTCTGAGGTCTTGTTTTAATTAGTTTAATGCTGTCTTTGAAACCAATTTTCAAGAACATTTTCTGATTATTACGAACGCATGACTGGTAGGTATATGACTGGTAGGTATTCAGTTTTCATTTTACCTCTAACTGAAATTAATTATTTTAATGAGGTGGCTCTGGATATTTGATCATAATATCTTAGTATTTTAATTAAATGTAAAAGATCATTTCACTATTCCCTATCATGAAAATATTTTCTGCCAGTATTTATTAATTTAAGATGATTTATATAAAAGCCTTTGGAAATTTTTAAAATCATATCATGACAAACATTTCTAATCTACTTAAATTTAAAATACACCTTCAGATTTTCCCTTGCATACATATTTAATCTTGCATGCGATAAGGTGCTAATAAAATATTAACTCACCTCTAAATAATAGTCTTACTAACGATTTCTTTGTCCAACACTCGAAATATAATTTGATTTATTTTTTCATTTCCGTCAGTTCATTTATTTGATGGAAACAGAATTATGTTGTAGAGCAATTGTAGGAGGTTAATGGAAGGCAGCGTATGCCTACGGTGGTAGGTACGCCCCTCGATTCATTCCCCGTATCTGATTCAAGCACGCGCTTTTTGAATCAACGCGCAACGGCTGCCTCGCTGCACTCGCCTAATATAAAATCACGAAAACTTTTTACACGTAATTTTATTATGTTTTTATGGCAAAGGTATAATTTAACGTTTAAAATAATGCCAAGTGACACGATTCTTAGGTGGCTTAGAAACATTCTTGGAAATACCGCTATTTAAAATGATAATTACAAAACTAAAATAATTAATAGTTCAAAATTCATCGTAAAATGAGAACTATTCTTGATTATCACCAAACTATGAATTTTAAGTGGCCATTAGTTTAGAACAGATTTTAACAAGGTTTTCAGCTTTATTAAAAACAATCGTTCATAAAAACAATTATTCACATAGGGTTCATCCGTTTTGCACGTCTATACGGGTTAGCTAGGCACCTATCCACCCACTATTTCCATTAGCTGCGTTCGCGTTGAAGCGATACTGATTGCCGAAATGATTAGTGAATCACGGTTATACGTAGATTGTTTTCGAATGAATTGATAGGGAGGCGAGCTGGGTAGCTAAAGTTTGATTGTGCGTTCCTAATACAGGATTGCGGTTTCTATGATCTGTCATATTGGTGATTAGAAAGTTGATGATGAAGCAAAATCGAAAGTGTATTAAAGTTGGCTAAAATATACAAACTAGAATTGATTGAACTCGCAATTAGTATTTTATTTCCATAGATGTCATAACTTTTAGAATTTCTTCGATTGAAACTGCAGGTTTTCACAGCATTATTTTCCCATTTGCAAAAGTTATTCGTTTTTTTTATTAGTACAAGATTTTAAGATACTTAAAACATTTTTACAAAAAAAAAAACCTAAGCCTTACCCTAAACTAAGTTTATTGAAGCTAACTCCAAAACTACGCAAGCAAAGTAAATAAAATTTATATGTAACCACCATGGAAGCATTACCTACCATACAAAAAAAGAATCATCAAAATCGATTCATTATTGGCGGAATTCGCGTAACAAACATAACAAAAAAAAACATACAGACGAATTGAGAACCTTCTCCTTTTTGAAGAATTCGTTTAAAAAGAAAAGGCTTTTTGATTTACAAGTAAAATTTCAGCTGTTCTCAAGCGTAACCTAATTATCTAATTAAATTTATTTATAACTATACTCCATTTGAAATAAGATTAGACATTTAAATAAGCCTTTTTTACAGTCCGTTCAACCGATTTTGAATTCTATTGCGTTGGTGGCAAGACAAATAGCAGCTGCAGTAGACAGTTGGTATTGTGTAATTGTTTTTGCTTTTAATGGCATCCTTATGCCTACGGTATAGAAATCAAAATCAGTTGAACGGACTGTAAAAAGCATTGTTTAAATGTCTAATCTTATTTCAAATGGAGTATAGCTGACCCGACAGACATGCACTTTCAATAATTCATACAAAATTCTAATAGAAAATGCAATTTCAGTTCCCCGAATCTTACAATTTTCACGGCAACTTTTTATTTCAAAACAACAAAAAAAAACATTTTTTTTATTATATAGTTAGCGAACACAAATATATTATTCTTTAGATAATTAGGTATTATGACTGGTGCAAGGTGGACCAAACATTTCGAATAAAAAAAAAACTGGACTGGACTTTTCTAAAAACTCTACACATAAAATTAACTCCAAGCTTTCACAGTTCGTTGAACATCAATCAAACTATGCTACCAACTATGTAATAGCCGGATAGACGCAGCACTTCACACAGAAAACACTAACAACTCGGCACGAACCTTACCTGCACGTCAAAGTGAAGCGACAAGCCGAGGAGTCAAGTACACTCACGGACTCCTAAATCGAACAACCCTGCACTTTATTTATACTGAATGAAGACTGAAGGCCAATTATCGTAGGTACTTATAAAATGTTCACATACAAGTCGCAATCTGTCAAACTTGTCAAAAATGTTGGTAACTTGATTGTGTTTTTGACAGATTGCGAATGAGATGCGAATGCGAACGTTCCTATGAGCGTTTATTCTGAAAGTGGGCAACGTCGCAAATAGATTTCAAATATTTCGCTGTTTTGATTAATTTGGCAATATTACTGTAAATATGGCTAACTAGTGAACTAAAATATTGAATATTGCCAAAATAATCAAAACAGGTAAATATTTGACAGTTATTTCTGACGTTGCCAACTTTTAGAATCAACGGAGCTATACGACCTGTAGAGCTTCATCTCTTTCCTACACTGAAGTAATATTAAAGTAATACTGCTGTAAACGGTGGTGGTAGGCCCCCTGAACAGAACAAATTCTAATACTACTTACCCTACTCTTTTAGAACAGAATAAAAAATTACAAGTACCTAAATGCACAGGGATTCGATTTAGGAGTCCGAGAGTGGACATATTTTACGTACCCTTAACCAGAACTCAAGCTGCGATAAATGATTTCGTTTCATGGGAAGTATTCCTGAAACAAAGCGGCAAAGTTTTGGCAGGGACATTTAGCTACAGCCCATTATTAGAAAACTTTAAAGATAAACGCTTGTACACAAACATAAATATGAATGGCTTTGTAAGGACCTGGGTCGACATGTGTTTTGTTAAAAGTAGTGTGCACAATATTGCTGTATCATATATGGAGATGTGGTCAAGCTGATTTAATACTGGCCAGTAGTAGTATTCTGTAAAAAATCTCACCGTGTAAACTTAGGTGAAGTGAGCGTAAAATGAGCTGTCCACTCCACCTGACGCTAGGAATTGACAGTTCACTTCACCAAAGTTTTCACGGTGAGGTGTTTACAGAATAGACCGGCTGTACTTATGAAACTTGTTCATCTCTTTATGTTAAACTAGCTGCCCGCCCCGGCTTCGCACGGGTAGCAATAAGTACTTATCTAAGGCGCACCTACCCTACCTATCTACCCTACCTACCTATCCTACCTACCTACCTACCAAACTACCCTACCTATCTACCTACCCTACCTACCTACCCAACCTACATACCCTACCTACCTACCCTACCTACCTACTCTACCTACCTGCCTACATATATAATTAACCTAAAAAAAAAAAAAAAATTCAGCCAAATCTGTTCAGCCATTCTTGAGTTATAAATAGTGTAACAACTAACACGACTTACTTTTATATATATAGATTTGTTCTCCAATGTCATGATTTAATTAAAAACTTATTCAATGGAACAAATCTAACTAAAATTAATCTACATATTTATAGGTAATTAGTTAGTCATAGTTTCATTTAGCATTCAGGACACAGGTTTAGACAAAGGACTTGTAGAACGTCCGAAATCCTTTTCCAGTAATTCTCGAGTAATAATATTTATCACTACATCTGTTATTTGGGATTGTTAGCTTTACAAACATACAAATTTCATATTGAAAAACCAAATAATACTGCCCGACATGAGAGTCGAAACCGATGCTCAGCAGTACAGTAGCGATGGCGATCACCATGCAGACCAACGAGGCAGTATTTTATGAACAATAAACTATTAATCAATACTAACTAAATCTTTATTGCCTTACATCCGCAAATTAAAAAAAAAACTTGTATAAAATTAGCGTAAACCTTACGTATAAAAGGGAAGTTTGAGTTTGAAAAGCATTAGACTTCGTTTAGTGACCATGTGGAAGTCACTACTACTATTAGCCGTTTTGGCTAATTTAATTTTAACAGTAACTTCTGGTACGGATCCCTTGGATTGATTTTTTATTAATATATATGGCTAAGGTCGGAAAGCCATGTTTTTTTTGTTTAAGAACGTGATTTTAATAGTGTTTCGGAATCATTTTGTGATCTTTTTTTGAATTGTCAAATACGGGTGGTTCTTAAGTGTCAATTCAAAATGGTTTTCTATCTTTGATAAAGTGTTAACTGTTAGAAACGTAAACTTTTTCTATAATTTAAACCCAAGCAAGTATTGGTAACATAAGTTCAAATAAAATATTGCGAATTAAGCTGAGCTTGACCACTTGATGAGCTTAAAATTTAATTATGTGCCTTCTATTTTTCCACCAAGTTACAGTTTTGAATTTATAAAGTAAAACTTGGTCGACTCTTGTATAATATAGGATACAGACTCTGATTCACAGAAGAGCCCATTTATTCAATACAGAAATCCAATACTCCATCATTTTCACCGACATATAGAAATAATATGTTAGGAAAAAACTTAGGTAATTATCTACTAATACTCTAATTAACTTCCCTAGCAAAGGACATACACACAAGAAGAGAGATAAAAAATGAAGCAGCAGGAAGTAGCTCCGCAGCAATTGATGGAGGTAAGATATCATAATCATAATCAGCCTATAACGTTCCCACTGCTGGGACACAGGCCTCCTCTCTGTAAGAGGGTGTGGGCCCAGTGCGGGTTGGTAGATGTCACATGTCTTCGAATTTTTGGTTCTAGGCCATGTCGGTTTCCTCACGATGTTTTCCTTCATCGTTTTTTAGAGCAGCAGTGGTGATGAACACAAAGTGAAGCGCCTGTCAGGGTTCGAAACTACGACTTACAAGTCGTAAGTCGCGGCCGTTACCACTGGTCCAACACTGCTCTCCAGTGCTCTCGTAAGATATCAATTAACAATATTTATAATCCAAAAGTTTAATCAAAATAATAAAACAGTGTCGTGACAGCCCAGCGGTTAACCCCGCCACTCATGCGCGAGGTACCAATGTGACTTTTCAATTCATATTGAACTTTCTGAGTTTATCATGGATATCACTGACATGGGTGAAGGAAAACATCTTGAGGAAACCTGGACTTTATTAATCACCAACATGTCTTGAGCAAAGGTGGTGATCAATGCTCATGCCTTATCTGTATGAGAGGTGGCCTTTGCCCTGCAGTAGGAAAATAATAGGCTGGTAATAGAATAAAGTATAACTAAAGGTTCAACTCGTGGTTCAAACCAAATTCAACAATCCAAAGTTAGAAAGATATTCTGGTTCACCGTCCATTGCTACATAATTATGATATGATGACATTGTGCACGGAGAGTTTTGCCACGATTCTGTGCAGTTCATGTGCTTGCTTGCCACGCATTCGTGCGTGGCATGTCCGTGCGTGGCAGTGGATGATTCTGCTTTGATCAAGGATCGTGTAAATCAGTTTTTAATAATTTTATCATCCATCTTTAAGTCCTGCGAGCTATATTATTTAATGAAATGCACTTGCAAATGAATGTGATTACGGGGCTTGTAAATAAGTATTCTAATTGCCTAATAAGTGTGGTAAAGATTGATAACGAATTCCTTTAACTGGTATTAATGACCTTCAAATAGCAGCAATAAAACAACATTAAAAAAACGTTGCGCAAAGCTGTTGGTAGCAACATTTGTTGTTGCAGGGGACCATGTTACGCAACTGTTTCTCAACTTTGTTCGCAATAAATACAGGGCTTAAAATGAATCTTCTATTGTTGTTAACATCCACAATTTAAACTGGTACTTATCTATTAATTGTGAAGCGAAAGAACATTATAAAAGGGGGAAATGTGTTTGATAAAACATTTAGACTACGTTTAGTGGCAATGTGCAAGTTACTATCAGTCGATAGTGTGTTCTGGTACGGATCAATTGGATTGCTTTTCTCTTTTCCTTTTTGTGACATTCAAGAATTATTTATTTATTAGGTTTTCTTTTAAGGTAATGACACCGCAGCCGCGGCAACAACTGCAGATGCCAGCAGCACGATTATTATTAAAAGTCATGAACATCACCGTCACACATTTTTGGCCATTGCTATTTTATATGTATTTGATTTTATTCCAATAACCCATCCTACTATACGGTTGGCATAGCTTCCATAATGATCCCTGTTCATAGACTTACATCCGTGGTCGAGCTTTAACTATTTTGCAAATAGATTTAAACATACCATACATACACCCTTGCATTGTGAGTAAACGGCTAATCCTTGGATTAGGAAAATGGTTGGAGCTGCGATACCTAAATTATTCTTATTAATTGTTTAGAAAAAAAATGTGCTGCCAATGAAAAATATGTGAAATGTCCTGAAAAACTTTGCCAACCACAAGTATGTGAGCACGTCGGGGTCCCTCAATGTTCTTCACCCGACACAGAAGCTGCTACTGAAGAACCGTGCTCTGGACTTCCAGCCTGCGTCTGTAAAAAGAATTATGTGAGAAATGATGACGGAATCTGTATGCCAGTCAAGAACTGCTGTAAGTGCTCTTTACATTTATTTTCAGTCCCTAAAAATGCTATCTTTTTAACACTTATGTTGTGTATCATGAAAACTAATTGGCATAACCTATCTGGATGTTTGTATCTTTAATTTGAAATAATTTTTGTGCCAGAGATACAGTTAAGATGACGTACCTACTGATCCGAAATATAAACCACGATGATTGACACATAAATGAGTTCTTAATTTCCAACGAATACAAACGAGATCATACTTCAGATGTTAATATTTAGTCAAGAAGAGAACAGTCCCCGTATATCGTTTAGCTCCACAGATTAATGTGTAATTTTAATAAATTTTAAAACCAATTCAACTTCAAGTATGTTCTTAAGCTCCAGTGTAATTAAATGGTTAATTATTTAGCAAGCACAACGCTCTAAAGTGAAAATAACATAACATAAACGAACGCTTATAGAAGAGTTTATGAAATTTTCAGCATCTTCAATTACCATACAAACAAAGGAGGTAACTTTCACGTCTTCAGCCAATATTAAGCAAAAGGTTGAACGATTTTACGAAGCCTTTTCGATGTTTTTGATAGTTTAACAGAAATACAACGTGAAATTTCTGAAACGGTAAATAACCAATGCAGCTATGAAACAGTAATTGATTTGAAGCAATACTATTAACACGTCATGTTTATAAAGGCTACAACATGTTTTTTCTCTCTGCAAGCATTTAAAAACAATTTGTATTGTTTCTGCATCAAAGAAGCTAATTATTAAATTTAATGTTCCAGATATGACTACTGAAAATTCAGAATCGGGTGGGGTGACGGACTTAACTACGTCAGAAAATCCAGATACAGGTTCAACCGCAGAATCAACAAAAGAATCAAATATTACAACCGAAAAAGAATCAGAATCTACGTCTACCACAACCACAACAAAAGGGTCGACAGAAATTTCAGATACAGGAGCAACCACAAAATCTACAGAAAAATCAGATACTACAACCGAAAAAGAATCAGAATCTACGTCTACTACAGAAGCATCACCCAGAACTGAAAAAAGTACTAAAAAACCTAGAACTAAGACAACTAAAACACATAAGACTACCGCAGCTTCAGGAGAAGAGACGACTAGAGGATCAGAATCTACGTCTACTACAACCAAAACAAAAGGGTGGACGGCAAATCCAAATACAGGAGCAACCACAAAATCTACAGACAAATCAGATACTACAACCGAAAAAGAATCAGTTACTACAACCGAAAAAGAATCAGAATCTACGTCTACTACAGAAGCATCAACCAGAACTGAAAAAAGTACTAAAAAGCCTAGAACTAAGACGACTAAAACACATGAGACTACCGCAGCTTCAGGAGAAAACACGACTAGAGGATCAGAATCTACGTCTACTACAACCACAACAAAAGGGTGGACGGCAAATCCAAATACAGGAGCAACCACAAAATCTACAGAAAAATCAGATACTACAACCGAAAAAGAATCAGATACTACAACCGAAAAAGAATCAGAATCTACGTCTACTACAGAAGCATCAACCGGAACTGAAAAAAGTACTAAAAAACCTAGAACTAAGACAACTAAAACACATAAGACTACCGCAGCTTCAGGAGAAGAGACGACTAGAGGATCAGAATCTACGTCTACTACAATCACAACCAAAGGGTGGACGGCAAATCCAAATACAGGAGCAACCACAAAATCTACAGAAAAATCAGATACTACAACCGAAAAAGAATCAGATACTACAACCGAAAAAGAATCAGATACTACAACCGAAAAAGAATCAGATACTACAACCGAAAAAGAATCAGAATCTACGTCTACTACAGAAGCATCACCCAGAAATGAAAAAAGTACTAAAAAACCTAGAACTAAGACCACTAAAACACATAAGACTACCGCAGCTTCAGGAGAAGAGACGACTAGAGGATCAGAATCTACGTCTACTACAACCACAACCAAAGGGTGGACGGCAAATCCAAATACAGGAGCAACCACAAAATCTACAGAAAAATCAGATACTACAACCGAAAAAGAATCAGGTACTACAGCCGAAAAAGAATCGGAATCTATGTCTACTACAGAAGCATCACCCAGAACTGAAAAAAGTACTAAAAAACCTAGAACTAAGACAACTAAAACACATAAGACTACCGCAGCTTCAGGAGAAGAGACGACTAGAGGATCAGAATCTACGTCTACTACAACCACAACCAAAGGGTGGACGGCAAATCCAAATACAGGAGCAACCACAAAATCTATAGGAAAATCAGATACTACAACCGAAAAAGAATCAGATACTACAACCGAAAAAGAATCAGATACTACAACCGAAAAAGAATCAGATACTACAACCGAAAAAGAATCAGAATCTACGTCTACTACAGAAGCATCACCCAGAACTGAAAAAAGTACTAAAAAACCTAGAACTAAGACCACTAAAACACATAAGACTACCGCAGCTTCAGGAGAAGAGACGACTAGAGGATCAGAATCTACGTCTACTACAACCACAACCAAAGGGTGGACGGCAAATCCAAATACAGGAGCAACCACAAAATCTACAGAAAAATCAGATACTACAACCGAAAAAGAATCAGATACTACAACCGAAAAAGAATCAGATACTACAACCGAAAAAGAATCAGATACTACAACCGAAAAAGAATCAGGAACTACAGCCGAAAAAGAATCGGAATCTATGTCTACTACAGAAGCATCACCCAGAACTGAAAAAAGTACTAAAAACCCTAGAACTAAGACAACTAAAACACATAAGACTACCGCAGCTTCAGGAGAAGAGACGACTAGAGGATCAGAATCTACGTCTACTACAACCACAACCAAAGGGTGGACGGCAAATCCAAATACAGGAGCAACCACAAAATCTATAGAAAAATCAGATACTACAACCGAAAAAGAATCAGATACTACAACCGAAAAAGAATCAGAATCTACGTCTACTACAGAAGCATCACCCAGAACTGAAAAAAGTACTAAAAAACCTAGAACTAAGACAACTAAAACACATAAGACTACCGCAGCTTCAGGAGAAGAGACGACTAGAGGATCAGAATCTACATCTACTACAACCACAACCAAAGGGTGGACGGCAAATCCAAATACAGGAGCAACCACAAAATCTACAGAAAAATCAGATAATACAAACGAAAAAGAATCAGATACTACAACCGAAAAAGAATCAGATACTACAACCGAAAAAGAATCAGATACTACAAACGAAAAAGAATCAGGTACTACAGCCGAAAAAGAATCGGAATCTACGTCTACTACAAAAGCATCAACCAGAACTGAAAAAAGTACTAAAAAACCTAGAACTAAGTTAACTAAAACACATAAGACTACCGCAGCTTCAGGAGAAGAGACGACTAGAGGATCAGAATCTACGTCTACTACGACCACAACCAAAAGGTGGACGGCAAATCCAAATACAGGAGCAACCACAAAATGTACAGAAAAATCAGATACTACAACCGAAAAAGAATCAGATACTACAACCGAAAAAGAATCAGATACTACAACCGAAAAAGAATCAGATACTACAAACGAAAAAGAATCAGGTACTACAGCCGAAAAAGAATCGGAATCTATGTCTACTACAGAAGCATCACCCAGAACTGAAAAAAGTACTAAAAAACCTAGAACTAAGACAATTAAAACACATAAGACTACCGCAGCTTCAGGAGAAGAGACGACTAGAGGATCAGAATCTACGTCTTCTACAACCACAACCAAAGGGTGGACGGCAAATCCAAATACAGGAGCAACCACAAAATCTACAGAAAAATCAGATACTACAACCGAAAATGAATCAGATACTACAACCGAAAAAGAATCAGATACTACAACCGAAAAAGAATCAGGTACTACAGCCGAAAAAGAATCGGAATCTACGTCTACTACAGAAGCATCACCCAGAACTGAAAAAAGTACTAAAAAACCTAGAACTAAGACAACTAAAACACATAAGACTACCGCAGCTTCAGGAGAAGAGACGACTAGAGGATCAGAATCTACGTCTACTACAACCACAACCAAAAGGTGGACGGCAAATCCAAATACAGGAGCAACCACAAAATCTACAGAAAAATCAGATACTACAACCGAAAAAGAATCAGATACTACAACCGAAAAAGAATCAGAATCTACGTCTACTACAGAAGCATCACCCAGAACTGAAAAAAGTACTAAAACACCTAGAACTACCACATTTTCAAGTGAAAAAACGCCTGGAGTCTCAGAAACTACAACAATGACTGAAGGATCTGGCAATACGACTACCACACACGATTCAGGAAATACAACAACTGATTCGACAATGACTACTACGGAACAACAAATCACCACAATGAGAGGTAATATAATTAAGATATAGGTAATAGAGTATTTTACGAAAAAGTAGAATTTCTCCTTTGATAATAATATATGCAGATACATACTTTATTATGATTAAATTCTCTACTGTTACAGAATAAAATAAAAACATTATGATTTGTAATAGTTTATGGAAGAGGCCAATAATATTACAATTTAGAAGTTTTTGTAGAACATTGTTAAACCGCATAAGTAGTAAATCCAAGTTATACTCGTAAATGTTTAAAAAAAAAACGGTAGTTATCAGGACTTAACTATTTACTCCTCCACTTTCTATAATCCCTTAAAATACTTGTCCAAAGTCTTGGTAGAATCGATGCTGTGCCAGTCTAGTAAAGGTTGGAACATATCCAACTTTATGTAAGACAACCTCAATACATGCTTGAAAATATAAGCAACAAAACATTTGATTTCATAGTGTCTCCGCTGAGAACAGATTTCTTGTAAAAACATTCTTCAAATTAACAGAATTGTAGGAGAGGTATTTTCTGATTGTACGTTGCTTAATTGCTACTAGAAGTATTTCCCGTTTTCTAGCCATTGTAACGAAACTTGTTCAGTGCCAGCAGAATGCGAGCCAGGAAGATGTATGTGTGAACGTTATAAATGTATGCACTGAGACAAACAAATGTGTTGCGTTGTAGTGCTATATTTGAACTACCCAATGTAATTTCTACATTAATACTCGTAGACGTTGTTGACTTATATCGTTTTATATTTGAATCATTAGTTTTGATAAACACTTTCAATATTAATAATGCCTAGATCCCGTGGTTGCAAGCGTGACTACTGAGCTCAATCCTTGGCTCGATTCAGTCAAGCAAAGTAATGTTGGATTTTTCATTCGTCTATTCACTGTTTCATCTTATATTTCAAAATTCCACAGGTCCGAAAGACTGCAAAGGTAAAAACGAATGGTACTTCATATGTAAGCCTTCATGTCCTCAGCAGACTTGCGCCGATTACTTAAATCGCGTTAAATGTCCGAAAACCAAGGGATTACCAGCATGCAAACCCGAATGCCGATGCCTTATCGGGTACTACAAGGATGATGAAGGAAATTGCTTGAGCACGTGGGAATGCAGTAAGTTCAGTTAATTTTTAAAGAATTTTGGTTAGAAGAGTTTTGTGGGTATATATAGGTATACTTCATCGCATTTTGTTTTGTAGGAAGATGGGCAAGATCAACAACAAATGCAATGGCATCATCAACTACAACTGCAAATCCGAGTAACCAAGGTAACTAATGAGCAAAGAAAAATTGGCAAGTTAAGGAATAGTAAAGCGGCAGAATAATAGTGTATAGCGTATAGTAAAGTATTTTTTAATCTTTTCTTCCAACAATGACCCTATGCATTGCAGTTGGTTCCAAACCTGATCTTTCGATAAACATTGTTATGTCAAAATTCGAATCCAAGCAGGTACTCTACTTTGTGTACCTAAATTATGTCACTGCTCTCAAAACGGTGTAGGAAAACATCGTGAGGCAGCATGTCCTAGAACCAAAAAAATGAAGACATATGTAACAGAGGCCTGTGTGTGCAGTTGGAACAACAAAGGCTGACTATGCTATGCTTAATTATGTTAAAAGATTAAATAATATTTACGCTTCTTTGATCGCTTATGTACCAACATACTTTACGCTTGAATTGATACCAAATTATTTTAAAAACAATTTTCTGCAGCTTCTACCACTACAATGATGTCCACAACACCTCAGCCGAATTGTGAAGAAGTAGCAAATGAATTATTCATATTGGGAAACCTTGCATTCAATGTAAAACTACTAAGAGTAAGTCTCAATCATTAACTTGTCGTTGTTTAGGGTTCTGACTGAAAGGAAAAACGGAACTTTTATAAGATGACACTCTTGTCCGTCTGTCATAGAGGTTTTCTCGAGATCTGTGCAACTTAGGAATTTGAATTAGGAATTTTAATTTTGGCAGCATGTTGGGTCTTAGGGCTTGTACACAAAACTGCGTTGCAACGTCTCACCGCAAAAATCAGCGACGGTACCCTAAAGTTCTGCGTTGCGAATTCGCATCGTGTCGATTCACAGTTTTGTGTACAAGCCCTATATGCAGTCAAAGACAATTTTTTGATCCCAAAAATAATTAAATCTACGTAAGTTACAGTCGTAATTGCCACAGCCACTGTGCAGTCAAAACAAACCTAAATGGAAAAACCGACCAAGTGCGAGTCGGACTCGCGCACGAAGGGTTCCGTACCAATATCTATAAAAACAGCAAAAAAATCACGTTTGTTGTATGGGAGCCCCCTTAAATATTTATTTTATTCTGTTTTTTAGTATTATTTATTATAGCGGCAACAGTAATACATCATCTGTGAAAATTTCAACTGTCTAACTATCACCGTTCATGAGATACAGCCTGGTGACAGACGAACAGACAGACAGACAGCGGAGTCTTAGTAATAGAGTCCCGTTTTATCCTTTGGGTACGGAACCCTAAAAAGTACCTAATACGCTAGAGGCTAGACCCATAAACGTGTGCGACAGTGTGCGTTGTAATGTAACAACAATTTTCTCCTACAATCATTATATATCTAATTTAATAATTAAACAATATTATAAGCATAATATTATAATGAGCAGCAATATTATGAGCAGTGGTGGCCCAATGGTAACGGCCACGACTTACGAGTTGTAGGTCGTAGGTTCGAACCAACAGGCGCTTGTCTTTGTGTAAATTATTTCATCGCCACTGTCTCTAAACGGTGAAGGAAAACATCTTGAGGCAACCGGTATGTTCTAGAACCAAAAATTCGAAGACATATGACATCTACCAACCCGCACTGGGCTCGCGTGGTGGATTACGGCACGCTCCTTCTCACAGAGAGGAGGCCTGTGTCCCAGCAGTGGGAACATTATAGGCTGATTATGATAAGCATAATAATAGATATTCAATGTATTATGATATTATTCTAATTGGGGTGTTTGATGGTGTGCGTTAATTCCGGGAATGTCTGCTTAGTGTAATTTGGTTCGGAATTCTACCTATTATATATTTTGCGAGCCCACCTCGCTCTTGGCCGATTTTATTTTTAGTTAATATCTGTATTGATGGTCTCGGGCACCCCCTAGTAGTACCTACTCTTTGTGAAAAAGGATTTCCGTTAAATTACTAATCCACTGTAGGGTTTTTCTACCACTACACAGCATTTCTTTAATAATTATGTTCCTTCTTATAAGACATTAAGTAATTTAACTATGTCATAAGCAATGTCAAAATATTTCAGACTAGCTTTCACCCGCGGCTGCGCTCGCGTGGTATGTCGATAAAAAGTAGCCTATGTCTTTCCCCGGGGTATCATATATCTCCTCTGTCTCATGTAAGGAAGTATGGGATGTCTCAACTTGTTAATGTTTATACAGGATATGTTAGAACGTGATCCCGACAACAATGTGCTGGTGGGGGGGGCATCCATCTTGTACCTATTGACTCAACTGGTTTTAAGAGCCACGGGCGCCGTCAAGATAGAAGGACTGAAAGTGCTTAATCTTCCTTATATAGAACTAGTAAGTAATCATCATCATTATAATATTATCATCACCATTCAGCCGTAAAACCCACTGATAGACATAGGCCCATACCGCATGTGGTTCAAAATCTCTTGACATTTCACTTGCCAAAAAGCTCGTGGCTAAGTAATACCTCGGGTCGATCCATCAGGTTAAACTACGCTTGCCGGGTTTGGTCCGAGGATGGGTGACTATCTTTACATACCGAACCTCCGCCGTGCCTCGGAAAGCATGTTAAGCCATTGATCCCGTCTGTCATTCGTGGATCTTAGTCGTTACGGGTCGTCTGAAGCCCGAAAGTCTAACAACCAGTCTTACCAAGAGGTATCGTAATACCTAATTACTGGGTTGTGGAGGTCCGATAGGCAGTGCATGTAAAATACTGGTATTCAGCTGCATCCAGGTAGACTGGAAGCCAACCCATCGTATTTGGGAAAAGGCTAGGCAGATTGATTTCACTTGCCTAAACCAACACTTCACATGGGAAACTTTTTTCATTCCTGCGTCTTCCTCATTTCCACAGACATGCCAATGTGGTGTAAAGATTCAGAAAGTGACATACCTATTATTAATGGCGGTTTTCAAAATATCGAAATATTGTTCTAGATCAGGTTAAAATATCATTTGCTATTCATCACGTCACTTACAAAGATTACCGTTGATCCTCGTTATTTCGAGACCAAGGGAGTCAACATTATAGTTGTTTGAGTGCGAAAAAGGGATGGCGCTATTTGTCCAGTAGGTTTAGCTTGCTCAATCTATTTCTCATACTAGAACAATTATTTTACTGCTACCCTGTTCATACAGGGCAGTTTCAAAACGAAAAACACGTAAGCCCAATTTCCCTTTGGATACGAAGAGCTACTAGCGACTATTATTTTATAATAAAACGAACATAATTATTATAAACCTTTTTACAGATCCCTTGTTACTTCCCGAAAACCTCTGCAAAAATCAATGCTGATTATCCTGATATTGAATACAGCCTGTTCTGTAAAATATACGCAGATGAAGGCTATGCACTTACTGACGATTTTATTCAAAATACAACAGAGTTATTCGGAATGGGGCCAGAAAATCTTAATTTCAGTTCCTCGGAAGCTGCACAAAAGATTAATAGAGACGTGAGTTGGTTCATAAATAAGTAATACAATTTACATCTAATACAAATAAGAAACTAATTTATAAAATCAATGATTTAATACAGGTGGCCCAACGTACGAATGATCATTTCCCCAATTTCGTGAAACCAAAGACATTGTTGCCATTGCGTGGTTTGGTAATGGTGGACGCCGAAGGTTTTCAGGTCAGTTTTATTATTTATATCATGACAACAGTTGAAGTATGTAATTTTTTGGAGAAGTAACGATAATTATCAAAATAATATTGTTTCAGGGAAAATGGGAGAAACCGTTTGATCAAACAAAAACGGTCATCAGAGATTTCTTCTCGCATGGTAGAATCGAGAAAATTCCTTTTATGGAAAACAAAGGAAGTTACTTGTATGTACGCAGCAATCAACTCAATGCACAGGTACTTAGACAATAAAACATTTTGAAATCATCATTATTTTATCGGAAAGATGATTCTCCATTGCTGGACACAAGGCTCTCCCAAGCTACGCCGCAGGCTGTATGTTCAGCCGGTAGTTCTGGAACGCAGTCGTTTTATGTTTCAATGTTCAATCAAAAAAAGGCGTTTTGGAAATAGTACATCGAATGTTTTAACTGCCATTAAATTTAAAAAAAGTGTGTGTGACAGCTCCGACACACGACCGAAGTTTACTCCTTATTACTATTGTCTTTGATTAAGCACTAGGCAAAGAGAATAAATGAATGTATCTATGTATTTTTGACCTATTCATTTTTTTTTCATATTTATTTGGTTAAAATAATATACATCAATAATTTTACATAAATAAGTATTACTCATAGTAGGTACCTACATGAATACATTGTTAGGAAGGTTGATTTACTTCACTATTAATATATATACATAATTGTCATAGGTGCCATCTATATTAATGAATGCGCGTAACCTGACTGCTTAGCCGAACCGTTTCCCCTTAATTCATAATTCGCTTAGTCATAAGCAAAAATCTAATCAAAAGCTACTATATGGCCCCCAAATTATCACTGAGATGACAACACTTAATGTTGGAATTACTGGTATTTTCAAATTATGTCGGCCGTTTTAGATCACATTATTTACGACTTTTATTATGTTTTAAGTTTTATTATTCAAACTTGATTTACCTAAAATAAAACAATAGTCATAATTTAGACTTGTCTTTGCGATTTAAGGATGCAGTAAAGTGCAAGGAAGTGTGAAATAAGTATTATTTTTTTCTTCAAAATTTAAATCCTTGTTTTTTACGAATAAAACACAATACAAACGACGTTTCGACACCAGCAATTAAAACTACGCTAACTTGAATTCTTACCTAGTGTGGTCTATCCGTGTACGCTCGTAACAAAAAAGGCACGTTTTGGCTGAGAATAGGACCTACACTCTAACGAGTACTTAAAGCATAGTAGTTATGGTTTAAATTAAAACATGCTTGGAAATTCGACCATTATTTTGACAACCTTCTTCGAGGTGAATCTAAATGGCTGTACTGATCAAAAACAAGTGAATATGCGGCCGGCAATGTTACTATGAAAAAAATAAAAATAAAAGTGAAACGAAAAAAAACTGTTTACTTAACACATGGCAAACGAGGAGGTAAATTATGAAAGATTTTATTAAAAATCGATTTGGCTTGCAAATAGAGCTGTTTAAAGTAAGGAAGAAATAAATGAACTTACCAGCGCGAGAAAAAATATCGTTGTTCGTCATTGACGGCCCACATTTTCACGATCGTCCATTAATGCCCTAATTACTGGCCGCGACACTGTACATTTATACAGCATCAGAGTATAAATGTCCCATGAAGCTCTTTAAAGACAATCATACAGAGACGCTCTATAAATCTGATTATTTTTTAGAACTCAGTGTCCCATTTCCACGGCCCGTTACTGTAATTTATGTCCATTTACTTCTAGATCCTGAAGCTACCATACACAGGTGGGGAATACACTTTCGTAATATTCTTACCAAATTCGCGTTTTGGGACTAAGGAAATGCTAAGAAAAATGGAAAATCCCAAGATCACAGCATCAGCACTTGATAGTCTCAAATATACGAATTTAAAAGTGTCGTTCCCGAAATTCAACGTATCAGTAGCAAACAGATTGAAGATGTCCTCGCAGATGGTAAGCACAATCATAAAGGCAAGATAAATAAAGTATTTAATATCTATCTTGACTAATAAGTCTCACTGCAAGTCAAAAGCCCCCTTCTCCCTGTAAGATGTACAGACGCCAGCACATCAAGCTACCCGAAACTGTCAAACTTCCCCAATCAAACTTGGACCTAATTCTTAAGCGATAAAGTTTTAAATCTAATATAGAAATTTCACAGATTAATAAGCTACTACAAGCTTGATGTGCTGGCGACTGTACAATGAGTCGTACCATAACCGTTTATAGGGCAGTTTAAACGCAGGGCAGGTGGTACACACACCAAAAATGATTCAAAATCGCTTGACACTTCACTTGAAACCAGTTTTTTTTTTTTTACACTTTTTGTCAAATATTTGCCATTCAATTATTACAGAAGTGAACGGTAATTCCCCAGAGGGCCTACCACCATTAAACGGGGTTTATACGAGTGTTATTTTAGTTTTAATTCAGTTTGTTTGCTCGCGGCGTTTACAACCGTCATTATAGCCTAGCGTGTATACTGACTTTAAATTTTAATTTTTGTTTTTTTTTATCAGGCAGGCCTTATGGAAATATGTAGCAATTCGACTACTGGGCTTGAGGACATTGGCTCCGGTAAACCGCCATATGTAGACGAAATCCTACAGAGGATTTACTTAAACGTTACCGAAGTAGGAATGGGAAAAAATTATGTCAAAGGTAAGTTGTTACTTAAGTGAACTTGTACTAAAACTGTAAAGTCAAATATTCATGATACTCTAAAAAAACATTGTCTGTACATTAGTGTAGGTAAATTGAAATTGAGAACTTCCTGCTTTTTTAAAACACGGTTAAAAATAAACCTCATCTCGTATTATAAAAATGATTCATGAGGCAGCGTTTTTATAGCGAGTTATTATCGTGCGTAGAAAAGTACCTACCCGCACACACTAATTTGTAGATCAGATGCGACATTAGCAATCATTTATTACATAATTGTTTCAATGCTATAAACATTTGTGTCTATCTAGTTATCTACATACATAAGTAGGCAAAACGAAACGGTCGAAAGAATTAATTGAAAGTCAATTGATTTTCAAATTCGACAAGATCGTTTCATAATTATTATTAATAAGGGGGTAGGGAAGGCTTATTTGGGCTTATAGGTATCTACCTACAGTGTGGGAATTCCATTTAGGTTTTCAGGACGAAAAGAGCAAATTCTGTAAAATTTCATTTTGGAAAAAACCAATATCATATTTTTCTTTACTTTTCAGAGTTCTTCCCTGAACAAGAAGAAAGTCCCCGTCCATCCAAGTTGGGAAGTACCCGATTTCAAGATTTCAAAGCCAACCATCCCTTCGTTTATATGATAATCTTTCAAAAAATTGTGTTGTTAATAGGAGAGTTCAGAAACTAGTTTCGCTGACGTAACAAATAACACTAAATATGGTATACGTTTGAACAACCGGATCTTAATGTAACTGATGATTTGGAATACTCTTTACTAAAACTTGAAAAAGGGAATGTGGGAGTAAGTTTGTGGGCCTACAAGAAGAACTGACTGACTGGGTAACTTATTTATTAAGAAGGTATCAATTGCAATAACTTATGCAACTGAGCTTCAAGACAGAAAATCAAAATTTATAATAAGAGGAAAGAATGTGGGCAAGATTATAAAAATAAAACGTGGAATGATGTAGGTATATACATTGAATAGGTAAGGAAAAATAGAAAGTTAAAAACTATTCATTTAGTGCAAGTATTCCTGATTTGGTCATTTTTTGTAAGATATCCGTTTCAGCGTAGCCATAAAAGATATACATGTAAGATTACAAAATAAATTTTATTGGTTATATATTACTGCATATTTTATTTGCTACAAACCTTCTATTTTTTTTTGTGGAGAAATCCTCTTGTGTACCGTCTGGGGAGTGCTGAGGGTTATTTCAGAGCCAACCAACCTAAGACCCAACGCTTTCTTCCACTACATGGGACGGGGGCCCGAGAGATTCTTGTACATTCACCGGACCCCCCGACTGGTGTATCACTAGATTATTTAATTTAATAAATAGAGGACATAACATCACGCGTTGTTTCATAGTAGGTACACCCACATTTCGCGAGTTAATGTTTAAGCCATGTATAGGGTGCGAGCGAATTGCCATGAACCAGGCACAAATCCATACTCCGGGCTGGTACTGAGAAAGTAATGGAAAAATCCAATATCACTCTGTGTGTTTTCGAGCAACGCATACGTGCGTGGCGTGGCCGTGGTCGCAGTGGATAATCCTGCGTACACTTTCATACAAAGCGGAGCTAAATAAATAAAGCTAAATAAAAAAGTGTCCGTGGAGTTTCCTGCCCGTTCTCCATAAGAACCTACTACGTTTTGTAATGGGCAACTAGCTTCATCTTTCTGACTGACCGACCCCTTGACAATTCAAAAGTGCCTGTAATAGGTTTATTTGAAATAAATGCTTTGAGTTTGAGTTTATGCGTAGCTCAGCCGTGGGCCGTTGTCTAGCGGGCGCCTTAATGCTCCTAAGTAACTAACAAGACATGGCCAAATGTTTGGTCAAGGATTGTGTAAATAAAACAAGTTTTTAATAATTTTATCATCCATCTTTAAGTCTTGGGAGCTACAATCTTTATTGAAATACTCTTGCAGATGAATTTCACTGAGGGGCGTTTGGCTAAGTAATAACAGCCGCACGGGTCGAGCGAACAGGTTTACGCTACGCTTGCCACTGTTGGTCTGTGGATGCGTGACCAGATACATACCAAGATCCCACCGTGCCTCGGAAAGCACGTTAAGCCGTAGGTCCCGGCTGTCATTTGTGGATCTTTGACAGTCGTTACGGGTCGTCAGAAGCCCGAAAGTCTGACAACGAGTCTTACCGACGGAGTCGCGTCTTACGATTGCATTTCCTAGTAATAGGGTGATGGAGGTCAGATAGGCAGTAGCTCGATGCAAAATATTGGTATTCAGCTGCATCCGGTTAGAATGGAAGCCGACCCCAACATAGTTGGGCAAAAGCTAGGCAGAGGTTGGGCAGAGGATGACTTGCAGTAGGTGATCAATGCTCATTCCTTCTCAGCTTGAAAAGAGTTCCTTGCCCGACAGTTAGATAATACTAGGTTGGTATATTTTTTATTAAAGTGGGATGCCTTTAAATTAGGCAAGAGTGTTCAATTATAGTTAGAAAAACTAAAATCCAACTACGACTAAAAAGATATAGACAAGAGACCACAGACAGACAAATTAAAAATCCGGAGTCACACGTGTGGATAAATCAAACAGATTATGTGTGACTCCGGATTTTTAATTTGTCTGTCTGTGGTCTCTTGTTTAGCTTTTACCTTTTTAGTCGTAGTTGGATTTTAGTTTTTATTACTTTTTTTTATTTTTATTCTTTTGGGGTTATAATATATATATTTTTGAAATGTGCTCATTAAGACCTTTCATTGGATACCCAACATGGTACGATTAAATATATTTTTTTAGTTCCTCACTTTATGTCCTCTAGAGGGCGCCATTTTTAATTTAATGTGACGTCACATAGTCTATAACCAGCGGACGATCAAGACGCTTCCAACGATACCTCATTTTTCAAATTGTGATGAGTCGTTTACAAGGTATGAGGGAACAGATGAACATACATTCATACATACATACATACCGGTCAAAATCATAACCCTCCTTTTTTCGCCGTAGTCGGGTAAAAAGTTAAGTGAAACAGTAATGAAAAGAAAATGACAACCACGAATAGATAGTGACAACAGTGAATTCTAATTGCCTAATAAGTGTGGTGAAGATTGATAACAAGTTCCTTTAACTGGTATTAATGACCTTCAAATAGCAGCTTCTTGCGTCATCCTGAAAATATACAGATATAATATATGAATAGATAGGTACATACTAAATCGTCGTAGGTATTAAGGGGTCTATTCATAAACGATGATTAAAGTTAAGTGACGTTCAAACGTCAAAACTGTATGGTTAACCAGTCGCTAACTTTAAGCAACGTAACCCCTAAGTGGGCAACAAAGTTGCGCAACTTGTTTTTGCAGGAAACGGCGACAAAAGACATTAGACAAAAGTTGCGCTGCACAGTTGCCAGCAAACATTTTGATGATACAGGAAACAGTGTAATGCAACTGTTTCTCAACTTCGTTTTCAATAAATTCGGGGCTAAAATAAACCATTTTAGCCCCGAATTTATTGAAAACGAAGTGTTCCCAATGGTATTATGTTGTCAGATATGTTAAACACTCACAAAACAACCGAAAAAGTGTTCCGCGCAGCAGCGGCAGCATACATACCCACTTTTCATTCATTTTACATTTCACTACAAGTAAAAATGATAGAAAAGACATGCCTTGATAAAATCAACAAGAAAAAAAGAGACAGCTAGTGTTTTTAGTTGCTTCAACTAAGCGTATTAGTCGTCGCCATGCGTGTCACAGACTAGAGTTAATACGTCCCAATTAGGACATTTTCGAGTCTTCACGATTGCGCGCTCACAACATATCTGTTTAATATAATATCATTGGTTCTTCATCAATCAATCGAAAGTAGTATAATAATTGTAAAGCGTAAAATAGGGGGAAATGTGTTTGATAAAACATTTAAACATTTTAGTGGCAATGTGGAAGTTACTTATTTTTATTTTATTTTATTTTATTAAGATAATAAGAGATACGCAAGTTAATTATCTCACGCTCGAAAACGGCTATAATAAAGAGAATAAAGAATGTATACTATATAACTTTTCTTCACTTCCTTAACGCTACTAGTAAATAAATCTAAGTCTAACTCGACATCCTGACACACCACATTAAAAGTACGACAAGCTCTTATCACGTACGAGTTCTTTCTGTAGATAGCTCTGACGTGAGGCACATGGAGAAGACGAGATCTCCGAAGAAATGCATTTGGTACTCGAAGCCCAATCTTGCCCACCAACTCAGGGACGTCAGTAGATCCGTTCATAACGCTAAATAAGAAAGCAAGATCTGCAATTTTCCTTCGCTCGTGTAGAGGCAGAATATGAAATTTTTTACACCAACTTATATAATTTGGGAGATAGGTACTCGAGCGATATTGAGTGTACCTCAAAAATCGCCTTTGTATACCTTCAATCCGATTAATGTACACATTATAATTTGGATTCCAAACCTGAGAGGCATATTCAAGGTGGCTACGGACAAACGCACAATAAAGAATTTTCATTGTTTTAACATTCTTAAAGTCTGAAGAGACCCTAAATTTAAAACCCAAGGCTTTAGAAGACTGGTTGACTATGTTATTAATGTGTGCATCAAACAGAAGCTTAGAGTCAAAAGTAACTCCAAGATCCCTGATGACACACACTCTGGCTATCAAGGCATTCGAAAGCCTATAATCGAATTTAACAGGGTTTGGCTTACGCGTAAATGTACATACATAGCATTTGGATACATTTAAATCCAACCTATTTCTAGCGCAGTATTCATGGAACCTGTCCAGATCATCCTGTAATAGGCGTGCGTCCTCAATAGTTGACACGTGGCCTAAAATCTTCATATCATCCGCATACAATAAGACTTTAGCGTTAAGGAAACAAGAGGCAACGTCATTTATAAAAATATTAAATAAGAGAGGTCCCAACAAGGATCCTTGGGGAACTTCTGACGGAATGCACATCGCTCTCGATGTATAACCGTTGAGAACAACCGTCTGGCATCTATTCTCCACGTATGATGAGAACCATCTGAACAAATTACCCCTCACACCAACCAACAAGAGTTTTCGCATAAGAAGCGCATGATCAATTCGATCAAAACACTTGCTGTAGTCAGTGTATATAACGTCGACCTGAGACCGTCTGGACATGTGCTCTGTAAGGTAGTCACTGCAGATCACAAGATTGGATGTGGTCGAGCGACCCTTCAGAAACCCATGTTGATGTTCACAGAAACTTAATTTGAGTGAAGAGGAAAGTTGTCTGTGCACAATTTTCTCCATAATTTTGGCGAACACACAAAGTTTAGAAATTGGTCTATAGTTGCATATATCGGCCTTAGCCCCTTTTTTATGAATCGGCGTTATATACGCTGACTTCCAGATGCCAGGCACTACCCCTAATTCAAATGACCGATTAAATAATATTGATAATGGAAGGGATAGGCACCTGGCACATTTAGATATAAACATTGGCAAAATGTTATCAGGGCCCGCTGTTTTGTTTAGGTCCACTTGTTCAAGCAACCGAAACACTTCATCCTCCCGTATATTAATAGAGCTTATGTCTGATACGCAACCAGCAGTCAGACTACCAGGTCATCCATTACCACAGTGTGCAGATCGTGATAACTCCGTTCTTGGAAATTAGAAAAGAAATAGTTGCCGAACATATCACAAATTTCCTCCCCAATGCTGGATGAAATTTGACCAAAGTTAAAAACAGACGGGTAACAGTTGGTTTGTTGTTTGGACGTTACATAACGCCAGAAAGCTCTTGGATTATTAGAAATGGCTGATTCGATATCTGCAATATTGAATTGAACATCTCCTTCTCAAGATCTTTAGCCCGCTTACGTAAAGTTGCAAAAGAATGATGATCAGTTAGATTTCCATACTTTTTAAACCTTGAGTGAAATTTCGCCTTTTCCTTAACTATTTTAATAAGAGGGCTTTTATACCAAGGAGGATACTTGCCCCGAGGTGCAATAATTTTAGTAGGAATATACTTATTATGAAGCAAGTTAATAGTGTCATAAAAAAAATTGATAGCTTCTTCAAGAGTCCTACAGTTTAGCTCAAAGGACCAGTCTCTAGCCACCATTTCTTCAACTATGGCGTCATAATTCGCAAGAGCATACAAAAACTTGACTCTTGGCCGAGAATGCAGCTGATGCAGTTGAACGAAGGCAGCAGTGATACATAGTGCCTTATGGTGTAAGTCTTCCTCAACTAAAGGATCCAGGCAGCAAGTGACAGTAACTTCGTTATTTGATAATACGAGGTCAAGAATCCTATCATTCACATTACGATGAGACTTGTATTGTAACAAATTGCAAGCAGTAAAAGTATCACAAAAGGAGGTCTGGATAGGTCCGTGCAAATTACTGGGGCATAGATAATCACCATCATCCGCCGCGTGCCAGTCAATATTCGGCTGATTAAGATCACCAAGAATCAAGAACCTGTCTGCTGGATTTTTAAAAACAATGTCAGCTAAATTATTAGCAAAGTTGTGAAGTTGAACCGTCAATGAGTTGCCAGCCTGCTGATTACATATATAAACCACACAAATATGCATGTTATAGGTTACCTTAGGTTTCGACTGCAGTAAAGTTAAGGTGACCCACAGATCCTCTGCGGACGAGTACCATTCGTTGCGGACGTCAGCAACAAGTTCCCGACGCATGGCTATTAAGACCCCTCCTCCCATAGTTTGGTTAGTGAGAGAGTAATTTTGATCACGTCTCCATACAAAATATCTGTCATCAAATAATTCACTATCAGATATACCATCTATAAGCCATGTCTCTGTAAGACAAACGACATCAAACGAATTGATACACATATTCCTATAGAAAATTAGTAAAACAAGCTAATAGGTGTCATTATAAGTCAAATGTAACACTAGAATAATAATCGTAAAAGTATAAGGCATGTTCATAATATGTCCCAAGTAAATAAAAGTCGACGTAAATAACATGTGTGGTAGGTGTAGGCAAAATACGGCGGTAGTTGTATTAGATAAAACAGATATGATCAAACATGCGTTACAATTTGTGTTCAAGGTCAAGAGATAGTTGACTCTGTAAGTGTAGTAGACATAAAAAACATTATTCAAGTGTAAGCAGATCCCGCTCTCATTAGCAAATACGTAAAGTTTAAAATTGCAAAAATCAATGCTTAATGAGTCATATGAATAGGCGACACTGATCGATAAGAGAACAAAAGGCAGGCGAGAATGGAATGCGTGCAAAAAAGGATTATTAGTGTTTCCTAATATTATGCATAACGACTCATCCATCAACAATAGTGTGTCAGCAGATCGATTAGCGATATTGCCTAAAAAAACCTTTTCAAGTCTTGTTCAGTCCGGATGTGATGCTTCGGTGACGGATGATTTTTACGACTAAAGATTTTGCAGCCTGTTACCCAAACATACTCATATCCTTTTTCTTTTGCCAAAATCTTGGTTTTGTTTAGTAAGGCTTTATTATCCAGCGTCAGATACATCGTCAGATAGAATTCACAAAAATTTTATAATCTCCCTGGAGTCCCAAGTCGACGGCTTTCAAGATCTTATGTTTTCTAGATGCAGCAACAAAATCATTTTTTAAATAACAATTGTGCACTGAGCAAATTATTGTTTTGTTATGGCTGTCATTACGCATGGGAATCCTTGCTATGAAATTTATCCGTTCCTTAGGGATAGGACAATTGATTATATCCCCTATTTTAGCAATGACGTCAAACAAGTTCTCAGAGTTTGATTCAGGTACACCCTTGATCTCAATGTTATTCATCCTGGACCTCTGCTCGTTGTCACGACACTGAAGTTCAAGACTCCTACAGCGCTTCTGCAAGGTGGTGATGTCGACTTTGGTCTTCTTTAAACTATCTATTTCCTGTTCCAATCCCGAAACTTTACCTGCCAGATCCTTTACCGAGCTGTATACATATTCAAGAGACTCCTTCATTCCAGCAATGGAGCTAATGACATCAGAGAATTCCCCTCTCATGGATTTCAGTTCCGCCAACTCCTTATTGATAAGCTTTAAGTCCTCCATCAACGCCGGTAGTGACTCCATCTGCACCGTTAGTCTCCTCAGCTCGGATAGTACACTCTGCATATCAGTCGCCGTGGTTATAGCTGACCCGACCCGGGGACTCATAGCCAGAGCTTTGCAGGAATTGCACCTCCACGTTAATTTCCGATCACCGAGCTTTCTCCATCCAGTTTCAGTGATACCAGCGCACGGAAAATCAAACTGACCCTGACAGGCAGTACATCTGACCCCGTCACTGACTTGACTGTCACACCTCTTGCACTTGAACATTATATTAGAATTATTATAGAGTAATTCCGAGAACTGTTTATAAAAAATAAAAATAAACTTTTAAGAGACTTTGTCGATACGGAGCGTCGAGCGTATGCGTGCGCACGGTTCGCCGTCTAGCGTTGACTGTTACTATCAGTATTTGTCGTTCTAGCTAATTTATTTTCAATAGGGTCTTCTGGTATGGCCTAAATTATTCTTATTAATTTTTCAGAAAGAAAATGTGCTGCCAATGAAAAATACGTGAAATGTCCTGAAAAAATCAACAGCTGTGATTGTAAAGAAGGCTATGTGTTTGACGACTACTCCAGATATTGCGTCAAGCCTGAGGACTGCAGTAAGTACATTCTGAAATACTTTTAGGTACTTATCAAAATCTTTCACAATGTTCTCTTTCAGTAATTATCATACACCCACGGCTGAGTCTGTAGTCGCGCAGACTTTCAAAGATACTTTAACTGAAACCGAAATCAGGTATAGTCGGCCTTGTAATTCCTTTACCACTCAAAGGTTGAATGTCCTTTGCGCGTCATAAAATGACAACGTCTACAAAATACGACGTTGATATATTTAATAACCTATTCCGCTTGACTATTCTTCAAGAGTCCGAAAAACCCTGTAAGAAATCGACACGTGTTTCACCTCTCAACGAGGCATCCTCAGGATGACGATTGACCAATTGCAAACCAGAACGCGACGTGTTACCACACCGAGCGCTGGACGCAAAGTGAATCAAATCGCCCGTCACCCCCACTTATATAGGATTGCTGCTCGGCGCTGATTGGCTAGAATCGTTATCAGTGCGATGATAATATAGTGCAATGTATTTTATAATGGATTTCCGCAAGGTCACGCCTGAATCAATTAACTATCTTAGACAACGTCTACATAAAATGACAATTGATTTCTTCCAGTTTGACAGTTCAACCACGTCCAGAACCACCACCGCTTACAACAGTATTATTTTCAATTCAATTCAATTCTTTATTGCGTTCCACAATGTATTTGCTTAGGTGGTAAACATTTGCGTATGAACAATCGTGGACCCTGTCGGGCACAGCAAAAGAAGTATAGGTAGAGAGGACTTATTGTTCATGTTATAATATATCATTATAATATTTAAAAAACCTTAATCCTACTAATCAATCTTTTAATCTTACTTCGTGGGGGAAAGAGATAGAGCTATACGTCCTGAAGAGCTTCATCTCTTTCCTACACTGAAGTAATATTAAAATAATACTGCTTGCGGTTGTGGTAGGCTCCCATTATTAACGTTGTTGAGCAGACGATTTTTCAAACCTATGAAGTCATTATGATGTAATGTATTACACTGTTTGTCCATCATACCGTGAACGGGACGTCAATGAGAAACGAGATTACGCGGCCATAATAAATGTACTGTCACTTCTTCGGCGTCGTCATCTCGTTCTCGTTGACGTTCCGTACACGGTGCGGTGGACAAACGGCCGTAGAAATATTCTTAAAAACCCTCGGATTGTGATTGAAAGTTTTTTAAGCAATTAGGGTATAGATTGATTACGATTTTTTGTCAAAATTTGTAAAGCATTTAGGTACGGATGCAACTGCTAATGTCAAAAAAGTAAAGATTGGTTATTTTAAACCTGTTGAATTAAGGCCTCGTGCAGACAGACGCGATGCGTTAGCGTGACGAGAATCTAAAAAAACAATTTCTAAGAAAAAATGACGGTAGAACAATTACCGGTGTCGCGTTGCGCCTGTGTGCACGAAGCTTAAAGCAAAAGCTATCTAGACTAAAGAGAAAAATTACAAACCAATGAATACTGAAACTCTATTCGCTATTCAAGTAGCCAAAACATAAATCTTCATAACCCATCATAATATCAAACTGATTGATAAACACCATGCAGCTAAAATATTACAGCAGTACATGAAGTGTTAAGTGCAATTACTGAAGTAGATTGTGCACTTACACAAATTGCGCATTACGCATTAGCGAGCACTGAACGGGCTATAAACAAACCACGGTTCCCATCGAAACCGCATTTACGTTTTACAGCTTATTACCTAGTAGAGCATACGGTACACTGTACCTACTATTATTTTTTTTAAACTTTTTACAAAAAAAAAAACAACTGACTTCCAAAAAAAACACTAAAAAAGTGAAAAATAACTTTAATTTCGGAAGTCGGTGTCTTGTCTCGTTCTTGTCCATTTCTATGCAATCTTGGAATTGCTGTAATTTGCCCAATTTACAGTTCACATTGTCAGTCTGTTGTACCCAGTACCCAAATTTTTTTTTATGGATTTCACTACGAAATGCAAAGACTACTTCTTTGTCCATTAAATCAACGTCTTATATTAAAAAAAACCATTTCATTCAACTTAAAATGAACATATTGGTAACATTCCGGTACGTGCGAACTTGAAATACTTACTAATTATCTCCAGATACAGAAAATTAACTGGCATAATATAACTATCCTAACTAATATTATAAATGCGAAAGTGAGTTTGTTGGTTACGCTTTCAAGTTAAAACGGATTTGGATAAAATTTGGCATATGGGTAGACCATGACCTGGGCTAGGACATAGGGTAAGTTTTTATCCCGATATTCCCACGGGGTCGAGACTTACGCGGGTGAAACCGCGGGGCGCAGCTAGTAGGTATATATTATTATAAATGCGAAAGTGAGTTTATTTGTTTATCCGTTTGTTACGCTTTCTCGCTAAAACAGCTGAAGGGATTTGAATGATATTGGACTTGGGTTAGGTCATAGGATACTTTTTATCCTGATATTCCCAAGGGATCGAGACGTATGCGGATGAAAACGCGGTGCGCAATAAGTACTTAATTAATAATCCACATAAAACTTAATTTAAGCAAATACAATTTCTATGAACCACTGCATAGTTTGTTGGCTAATTATAAAGTTTTAGAACTCGACTATAACTTTCGAATATTATGGCGCATTAAGCGATTTACCTAAAATACTACCTTTTCTTGTTTGGAAGCGTAATTTAGAGCGTTTTCAGTGAATGTTAGTAGTTAAAGCCAGGGTTTCAGGAAGTTTTACCTTTATGGATCTATACGAAGTACCAATTTACTGATTTCCCTAACGGCACAATTTATTATGAAAACTGCATCGTCTTTCTTAGAGTAATTTTTCAACGCAATCGATATATAGGATCACTTTCTAGAAGCAAGTCTTTTTATACGACAGATTTATTTATTTAAACATCTGCGGCCCAACATAGGTACCTATATAGTGAGACAAAGCTTTCAAGGGAGGCTATTTGACCCCGTAAAATATAGTACGTTGATACCAAACGACGGTCAAGTAAGATATTTCTTTCTTAATTCTATTGAATTATTTACCTGAACCTCTTTTTGGTTCTGTGGATACATACACAAAACTAGTTTTTTTATTACAGCCCGTTGGTCATAAAACTCTTTACGGCTTATTTAGAACTATTTATTTCACTCGGATTCACTTGAATTCTGTTAAATTAGTAAGACCTAGACAACATTATTATAATTCTGGACCTACAGTCTCCTGTTGTGTGTTCTATCAAAAAAGTTTCTATTCGATTACAAATGTAGTGACAGTGTCAGATAAAAGAATTAAAGCTTTTAACAGATTCGTTTAACCAAGGGCTAGAAAATTGCAGAACACGATAAAAAAATCAACATATATATTAGGTCTTTACCTATGAAATTGCCGTTCTGCAGTACTGGCCATTTCAAATCAAAAAAATTTTTGTTTGGCTAAGAATTCTAATTTCAAATTAATTTTATTTTAAAAACATGGATTTTTTTTTCCAAAAGTAGTCATTTCTTTATTGATTAGTGTTACATTTTCATCGCATTTCAATCTTTTTCGTCATCATGGATACGTAATACGTAAAAATGAACCTCGCGGTCGTCCGAAGACTTTGGTCGACAATGACGAATTAAAGGCGATTGTGGAAGCTGATGATACACAATCTACGGCCGAATTAGCAGCAGCTTTCGACGTTAGCGTCAAAACAATATTGGTCCATTTGCGTCAAATTGGCAAGGTAGAAAAGCTTGACAAATGGGTGCCCCGCGAACTCAATGATCGCCAGCGCGAAGTACGCGTCGAGACGTGCCTTGCACTGCTCAACAGACACACAAATGAAGGAATTTTGAACCGCATTGTTACCTGCGATGAAAAATGGATTCTGTTTGATAACCGCAAGCGCTCAGCAAGTTGGTTGGATCCTGGTTCAGCACCTAAACAATGCCCTAAACGAAAACTTACCCCTAGAAAAGTGATGGTCACTGTTTGGTGGTCTAGCGCCGGTGTGATTCATCACAGCTTCTTACCAAACGGGGTGAGCATTACTGCAGATGTGTACTGTGAAGAACTGAACACAATGATGGAGAAGCTGGCGCATCTCCAACCAGCATTGGTCAATCGCTCGTCTCCGCTGCTCCTGCACGACAACGCGCGACCTCATACTGCACAGCAGACGGTCTCCAAGTTGCAAGAACTGGGGTTGGAAGCTCTCCTTCATCCGCCCTACTCACCAGACCTTGCGCCTACAGACTACTACTTTTTCCAGAATTTGGATAACTTCTTGGCGGGAAAAAAATTCAATACCCGAGAGGCAGTACAAAATGCCTTTGAAGAATTTGTTGCCTCCCGTCCAGCTGATTTCTTTAAGAAGGGCATCAATAAACTGCCACTGCGATGGCAAAGATGCATTGATTGCATGGGTGATTACTTCGATTAATACAAATAAAAAATTCATGAAAAAAATTCGTTTAAATTTTTTCATACAAAACGGCAATTTCATAGGTAAAGACCTATTATTATAGTTTCTAAACCATCGAATGGTTCCATATAGAAAATATCTGCATTCAGTTTGTATTGCATTCCATTAATACCGTCTTTGTATTCTGTGCACTATAATGTAACTACAACAAATACAATAACAAGTTACACAAAAGGTATTAGCTTTATGAGAATAATTTATTTTGTAGCGCTCTTTGTGTTGTTAATTTTGCTGATAATTGCTTTTACTACACAGCTGTTACAAAATGCGTAGTTATCTATAAAATATAATAGACGTAGATATAATTATTTTGTAACCTATTCCGCTTTAATATTCCTCAAGAGTCATAAAAAACTCTATAAGAAATCGACACGTGTTTCATCTCGTGACGATTGACCAGTCGCGAACCAGAACAGGACGTGTTACCCCGCCGAGCTCTAAACGCAGTCAAACGAGCGCCTGCGCCTGCTCGTTGTCTGCATCACGCGCTGGGCGTGGCAACACATCGTGTTCTGGTTCGCAACTAGTCAATCATCATGCTGAGGATGCCTCGTTGTGAGATGAAACTACGTGTCAATTTCTTACAGAGTTTTTTTATGACTCTTGAGGAATAGTTAAGCGTAATAGATTACTAAATATATCTACATCCATTGTATTTTATAATGGATTTCCGCAAAGTCACGCCTGAATCAATTAACTTGCGTATCTCTACTCAATAGCGCTTTAATACTACTAACCCTAACAAATCTTTTCAATACTACAAATATTTTCCTCACCCGGTTTTTTGTCAAGCGCGGTGTTGAATAAAAAAGGCTTAATTTACAAACTCACTACCAGAACGGCAAGTTAGTCGGTAGCTATTCGTACTCCAACAAGTTTAACCGGGTAGAACGTAATTTTTCCCGGGTTGCTACTGTGGGTTCACTTTACACACACAACGGACAATTGGGATCTATATTGCTCGATAAAAAACTTTATTGTTCGACGCAGTTGGTATCTGGACAGCGTGGAAAAGGTAAATGTGAGAAGATTTGAGTCAGTGGAAAACATTGGCAAAAGTTTTGTTACAATTCTAAAATGCGTTGTAATTAATATTCGATCTTTAATTTGAAATCATTTTTGTGTGGAGATCACAGTTACTATGACGTAGGTACTACCTACTGAGTAGACCTGAACCGAAATATTAACCACGATGAGGAGTACTTAATTTCCAAAGAATACAAACGAGATGATACCTCAGATGTTAATATTTAGTCAAGAAGAGAACAGTCCCTGCATATCGTTTAGCTTATGACGGATTAATGTGTAATTTCAATCAATTTTAAAACCTATTCAACTTCAAGTATGTTCTTAAACTCCAGTGTAATTAAAATGGTTAATTATTTAGCAGGCGCAACGTTCTGAAGTGGAAATAACATAACATAAACGAACGCTTATAGAAGGGTTTATGAAATTTTCGGCATCTTCAATTACCATACAAAGGAGATAGGTAACTTTCACGTCTCAAGCCAATTTTAGGCAAAAGGTTGAACGATTTAACGAAGCCTTTTCGATGTTTTTGATAGTTTAACAGAAATACAACGTGAAATATTAAACAGTCACAAACCAATGTTATGAAAGAGTCATGCATTGACGTAGAATTCAATATAAAAAATCAAGTACTATTAACACGTCATGTTATAAAGGCTACAACATTTTTTTCTCTTTGCCTTGCATTAGGGTTATTATTTTTAATTTGAACCTTTTTATATAATTGAGATCAAAGGAGAATCTAAATTCAGATTCATTGAACTCATAACTTCATACAAGTTTTAAATAAAATATACAATCTAAGTCTAGCAATATGTACAAAGGGAAAAAATTATATATAGAGGAAGAGCTCATAGGGCGTCAAAAAATTCTTCCGCATCGCTGTCAGTGAGAAAAGTGCCCAAAAGGCTGGCAGCATTGCCACGTTGGATGGTTGGAATGCTGATTCTTTGACCTAGAAATTGGCCAGCCCTCTGGTCACGTGAAGAGTCGACCAACCGCTGGGGGATGTCCCGAAATACTCGATGAGCACTGGAACATGGGGTTCCAGTAGTAAGGCCCTAGTGTTTCAACCCCAAACGGCTCAAAAATATAGCTACCAATGAGGTTGTTATATTTGCGCCATTTGAGGTTTTCTGCACCTGCACCAGCCGCCCCAGCACTGCCCACCGTGCTAGGAAGATGGGATGGCGCGAGTGAGTCGACACAGGTTGCATCCCACACCAAAGGCCTACCCATCTTCCAAGGCATTATGTCGCGTGTCAGTCGCGTGCCAAGCCATTGGGTTCTAAAACAGCTGGCACCACGGCGGTGACAAGAGCCGGACGGATGATGTCATTAATGCTTGCGTGCCGTGCCAGCCGACCAGCACTCTTGCTGCAGGAAAGGCCATGGTGTCCGAGGCGGTCGACTGCTTCACCGCACTGACAGCGATGTGGTGCCCCACAAGGAGCGCCCAAACGCAGACTTGTAGCGAGCCGGAAAGTGGTGTCACCCAGCATAGTGCCTATGTTGGGTGACGGTAGCGCCTGAAGCCAGAGGCCCGACTCCCATTCTCCCACAGCCAGTAGGCGGGCACGCTCAGCAGTGTTGGTGGACGTATTAATGAGATTATTCCGTACCAACCTGCAGAGCGGCTCATCCCACTGTCTCTGGGAGAACGGGTTCTCGGGCTGCTCCGTATCCGGACAAGCCATTTTCCAGGCGTTCATCGCATCAGTCAAACACGGCACTTCAAAGTCAACCTGAGAAGCGGTTAAAATTCTTGTGGTTAACTTTTCGGTGCTGTGGACCGAGGACAGGAACGCCGGTAAGCTTACACTGGAAATTTTGTGGACTACTAATACCAGACCATTGAACTCATAACTTACAAAAAAACAGTTCAGCAGAAAACGTGATAAGCATCCAACCTGTGTAGGTTTTTCAGGTTTCTTCTTCTTCGTAGCACTCTTGTCAGAGCGGTCGTGGTCTTCATGTAGTTTCTTGTCCTCTTGATGTGATTTACCTCACAATTTCTTGCCATCTACTCAGATTTTTGGTGTTTTTAGTGCACTGATATATGGATTCGCCCACTGCAGATCAAATTCAGTCCATTTGAATATTCACTTATGATTATTATAATCGATTTGTTAATCTGTTTAGGTAACAAAGACCCACCAAAACCCGAAGGCATCGAAGGAACTCCCGGAAATGGTGAAGATGAAGATATGGCTACAGATCTTTGCGACGACTGTGAAGAAGAAGAAGTCAACTGTGATGTACAAGAGACAAATAGGCTGGATGGTGGTGAAAGAACATGTACCACTGAAGGAGAGGGGACTGAGGATCCTTATGCAGGTGACTTATAATGCTTCGTATAAACCGTAAATGCGAAATAAATATGGTGAAGCATAAATTATTCTGCTCAGACAACTCATCATCTGCCTAGCCTTTTTCCATCTATGTTGGGGTTGGTTTCCAGACTAACCAGATGCAGCTGAATACCAGTATTTTACATGGAGTGACTGCCTATTCCGACCTTTACAATCCAATTACTGCGTAATACGATATCCCTTGGTAAGACTGGTTGTCAGACTTTAGGGCTTCTGACGACCCGTAAAAACTGTGAAAGATCTACAAATGACAGCCGGGAGCAACAGATTAGCTGCTCAGACAACTAAAATCACAATTTAAATCAGGTTCAATATATGCAACAGCAGCAAGTTCAGAAAGTCCAACAACATCATAGACAACTAATATTCCAAAAAGAACCACCAAAACATCTAGTGGAAACTCGAGTCCAACTACAGAAGAATCGGAAGAGGTCACAACTCAAATAATAAAGATGAAGGAGAAGGTGAGAGTGAGTGAAGCAATACTAATAACACGTAATTTAAAAAAAAGCTTCAACAGAGTTTTCCTCTCTTTGCCTAGCACTAGATTTTTTTTTAATTTGTAGTGTGACTGCCTGTCTGCACTAACACACACAAAATTCGAACTGAACCCGCAACAACTAATCTTATTACTGGATTTAATTAACTTACTTATTGCTAATCTTCCAGATATGACTACAGTAAATTCAAAATCCATTGATGAGCCGAGATCGTCAACCAGTGAATCAGAAACAATAACAGAAGAGACCAGATCAGAAGCGAAGCAGGAGGAACGACAACTAGAGGTTCTAGAATGGGATCGAGTGCCTGGGTAAACTACGTCAAGAGACAACTAAATGATTAATAAAGATTCTACCTCACCGTACCATATTCTTTAAAAATGTCTTGCTGACATTAAAATCTGTTACTAACTTAAGTACTTTATACTAGTTACAAATACGTACCGACAAAATTGTCTTAAACGTTTATGTACAAACACTAACTGCACACTACTATTTTTATTATCATTTGTTCCAAATTTTATACACAACTTAGTTACTAACCTAGGTATTTATCTACATTTACATACAAAATTATCTATTTACACATCCAAAGTACATACTAATTCTTTTATTATTTGGGGTTGTTTCACATGCACAACATAAATATGCTTTCCGAGGCACGGAGGAGTCTCGAATTCAGTAGTAAACTAAAAACACAAATATTTTATTAAACTCCCCGTCTATCCAAGTTTACAACTACACAAGATTTCGAAGCCGACCATTCCAAAATAGTGTTGTCCGCAGTATTGTTCGTAAAATAGTTCTGTTTCGCTAAGGTAACAAATAACACTAAATATTGTATACAACAACCGGAAGAACCGGATCTTAATGTAACTGATGTTTCGGAATACTCTTTACTAAAACTTGGAAAGGGGAATGTGTTAGTTATGGAATGTGGGGGCAAGTTTGTGGGGCTACAAGAAGAACTGACCGACTGGGTAACTTATTTATTAAGTGAAAGTATCAAACATCTGGGCAACTTAGGTTCAAGACAGAAAATCATCAGATTTACAATAAGAGAAAAGAATGTGGGCAAAAATAAAACATGGAATGATGTACATTGAATAGGTAAGGAAAAATAGAAAGGTAAAAACTATTCATTCAGTGCAAGTATTCCTGATTTTGTATTTTTAAGAAAGATATCCGTTTAAACGTATTAATTATGTAAAAAAGCCATAAACGATTTAAATGTATAATTAAAAAAATTAAAAAAACTATTTCTGCATGTTTTATTTCCTACAAACCTATAATTACAGCTTTTTGGGGAAATCCTCTTGAATACCCACCGCCTGAGGAGAACGGAGGCTTATGTCGGACTCCTACCTACCGATTAAAACCCAACGGTTCCTTCCACTACCTTGAATCGGGGGCCGGGAGATACCAAATTGTGGGTTCGGCGCATGTACAAGACATTCACCGCACCCCAACTGGTGATTCACTAGATTATTTAATTTAGTAAATAGAGAACATAACGTCATAGAATTGCGCCTTGTTTCCCCCAAGGGTTAGGCAGCGGTGTACCCATGGATTCGCGGCCACCGTACGGACGGCGAGCAATGGGTAGCTTGCCGTCCGATAAGGACCAGGCCCGGGTCGACGGCGCGTTGTGTTCCACGCGCGCGTCAAAGACATGTCAGCACAATTGACGGAGTCTGCTAGGACCGATGCCTGCCAGGGTTGATACCTTGATACCAGGATACCTTGGCAACAGGCAGCTGAAGGAACACGGGTAGGTTTTAGTCAGTAAAAGTCTGACACGCCCTCCCGCACCGCCCAGAGCGGGAGAAGTCATTTGATGATTTCCCACACTCAAAAAAGAAAAGAAAGAGGTGTACCCATAGCAGGTACACCCAGGGCCGTAGCCAGGAATTCATTTCGGGGGGAGATATTGCAAACTTTTTTTTAAAGAAATCAATTACCTATTTCTGATTTCAGAGAGGGTAGAAAAATAGTAAATACAGATTAAAAAAAAAAGAGTAATATTTTTCTCTTTTTCGGAAATCTTAAAGAAATGATTGCAAGCGAAGCGAGCTCAAAATTTTTAGCATTCAGCTTCGAATAAGTTAGGTTTTCTGTCTCTTTGACCGTTCATACAGAAAGAGAAGTAACTTTATCGACTTAATATGCAGAAAAGTTTGAGAAGGATGATGCAAAAAAGATACAAGAGCGACCGAAGCGAGCTCGAAAATTTTAGCACCCCGTCTGGGAGAGGCTGAGGGAGGTTACTATACCTATCTCAGACAATGCTAAAGTTGCAGGAATTTATTCAATACAAAGTCAGAGTCGATAAAAATACAGTATTTAAGCATACTTTTACTAGTATTGTAGATTATAAAGTACGCCTATGCGAAATAAATTACAATTAGCTGTATAAGGAGGTAGGGGGTTAGATCTCTTGATTGAGATTCTGGTTTCTCGCATTTCGGGGGGGGTTTGAACCCCCAAAATCCCCCCCCTGCCTACGACCCTGGGTACACCCACATTTCGCCAGTTATGTTTACCAGTCCCATGTATACGGGGACGAGCCTATTGCCATCAAATAAACTCCGAGCTGGTACTGAGAAATTCCCAATGGAAAAACCCAATAACACTTTGCCTGTCAGGACCGCTCAGCACCAGCGCGTGCGACCACTAGACCTACGAAGCAGTCAGTAAATAAAGAAAAAAGAGATAAAGATCATAAGAAAAAAGAAGAAGAGAGAGGAGAGTAAGAGTAAGAGGGGGGAGGGAGAGTAAGGTAAGGAGATAAGTAATAGAGTTAATTAAATATAGGTCTTCATCTTATTATTTATCATGACCATATATGAGGTCCCCAAGGAGGTGTGAAATCGGTGTTTTGTATGGGGAATTTTAAAGAAGTTGCATTTTTGACTAACATTTTCTTAATTTATATAACAACCATAAACACTAATGGCCCTATGAGACTAAATAAACACCCGTTTCTTCACACATTATAATTGTTTATGCTACATAGTTATTAATATAGTAATAAGCTTTATGGGTACTGAGAAGATTCATTTAAGATCCTGACGAATGCCAATTAAAATTACTTAAATTAAGGTTAGTATTATTCGCTGTTTAATATATTTAGGCTAATTAGGCTTCAACAAAAAAAAAAAAAATGTACACAAAAAATGTACACAATGTACACATGTACACATTCAGAACGCTCACCAATTATTATTTATCAAATCTTCGACTCGTGACCCGTTAAAAAACGATACCAGAGCTAATTCACAAATTCAAATAATCTATCTTATCGCTATGTGTTAATGGCGCTTGGTTCTAATTGTTAGCTTGAATTTTAAGGAATTATTAAAAAAGAAGGATGTATTTTTATACTATTTTTATTATGTATTTCTTTAATCCTTTACAATCAATGCAAGTACACCATAGAACCCTAATCGACTGAATGAACCGCAATTTAAAGAAAAAAAGGTGTTTGCGGTGCATGTTTTTATTCAACGATAAAATAATTTTATTTACATATGCTACTTGAACAGTCTTAATAAATTATAAATAATTAATCATTTAATTATTTACGCACATACTTACCATGGAGAAATTACACATGTTTTTGTTAAGTACACAATAAAAAAAAATACAAACGATGCAAAAGATATTATATTCAGTCAGTGATAATAATATGGTGACTGGAACATTATTGGTTTATACCTTCCATATTGAAACAAGTGCACGAAGTCGTGTGAGGTATAAAAGAGGTAAATAGCCTTGATAAGCACCCAGACAGTGTTGTTGGTGATAATGTGGAAGCCACTCGTGATACTAGCCATAGTAGCGAACACGGCTTTGATAACGCCCTCTGAAGGTACGATCTCTTTTCATGACGCTTTAAGTTCAGCTATGCAAACAAACATTATTGTTACAAGGATTTATGTTGGCTTTAATTCTCTTAAATATACGTAGGTAAATTTAAAACAACATTTTAACATTTTTAAATTGAAAAACAAAGTTACGTATGTTATTTATTCCCTGAGCAATTCATAAACAATTTTCTATATAATAAAAATGAAATGCTGTTCGTGTATATGCGCATCACTTCAGAAAGTTTGGGTTGGCAGAAAAGGTGTCGGGAAAACTAGAAGAGCATTTTCTATGGGAATTTTGTATGAATTATTATTTGGACATTAGTTTAAAATTAAAAAAATGGTGGGATTAACGGAAGCCATGAAACCTGTTGTCGGTCTGTTCGCGATAAACTCAAAAACTACCGAACGGATTTTTGGTTTAAGTGTATAATTCATTAAGGTTTTGTGTAAATTGGCTGAAATATGACGAATATTTTTGAAGACGTCGGAAAAAAATATGCCGATCTGAAGCCCTAGACAAAGTGATATTCTATCAGCGATAACGATAACGGAAAAGGCAAAAATGTATAGGACTGACATAAGCTATCGAAAAGATTATGGTCAATCCTGTTGAAAGTCGTTGTAGAAATACGAAATGCTAAAAGACATGTGACATCTACAAACCCGCACTGGGCCCGGGTGGTGGATTACGGCCCGCTCCCTCTCACTGAGAGGAGGCCTGTGTCCCAGCAGTGGGAACATTATAGGCTGATAATGCTATGTTATGCTACATAAATTATTTAAATTGGGCATTTAATTTAGATTAAAATTTGCCTTGCCATCATCATTTAAATGAATACCATCACAGATTCAAATTGCGGCGGCGGGCGCAACGGGCAAAAGCTAGTAATAAGTATAATAAATATAACTTCAAAAGCAGATATTAAAAAAAACAAATCTCTACCTTTTAGGAACCGATCGCGCTGGCCCCTATTCTGAAAAAAGTGGTCATGGTAATCGTAAGTAAATTCAAAGTATTTATAAATAAGTACAATATTTTGACACTTCACTAAAAAAATGCTACAAATGTATCCAGTTATAAGATAACATAATGAAACAACGTAGGTATTGTACAGTCAAGTTTACTAATATATTGGCAGTGACAATAATTGGCGTTAAAATGATCATAATAGTTCTATACAAACTTAGACATCAATAAAATGTTATCTTATATCATAAGTATGTTACGGTAGTGCTGTCAAAAATATCTGACTGCTTTTCGGAACACAAATATTTAAATACTCTAGATTTCGATATATTTGGTGCAACCTGGGGTTCGTAAATCCGTTCGTCTATACCTACAGCTTTGAATATTCAACTAAAGGCCCTTACCATTAAATTTATTTTTGCTTGCCGGAGCGGAAGTACGAGTGGGTAATAATGCAATGATGCCGTTCGGATGAAGGATGTCATAACTGACAACTTCAAATTGAATTTGTTTCAAAGAAAAAGATTAGGTAAAATACGATATACCTACTTCTGTAAAGAGATTGTTCAAAGAATTTAAGACAACAATTCGAGACATACCAAATTGTCAAAATCATGCGTTTATTATTATGTTCCTTGGTCAATATATTTCCTGCCAGGGTTGCGGAATAGTCCGAAAGGGATACCGGGACCCTGGCAACAGGCAACCGAAGGAACACGGGTGGATTTTAGTCAGTAAGAGTCTGACACGCCCTCCCGCTCCGCCCAGAGCGGGAGAAGTCATATGATGATTTCCCACCCAAAAAAAAAAAAAAAAAAAAAAAATGGTCAATATATTTTTCTTAAAAAATTTGCATACCTAGATATTTGTGAACATAACTTTGTGCTAAATAATATGAAGGGATTGCGCACAATTTTTTGAGTCTTTGTCTGTAGCAATATTATTGTTAGAATATAGTCACATATTTATGATATCACAGATTGTTTACAATTTATTGTATGACAAAGCTGTTTAGAGTTTTATGAAACTAACCATCCATACTTCCATACTAATATAATAAATTCGAAAGTAACACTGTCTGTCTGTCTGTATTTTACCTTTTCACGCCTAAACCAATGAACGAATTTCGATAAAATTTGGCAAGGAGATACATGGCATCCCGGGGAAGGACATAGGCTACTTTTTATCGACATACCACGCGGGCGAAGCCGCGGGCGGAAGCTAGTCAAAAATATATAAGCAACTAAGTTCCGTTCTCCCTAGATTGCTTATATATTTTCGAAATCGAAATCCGTTCAGTGGTTTAGGCGTGAAAAGGTAACAACATACAGACAGACAGAGTTGCTTTCGAATTTATAATATTAGTATGGATTCATGAACATGCTCAGATATTAAAGAACTTGACTGTACCTAAGTATAGTAGGTACTTATTTATATAAGGTTTGTTCTACATCTATATCTATAACTATACCATATTATAAATTAAAGTCGCTTGTCGTGTTTATATGTATGTCCGCATTCTTCTAATCCACGCAACAGATCAGATGTTAATGAGGTTTTCACCATCGTTTAGAGAATTTATTCCGTAAGGTTTATGAGTATAATACGTTAATATTAAATTGACATATAACTAAGAAATCTCGATGTTTTGTCAAGCCATAGAAACCGTGCGAAGCAGGAGTGGGTTGCTAATTAATATATACAGGGTGTTAGGGTAGACACCGTTATCCTTGAAACTAGTGGTTTGGTGTCATCAATAATATACTTTTTCTATGGGACCAACCTTGAAATCGCGAAAAAAAAAAATCTTTTGTTCCATACATTTGTGTTCACTTAAATCGACAAAATGTATGGAACAGCTGATTTTTTTTTCGCGATTTCAAATTTTGTCATTTCATATATTGTTTTTTTAAGGAGTTTCCTCCAACAGTATTGCGCAATGAAAATACCTAGTAGTCATGTACTTAATAAAAAATATTGTATTTCAAGCAGAGTTTTTATTTCAAAGTTATATCGTATGTTCGTTTCGTTACAGCACATCTCAAATGTAAGAAACCTAATGAAATCTTTGTCCTCTGCCCAAATCCATGTCCTCCAAGGGTATGCGGGTTCAACAAAACTCTGATTCTTTGTGCCCCTCCACCTAAACCTGGTTCTAGTGACTGCAAACCAGGTTGTAGATGCGCAGATGGCTTTCTCAAAAACAGAGCTGGTATTTGTATTCCTGAGGACGAGTGTCGTAAGTATTTTGGTATTTTTTGTTCCTTAGAAGAAAATCGATATTTTATTAAAAAACTCCAAATGAAACAAACAGCATCAGAATCTCTAAGTTCTCAATAATATCGAATTTGATTCGAATTATACCAGGTTCATACGGTTCGATTCTAGTTGAACAACTTTTGTTATTCAATAAAATACTTTGAATTTTAAATGCAATTTGACAAAAAATCTGTCAGACAAATAGTTTATAACCTGGATTAACACTTAGGTTAGGTTAGCTTTTTATCCCGATATTCCCACGGGATCGAGACTTACGTGGGTGAAACCGCGGGGCGTAGCTAGTACAATTATATTTTCCATTACAGAATACGATTGTGCTAAGAATGAAACCTTAGACCTATGTTACTCTGATTGCCCCCCACGTCTATGCGGCGTCAATATTGCAGCAGTATCGTGTCTTGCAATAAATGAAAGTGACTGTAAGCGCGGCTGTCGATGTAAAGACGGATACTTACGAAATGCTGAGGGAGACTGTGTTCGTGATTATGACTGTCGTAAGTAGAAAAACTTTACCTTATTATCGTATCATATTTATTGTGTCCGTAATTCCCATGGTTACTGTTCGGCCTAAACCGGCCACATTAGCAATTACTCCAAAAGCAGTTCATTTCCTGAATCCCTGCTGTCATTAGCAATTCCTCTAATTTGACATAAAAGCAATTCATAATATGTGGACCATTTTACGAATCTCCATAGAAAACTGTCAAACAGATGAATTATTTCGTAATAACACGTCACATCATATTATGAATTGTCAGTTTGTGACACTTTACGATGATTCATAATATTTTCATAAATTATGATTCTGCTAAAGTGACCGTTTCTCCCAGAAGGAATTCTTTTTTGGGAAAACAAATGGTTAAGTAGGTTAGTTAGAGGGTTATATCAGACTTCTACCGATTAAAACCTCACACGGTGTTTCTCATGTTACCGTGAGTCGGTCGAGCTTAGGTATTCCGCGTCCTGTGTTTTCTGTGGCTCCTGTCAAAATGGGATTGTTACTAAATTATTTAAAAAAAATAAGTATGATGGTCTTTTTTCAATTCGCAATTTTTTGTAATTTATTTTCTTCATCTTCTAAAAACTACCTGTCCATTTTGAGTTGTTCCTTTAGTTTAAAACAGCTCAATGCACGAATCGGAATGAAGTGTACGACATTTGTCCCGCCCCTTGTCCTCCCCGTCGATCCGATTTAGACGGGGCATTGATTGATTGCATGCCTCCTCCAAAACCTGGTGACCCTGAGTGTGAGCCAGGATGCCGATGTGCTGACGGATTTGTCAGAAACCAAGAAGGCATATGTGAGACGAAGGATCAATGCCATAAGAAATCACTTTTCTTTTTAAGAGCCTATACTACCTCAGTTCAAATTCACTTTTTATCTCGCTCGCACCATACGTAGGTACTACTCGCGGCTTGAGTGAGAGCGAGACGGAGCGGAGTGCTGGCAGCTCCAAGCCTCAAATAGTTTAGGTAATTGCTTTTTACGGTGAAAATAATGGTAAATAAAAAATAAAATAAACATAAGACCTGTTTTACAGTTACTTAAGTTGTGCAAAGTTTTATGATCTAATTTGAAGTATTTTTTGAATACCTCTGTTTATAGTTTGGTTTAGAGGTAGCTTTGGTTTTTTTTTATTGTATAATCGTGTTTTCGTCGAACAAATAAATTTATGTTAAAGTTGAGGATTGATGCTAGGTCCTATTAGCATCAATCCTCAACTTTAACATAAATTTATTTCAAAATGAATGCTGCGTATTTTCGGCATAACGGAGGATCATGCTAAGCAATTTGAAGTTGTACAGGCCCGATGTGTTAGAGTCAGTGCTGGACGGCTCATAGCACAAGATAGTGTCTGAATCATTTTTTAACACAGAAGTTATCAGTCCAACATTTAACCAAACAATTAATTTCTGAAATAGCTCAATGTACGGGACCGAATGAGGTATACGATATCTGCCCCCCTAAGTGTCCACCACAACGATGCGATGTAGACCCGCGTGTCATCAGATGTCCAGCTCCTCCAAAGCCTGGTGACCCCGAGTGTGAACCAGGGTGTCGATGTATTGACGGTTATGTAAGGAATAAACACGGGATATGTGTGACGAGGGATCAATGCCGTAAGTGATTTTTTTTAGTCTTAATGAATATTTTATGCATACGCTTTTTCTGATGCTTATCAATCTTATTAAAAGTGTAATTCGTATGACAAATTGCTTTTTTACACAATTTAAAATAAGATAGAAGAGATTGTTTACTTACTTCTTGTGGTCTCGTAGTAGGTACAGCTTGGCAAAAAAGAGTTTGGAAATAATGAGGGCGCCACTATCGCACAAAGGTCACTTCAAATGGGAAAGGAGTAAAATAATTGTCGAAAAAAAAATCTGCTTGAGCTAGTTGGTGACACAAAACTTATGAGCACTTGTCGGCAAAGTAGTGCCAACATCATTGGTCTGCATTACATAAGTAAAATATTTTTCACCTCACAAGCTCGGAAAGATTCTGTTTGTCATTCGAAATCTGCGTGGAAAAGAGCATTTTCCCCGCTAGCGTGGAAAGAGTTTTTAAAATTCGAACCTTTCTATTCTATAATTTTCTATACCACGACTGTCGACTGATAATGCATCAATACTTATTCTATGTCGGTACCTCAACCACATTTTTAGAATAATCACACTGGCCAGCACGAAAAAAAATCGAAAAAAGTTTTCATATGCAATTGAGCTTTCTTACGGAAAAATTGCGCGAAAAGTTCAAAGCGTACAATATTTGTTCATTGCATTGAGACACCTAGCATTTTCCTCGCTGTAGTGAGGTGAAAAGTTGTGTGTTTCGCTCGGCAGCAAATTTATTCTGCATCTCGTACCTTTGAAACCTTCGCAACGCTCAGGATTCTATATTTGATCCATTCGCTTCGCTCATGGTTCAATCCTAGAATCCTTCGCTTGCTCAGGTTTCAATACGCGAAAAAACAATTTTGCAGCCTTGCATAGCAAATAGCTATAGTTTCATTTGTCACTCTTTTTTGCCAAGCTGTATATGCAGTGGGTAGTTTTTTAGTATCTTCCAATCAAGTATATTGATTTTGAGTTTGAGTTTGAATTACACCTCAGTTGCGTCATGAACATCATTTCTCAATTATTAAGTGCGCACTTACCTTCAATTCATCATCCCTTTTCATCCAGCACAATACTGTAGAGGAAAGCACGAAATCTACTCTCGATGTCCAGCTTTGGTTTGCCGACCACTGACTTGTACGGAAGTAGGGTTTTCAAAGCCATGTCCAATCCCTGGACCTGATCCATCACGTTGTCCAGGAAAACCTGGTTGCATTTGTAAAAATGACTATGCGAGAAATAGCCGTGGAAAATGTATCCCAATAAAAAAATGTCGTGAGTATTAAAATTATTATAATACGACTTACATTTGTGTTGATTGCCTCGTTGGTTTGGTCTAGTGGTCGCAAGTGCTACTTCTGAGGTCCTGGGTTCGGTTTCTGGGACGGGCAAAGTGTTATTTGGTTTTTCTATCCGGAATTTCTCAGTATCAGCCTGGAGTCTCTATTACATGGGACTTAACATAACTGGCAAAATATGGGTACACTATTGGTGCACCTCTGTCTAACCATTCGGGGAACACAGTATGTGAAATATCTCTAATTTAACGTTTCATAACATAACTTTATTCATCCCTCGACGAAAATCAAATTTCATTAGGCCCTGACTGAAATCATTGGCTCAATAACTAATTTTAATGTAATTTTGTGCAAATAAAACAGGAAATCCTCACAAGAAAGTAATTTTATAAATTTTCCAGCTTCGTGTGGTGGGGATCCTAACGCGGTATCCGGTTGTGGTTTGAACTGCGGGAGACATTGCTCCGATCGCAATAAGAAACACCCTGAAGCGTGCAACGACGAATGCAAAGAAAACGGTTGTGATTGCCGTGAAGGCTTCCTTTACGATGATAACATAGGAAAATGTGTTCTTCCTGAAGATTGCAGTAAGTTTTTATAACATTACCTATATATCTGCTTACACATATATTATTTCCGGCATGAAAAATCGTGACTTTATTTTTACGAACACTGTTGAAAGAGTTTAAACTAGGTGATGGCTAAAGTTACAAACGTACGATACACGTCGAAGCATTGTACATGCACGTTTTTTTTCGTGAAAAACTACGGTTGATTCGTCGTATGTAGAAATGAATATGTGGTGCGTTGAATGCTCGATCAAATAAACAATCGATATTTTGAACACTCGATGTATTGATTGTATGATGTATTGAATGTTCGATTTATTAGCCATTCGTTAGTAAGAACGTTCGATTTATAGTGGTCGATCAATTTATTGATATTCGATTATTTAGCATTCGATTTGGCATAGTATACCCCTATCGTATTAAGCGATGTTTAAATTGACGTTAGTGTAAACGGGTATATGCGTCACTAAATAAAATAATAATGATCCGTCACAAATCACGATCCGGATATAATAACGACTCATCGTGTGGATGTAAATGCGCTGTTAGTTTAGTTTAACTCTTCTACACTGGCCTTCTAAATTTATTACCACACTTTAAAAATTGCAATTTCTCCTAAACTGTAGAAGACAGATTTTTTTAATAAAAAACGTTATAAAGCAAACATCAGTTTTCTTGGAAATTATAGTTCATTATACGTAAGTAAAGTTTTTAACTTTAGCCAAAAAAAATGCAATTTTTAACTAACTGGCAAAAAAACTCAAACAACATTTATAACTACAGTTTTACGCCTTATTTACATTTTAATAACTGGTATTTGGCTTTTGAATCAAAATTCATCGATCAAGAAATAAATGTAAAAACAAAACTAGAAACAAAAAAAGTCAAAAGATGCAACAATTTGAAAAGGAGTGTTTTTGTTTATAAAGTTTTTTTTCAGTCATTCCTTAAAAGACGGTTATCGGCTATAAAGTTTTTATATAAAAAATTAAATTCTTTTTGTAATCCTTTTTATTTCGAACATATTATTCTTGTGTAATATAAAAGATATTGCAATTTTAGAAGTGTGGTACAAAGTTTTGCCAGCCAGTGTATTTACCAGCAAAAATGACCTTTAAATGTATTCTGTTATGCACATAGAATACTTAACTCTTTGTGCACGAGTTTGCGATATCCGTCACGGATAATTAACAGGTGTTTTGTGAATAAAAAATGAATTAAACATTTGTTATAGTCACAATACTAAAAATGATATATTGGCAATGCAAATAATCGTTAAATAACTATAAATCACGACGTCAATGTTAAGTATAGTAGGTAAGTATTCGAATATAGAATAAAATAATAACTTTTTACAAAAAAAAAAACCGACTTCCAAAAATAATACACTCGAAACTGAAAAATAACTTTAATTTCGGAAGTCGGTTTCTTTGCTTTTCAATTTTCGTTTTTTGCTACCGACTTCCGAAATTAAAGTTATTTTTCAGTTTTGAGTGTATTTTTTTTGGAAGTCGGTTTTTTTTTTGTAAAAAGTTTTAATTTTTCACTATATAGTTGTGGTACCTACCCCACACAAATTCTAATACCACTAGCTGATGTAAATAACAGTGAAGGAGTAAATGAAAACATCGTCTAGATAAACTAAGTGGGAAAAATACGTAATATTGAAGCTAACTCAAAAACTACACCAGCAAAGTTAATAAAATTTATATGGGACCACCTCGGAAGCATGCCCTATAATACAAAAAAAGAATCATCAAAATCGATTCATAATTGGCGGAAAAATCGAGTAACAAACATACAAAAAAAAAAAAAAAAAACATACAGACGAATTGAGAACCTCCTCCTTTTTGAAGAAGTCGGTTGGTAAAATAACATCACGCCTGTACTCCATGAAGGGTTAGGCAGACATTTACCTAAAATACATCAACATATCGTCCGTTATATTTAAGTCTTATGTAATAGGAGGCGAGCCTATTGCTATCAACCGGGCTCAAATCCATACTCCAGGCCGCTACGGATTCTCGGCCACAGTAGGCGCGAGCTTGCGGACGGTAAGCAATGGGTAGCTCGCCGTCCGATAAAGACAAGGCCCGGGTCGACGGCGCGTTGTGTACTTGTGTTCCACGCGCGCCTCAACGAGATGTCAGCACAACTGACGAAGTCCGCTAGGGCCGATGCCTTTTTTTTTTTCGTGATGAAATCTTCATGGATGTTATGTCGGACTCCTACCGACTAAAACCCCACTGTTCCTACTTCTACCATGAGTCGGGGGCCCGGGAGGTACTTGTACATTCGCCGCACCCCCGACTGGTATCAGCCCGCCATGCCTAGCAGGCCCAATCACAAAATACGGCCGATCCCACGACCGCACGTCCTCCTATAAAGGCACGCATGATGTGCGGCGTGCCACCTCTTTGGACCTGACTGTTCGGGCAACGACACAGCCGCCAATTGGGCCGATGCCTGCCGGGGTCGCGGGAATGTCCGAAAGGGATACCGTGGCCTCTGGCAACTTACAGACAACTGAAGGAACACGGGTGGGTTTTAGTCAGTACGAGTCTGACACGCCCTCCCGCTCCGCGCAGGGCGGGAGAAGTAATTAAATAATTTCCCCCCCAAAAAAAAAAGGCTGCTGTGAAATTCCAGATGAAAAAACTCAAGAACACTTTGCCCGACCCAGGAATCGACCCGAGGACCTCATGCGAAGCGGCAGCGCTAGCGACGACTAAACCAGCAATATTTAAATTAATATTATTTTGACAGCACCAGTATGCGGGAAAGATGAAGTTTATTCAGCCTGTATGAACAGCGACTGTCAACCGAAGACCTGTTCGCAATTAGGATATCCGATACCATGTCCCATAATTGATGCTGCGAATTGCACCAAAGGATGTTCTTGTAAACAGGGCTACGTACGTGACGCAAATGGCATTTGTATTCCAAAAGAAAACTGTCGTAAGTACCTATCTATCATAAACCATTTAGGGTATTGTTTTGCTTTTACAGACATTATTAGACCGAGACTAATTAAATACGTGTTTGATATAAGTATGTAACACGTGATTTGGGAACGGTGAACCGCACGTCATTAACGAAAATTACCCATATTGTGGAGAACTAAAGTCAATGTAAATTTTTAGGGTTACGTAGTCAACAAGGAACCCTTATAGTTTCGCCATGTCCGTCTGTCCGTTTGTCTGTCCGCGGCTTAGCTCAGAGTCTCTTAGTACTAGAAAGCTGCAATTTGGTATGGGTGAGCATATTATATTTCAAATAACTTTAAATAATATAAATTAAATTAAATATGTTAGAAAAAGATTAAATGTTAGTACCTAATAAAAATGAATGTTGTGATATTGTTATCTAGTAGTTACCTATGTAATATATTGTTAACTTCTAAATATTTAACCTAGATTTAAGTTACATGTACCTACCTAATACTACTTGCTGCGCCCTAACAGGGTCATGGACTCATAAGTTTTAGCCTAGCCTGTAACTGAGTGTACAATAAGCAAATAAATAAATAAATATAAAACACGCCGAAAAAGTGGTAAAATAAAAAAATGAAAACAAAATGACTTGCAACTGTCTGTATCTTTAAAAACCGGCCAAGTGCATGTCGTACCATGCACAATGAAGGGTTCCGTAGTTGGGATGAATTTATAAAACAAACTTCACATATTAGTTGAAAAACTTGTTATCCGATACAGAATGTATGGGTGAACATGTTTTTACAACTGCAAATTTAAGTTGGTCGATTATTACTCGGTAACTTGTGGAGCCCATGTAGCGGTGATAGTTTTCCTTTTAATTTCGTTATATATACTACTGCCATGAATTTTTTCACATATCCAAACCCGACCATTACCTGGCAGGGGACACTTGGCTCTAACAAAAATTAGCACTTTAAAGCTTAATATTCCGCAAACGGATCCCTGATTCCAAAAATGGTTTACACAAACTCACATTATTTTTAAACGACCTTTCCAACGATACCCCACACCATGGGATTGACGAATAAAAATAAACCATCCCCACTTTACGTGCCAGGTAAGTGTAGGGAAAGTACACCAAAAAAATAAATTGATTTTTTTTACCCCTTTGTCAGCGTCGTTAATATGTATATCCATACCAAATTACAGCTTTCTAGTACCAACGGTCTCTGAGCTAAGCCGCGGACAGACGGACAGACGGACATGGCGAAACTATAAGGGTCCTTGTTGACTACGGAACCCTAAAAATATCGATTAAGTATGAAATTACTATGTTGATAGATATTTATCGGTTTTTATCTTTTTACAGCTTCATGCAAAGGAGATCCAAACGCGGTATCAGGTTGTGGACAAAACTGCGGCAGGCGTTGCTCCAATTATAATAGTACAAAACCTGTGATTTGCACAGCTATATGCGAAGTAAACGGCTGTGATTGCAGAGAAGGTTTCGTATTGGACGACAGCACTGGAAAATGTATCCGGCCGAATCAATGCGGCAAGTAACCTTTACATGATGTCCATGTTATTCTTTAATCCTCCTCTATGTCCTACTATTACTGGATAAAAGTCTTCCCTATAGCCTTCTACATCTCTCTCTCCGTTGCCGTTTCTGGCATAGCCAGTGATATTTAAAAAAACCTGTCGTCACGTCAATGCTTCTTCGGTCTGTTTTGATGACACAAAATCTCTCTCCCTGTTGCCATTTCTGGCATTTATACGGCATGAAAGAATCTAAGTCTTCATGCTAGCCCTTCCTCCAGCGTCGATAACATCCGCCTTCAGGCACCCACCACTTTATTCTGATTTTGACAGATATTTATAAAAAAATATCTCCGTATGAATAAAGTTAACAAAGTAGGTATTGTTGTTATACAGTTTCTTGCGGGGGAGACTTCAATGCAAAACCTGGTTGTGACAAAAACTGCACCAAACGATGCCCTGGTCCCAAACCATCAGAATGTAAATGTACAGGTTGCGTGTGCAAAGATGGATTTTTGTACGATCCTAAAGTGAAGAAATGCGTTCGACCAAAACAATGCAGTAAGTGCGACTTTATCATAAATTAATGTGAGAAAACGAAACAATTTTTCTTTTGAGTATTTGCACATCCACAATGTAGGATGAATCTTTGATCGAAAACAGATGATTGTTAATCCCAAATGGAGTCGTAATAATACGGGTGTGAATTATATCACACCATCTACCTCACGCAACACTGTCCTATTATGGCTTGCCTGTAAGTAAGTGACTTTGTAAAATCACACTTTCATCTAAATCCAGCTTTAAATATACAGGTTTTAAAAAGACCCATCACATACGTCAACTACGCATTCTGCACATCAAAATAAGTAACATTGCACAAAAATAATTGCTGGGAAACGACTTTTACTTTTGGTGTAAACAATCGCTGTTTACGGTAGTGCGCAACGTAACGCACGCAAACATTGTGTTTATGGTTCAGGGATCGTGGGCTATTTAAAATTAAGTAATAACATTTAAAACTTATTTTGTTTAAAAAACGTCTGAAAACGTTGGACCTTCAATATCTCCGTAACCAAAAGGTTCCCAGTTATGGTCCAGAACAAAAACAAATGATCACAATGACGGGAATAACAAGTGACTTTGGGCTTAGTTAAGCGTCTTTTTACACCCGTTTTCATGTTTTAGCTCCACCTTGTGGCAACAACGAAGTTCTTTCAAACTGTAGCAATGGTGGATGTGGACCCTGGCGTTGTACGGACGTAGGAATGCCTACAGGATGCGTCAAAATGGACCGAAAATATTGTATTGTCGACTGCGTCTGCAAAAAGGGTTATGTAAGAGATGACAAAGAAGTTTGTATTCCAGTAACTGACTGCCGTAAGTATCAGTAAAGTTGTTATTTTAATTTATTACGGAAATTATTATCTTTTGTGCAAAAAAAAACAAATCTGTGTAACGGAATGCTCTTTACAATAATCGAATCAAATATACCTATGAATAATCTATTGGAATATCGAATATCTTACTTTTTGTGTTGCCTTTGGGCATTCGCCAATAAGATCGATACAGTTAAGAGTGACAATTTAGTAACTATTACTGACCTACTAGAAAAATATACGTAAGAAGGTAACAAAAAAAAAATTCTAGCTTCATGCGGTGGTGATCCTAATGCAGTGGCAGGTTGTGGTATTAACTGCGGAAGACATTGTTCAAACTATAAAAATGCAGAAAATGTATCCTGTATAGCTGAATGCCTTGAAAATGCTTGCGATTGTAGAAAAGGATTTGTTTTGGATGACAATACAAACAGATGTGTCTTACCTAAAGACTGCAGTAAGTATTTTTTATTACATCTTTTTTGTCCAATAGTAGTTATGTTAAGTGAAATAAAAAGACGAGCTCCTGGCTATAACAGCCGCGCGAGTCGATCCATCCGTCAATGAGTGACCATCTTTACATACCGAGACTCCTCTGTGACTTGGATCCACGAATAACAGCTAGGACCAACGGCTGTCAAAGGACAGCCGTTACGGGTCGACAGAAGCCCGAAAGTCTGACAACCAGTCTTACCAAGAGTTATTGTTTTACCTACCCATTTACTGGGTTGTGGAGGTCAGATAGGCAGTCGCTCCATGTAAAATATTGGTATTCAGCCTAGGTTAGACTAGAAGCCGACCTCAACGTAGTTGGGAAAAGGCTAGGCAGATTGAATCATTATTTTAAGCAGATATGACCTGACCGTCAATTCTGCTCAGGTAAAGTTTGAGTTACTGTTTCCTAAGCTTAATCAAATGCTCTTCGGAAATCCAAAAAGGATGTTGAATTCAGTAATTAAATATTTATCTTAAAGTTATTTTTATCATTCACAGCACCAGTTTGTGGCAAGAACGAAGTATTCTCCCCTTGCATCAATGGTGGATGTCAAGCAAAGAACTGCTCGCAAATAGGAGAACCAGTCCCATGTGTTAAACCTGCTAAATGTATACCCGGATGCCTTTGTGCTGAAGGTTTCCTTAGAGACGCCAATGGGAAATGTATACCAAAAGACCAGTGTCCACGTAAGTATAATCTTCTCAATTGAACACTCAACTTTTCCTTCAAAGAGCTATCTTGAAATATAAGATGAAAACTGCATAAGGCCCTACCCTACCCCAAAATTTATCTCGCTCGCACCATACGACTCGCGGCCTGAGTGAGAGCGAGACGTAGATTCGACGGCTATTCTCAAGCCTCGAATAATTTAGGTAATTGCTTTTTAAGGTGAAAATAAGGGTAAATAAAAATAAAAAAAACTTTAGAGGTGCTTTAGAGTTAGTTCAGTTATTATGCAAAATCTTATTTGAAGTACTTTTTGAATACCAGCGCTTTATAGTTCGGTTTAGAGGTAACTTTTTTTTTTTTTTCTATAGATATAATTTTATGTAATCGTGTTTTCCTCGACTCCTCAACTATAACATATATTTATTTCAAAATGAATGCTGCAGTATTTTCGGCATAATGGAGGATCATGCTATGCAATTTGAGGTAGAGCAGGGGGATTAAGCATTTTATACGTTAATCGATGCAAAACTGCGAACTCAGTTAAATGTGGTCAATCAGTAATTCAAAACATTGCAAACAGTACCAATAGTAACAAGTTAAAACAAATATTTATGGATCCCAATTGTTTTGTTCTTGCAGAAAAATGTACAGGAGCGAATGAGTTCTTCGATCCATGTCCATCTAGTTGTCCACCGCAAACTTGCGAAAGTATCGGAAAAAAATACTTCTGTCCTTTGATGCCCGCTAACAAAACTTCCGAGGACTGCCACGGTGCCTGTCGATGCAAACCAAACTACTTCAGAAACAAAATCGGAGAATGTATTTCGGCAAAGAATTGTCGTAAGTTTTTGTCTATTTTCAAACTTATTTGATATTCTATAGCTTAAATTATTGTTGAACTTCTAACAAATTCTAGGCTCCTGGTACCTCTTATCTATACTAATATTATAAATTTGAAAGTAACTCTGTTTGTCTATCGGTCTGTCTGTATGTTACCTTTTCACGCCTAAAACACTCAACGGATTTCGATAAAATTTGGCAAGGAGTTAAATGGTATCCCGGCGAAGGACATAGGCTACTTTTTATCGACATACCACGCGGGCGAAGCCGCGGGCCGAAGCTAGTCTGGAAATATACTAAACAACTGGCGATATCTGCCTTTGCCTTCAGGAAAAACAGGCGTGCTGGGGGCCAAGTCTACTAATTTACAAACGTGTTTGCCGTTTGCCACAGATTTGCCATACAAAATCTGTCCAAAACTCATCATTGTGAGACCATTGACACGTTTGTAAATTAGTAGACTTGGCCCCCAGCACGCCTGTTTTTCCTGAAGGGAAAGGCAGATATCGCCAGTTGTTTTAAAGTCTATTGACATCAACCGGGTACAAATCCAGACTCGAGGATACTACTGAGAAATTTCTAATGTAAAAACCCAATAACACTTTGCCGGACCATAGGCCCTAGACAAAAAGACATTATATCAGCGATAACGATGATGGAAAAGGCAAAAATTTATAGGACTGACATAAGCTATCAAAAAGCTTATGTCAATTCTGTTGAAAGTCGTTGTAGAAATACGAAACGCTTACGAAGCGATTGTCACTTGTCTAGGCCCTCAGGGTATCTAACACAGGACCTCATGCTAAATATTTATAGCTAATTCATTTTTGTTAATTACAGTGAAATGTACTGGTACTCATGAGTACTTCTCATGTGGCGGTGCATGTGACAACGTCTGTGAAACATTGAATGAACAGAACCAGACCAACTGTCCTGCCATCAACATCAAGTGCAACGAAATGTGCTACTGTGAAGAAGGATACGCCAGAGATAAAAATAAAACTTGCATTCCCATAGATGAATGTCCGGGTAATAATATGATGACTTTATCTAAAAATGCTCAAAATCAAAATATTTATGAACACTTACACTTATGAATACTTATACAGCACCTTTTGAAACGTCACGAAAAGAATCTATATAAAAGATAAACTCATAAACATTATCCAATCTGTAAATCCATAAAATCAAAATCAAAATATTTTATTTCACATAAGCCTACATGGGCACTTATGAAACGTCAGAAGCTAGGTACACGGTTCCAATTGGTCGTTTCCTATGGAGAAGAGTTCCCATTATAACAATACTGATTCATTGCGCATCGCATATAACTCTGCTGTCATCGTCTTCCTAATAGTGTTCAAGAAAGAAAGAATAACGTTTATTTGGACACAGTTCGTGAAGCACAGAATAAAAAAGTGAAAATAATATTTAACTACAATAGATGATAAAAAATCTACTTTAAACAATAGTAGATTTTTTATCATCATTCTTCATCTCAATGTTTACAGACATTTAGCCTTATATATATCCACACAACATCCATCGTTTCTTCAGTTTTTTTCCTACAAATATTATTTTTTATTATAGGGAATTGCTGTGAGAACGAAAGATGGGAAGAGTGTCCAGCAAGGCTTTGTTCTCCGCAGTCGTGCAAAGATTTGGGCTTCGAGAAAGCTTGTGTTGATGCTGAAAATTCACCCTGCCCCGGTCCACCGGGATGCGTCTGCGACTTCAACTTTGTCAGAGATGAAAATGGAAAATGTATCCCTGAAAAAGAATGCCGTAAGTAAAATTTATAAAGTTACGTATTTAATACAGCAACTTATTCATAATGTTCACGACGAGTACTTCTGGAGACACAAAATCGGCACGTAAGGTCGGACTTCACCAGGTCCAGCCACCCGCTGGTAGCAGATGGATGAGATAATCCGAGGAACAAATTAAATTACGTGACGTGACGTCTCCAACCACAAAAAACTGCTTTTGTCTAATGAAGGTGATGATGAGAAAAGTGGAGTTAATCTAAGAGTTGAATTATTTGCAGCATCGTGTGGAGGTGATCCGAATGCTGAAGTAGGTTGCGGCCGAAACTGTGGTAGGCTTTGCTCCAATTACAATAAAGGACCAGTGCCCTGTCCTAAGATATTATGTAAACCAAACTCTTGCGTCTGCAAAAAAGACTACGTATTCGATGAAAATATAAAAAAATGTGTTCTCCCCAAACATTGCAGTAAGTACTCAATGAATAATGATAAAATTGATTAAGTATTGTAAACGACATAACTAATCAATGAATTTGTTTCTAGCACCAATATGTAAAGAACATGAAATATATTCCGAATGTACCAACGGTGGTTGTCAAGCTAGAAATTGTTCTCAATTAGGACAACCTGTGCCTTGTGTAAAATTAGATCCCAAATCATGCATAAAAGGATGTGTTTGTGAAGAAGGATATTTACGAGCAACGAATGATACTTGTGTTCCGGTAGATAAATGTGACAGTAAGTAATACACTGGCATTCAATATTGTTCTATAGTATGTCTGTGTTGAGGGGCTAGTGGCTAAATGATAACGGCCGCAGGGGTCGATCGAAGGTTAAGAGACCCTTGCCTCGGTCGGTTCGTGGATGGGTGACCATCCATTACATATCGAGACCCCTCCGTGGCTCGGAACTACGTGCGACTACCCGTAACGACTGTCAAAGATCTTTTACAGTCGTTACGGGTAGACAAAAGCTGAAAAAAAAAGTCTGACTAACATTCTGACTTGCATCCAGTTAGACTGGAAGCCGACAGAAACTCATTTGGGAAAAGGCTACGCAGATTGAGTGTCTGTATTGCTTTTTGTTCTCGATTATAACTTTTAGTTGTTCTCTCTGGTTCTTTAATACGACTTACCCAAATACCCATCTTAACGCACTATCTCAACATCCTTATCTTCCACATTCAATTCTAGAGAATAAGCTTAACTACCTGCATAATTAATTAATAATAATTTAATTTTATATTAATTAATTAATAATAATAATAATAATTAATTAATTAATTACTTAATTTTGCACATAAAATAAGCTTTTCATCTTCACATCTAAAAGACCTATTTTCTTATAGATTGCAACAAACCCCACGAACATTACGACCCTTGTGCTCCCTCGTGTCCACCACAAACCTGCGAGAGCATCGGAAGAAAGTACAGGTGTCCCATAACTGCTGCAGTTTGTAGGGGAGCTTGTCGATGTGACAAGGGATACTTTAGAAATAAAATTGGAGAATGTATACGAAAAAGGGATTGCTGTAAGTTTAGATTTAAGACCAGATGAAGTTTAGGCCCACTTGAATAATAAATTATTAAATACGTTAAGTGCTAAACATATTCAAAACATCAATGACTCTTGAAACAATCTTCAAACTATTTTCAGAAAGAGAACGATTATTTATTGATTTGAAAAGTAAAAGATTCAGCATAAAAAATTTGGTACCTACCTCAAATAGTTGTTAAGCTTGTCTCTTTTTTTAATATTTCTCATATAAACATATTTTTTTCTGATAATAAATTGTTACTTCTTGAATTTTAGTGAAATGCAAAGGTCCCCACGAGTACTTCTCTTGTGGCAGTGCCTGCGACAATGTATGTTCAACACTACACAAACAGAACCAGACCAACTGTCCCATCAAAAATATCAAATGCAACCCCATGTGCTACTGTGAAGAGGGATACGCTAGGAATAAACATAATGTTTGCATATCCATCGATGAATGTCCAAGTATGTCTTTACAACGTTATTGTGTCATCCTTCTGCCCTTTATTTGCCTGCTTTCTTCTTCCTCATATCTCTATCAATCGCAATCGCAGCATTCACGATGAATGAATTTTGTGATTAGGTATACAGGGTGTAAGGGACAGCCATCCACAAACTGATTGGATGAATTCAGCATAATTATTATACTAAGACGACCAGTACATGAAATTATTTTAGGAACTTTATGGGAATCCAATAAACCTAATTTGTTTTATTACCTCACACGCAATGTATCGTTACCGTGCCACAACGTACGTAGCCGCACTCCCCGTGGCGGGGGGGGCGCGCTAGCGCCGCTTGATTTATCAATGTAAATTCTGAGCTTCACGCGTCGTTCGCTATAGTATTTCAACATCCATTGATGGTTTGTTTATTTTAGCGGTTTTTATTTACATAAATTGACTGCTGCGACTGTAATTTTACATTGAAATAATAAAATAGTAACAGAAAAAACGATTTAAAAAAATCAATTTTCCTGAGAAAATTTCCAGTGTCAAAACAAGGAGTTGAATGCCCCCTGTTAATTTGCCGAGGGCTGTCCCTTACACCATGCATGTGACTAAATAGAGATATATGCACATGGATTTTTTAGTCTTCCTCTACTGTTTTACCCAACCACGTTCTTAAACAAAATTTTCCTGATGATTTGTCCCTCATTCTTGCGCATCACATACCCATTCCATGAAAACCAATTTCCAGACAACTTCTAGGTTACCGACACCATCTCGATCTCCTTTTTACCCGACTGCCCCAGAAGGAGGATAATGTTTTTCCCTGCTCCTTTATATTATGCCATTTCATCTGTGTTTTTCATACTTTAAAGCACTGAAAAATAATTATACTTTTCTTCAGAACCAAGATGTGGAGTTAACGAAAGATTAGAACAATGTCCATCTGGACTATGTAAGCCACAGAAATGTTCGCAATTAGGCTTTCCCCGTGCCTGTCCTGACTTACCTAAGGACGGATGTCCTGAACCGCCTGGTTGCGTTTGTATTGATGAATACGTGAGGGATTCCAGAGGAAGGTGTATACCTAAAAAGAATTGTCGTAAGTATACTTATCTTGTTAATAAGATTCAAGTTTCATAAGAAGTTATCAAAAGCACCTACTGCAATTTAATCAAATTATAGTACCTATTCGGTTAACGATATCAAAATAGTGACGCCCGATTGTGAACTTTATTTATGGAACCCAAGAACGGTCGGTTCAAACTAGGAAACTCGATTAGAAAACTGACAGTCCTAAAACTAATCTCTTAAATCTTTTTTTTTTATAGTTTATCGAGTTTTGAGATTATAAGTTGTGAAATTGTAGTTTGTAGTATAATGTCATTTATGAATTATTAATATACAAATTGCATACATTTTTTAATAAAGCTTTATAAGGACCTAAAGCACGCCGTTAAAGGCATATTAAGAGATCGACATATTTATCTTATGAATCTTCTGTACCTTATTTATGCAAATAAATGATTTTGATTTTGAGCGCCTTGTTATTAAATGGGTCTAAAATTCTCTCCGTATAGATTCCACACAGGGATATTTTTTATTCTTAGCTGTGTTTTAGCTAACGTGAATACTAAATAATTTAATGAATAAAGCATACTTTACTATGAATGACAATAAAAATTCTAGTTTCTCAACAATTAACACCAAAAAAATCTTTTAGCTTCGTGCGGTGGGGATCCTAACGCTGTATCCGGTTGTGGAGGGAACTGCGGGAAACATTGCTCCGATCGCAATAAGAAACACCCTGCAGCGTGCACGGAAAAATGCAATGAAAACGGTTGTGATTGCCGTGAAGGCTTTCTTTACGATGATAACATAGGAAAATGTGTTCTTCCTGAAGACTGCAGTAAGTTTTTATAACATTACCTATCTATATGCTCACACCATAGATATGCTCACACATATTTCCGACATGAAAAATCGCGACTTTATTTATACGAAAACTGCGGTAGAACATGTTCTACTAAAAGTATGTCCAAACATTGAGCAGCAAGAGCACGGCAGCAACACGCGTCGTTTGCAGGACTCATTTCTGCCGCGCTCTAGTTAGAACAACCGACGAATGTTTGTGCGGCAGTACTGCGCGGCATATCTATCCGAGACACGCCGCGCACGTCAGTTGGCATCAGACTTTAAAAGAGACTGCGACCTCTGAGTTTGTTTCGGCCTTTCTTCTCAGAGTAGTCAGATAGGAAACGCCGACCTCATCCAGATTATATTATTTTTTATTTTTTTATATGACGTTTAAAAGTGATTCCGATATCCTATTTACAGAATAAACAATTTCATTTCATTCAAATTCATACTCAAAACAATCCTTATGATTCATTCTAGTTTCCTTAATTTGCTAAATAATAAAATCTTATATTCTTCCATAGCACCTACTTGTGGAAGGAACGAAGTCTATGATTCATGTGCTAACGGTGGATGCGGAAAGAGAAATTGCTCACAGTTAGGACAACCCGATCTATGTATTGATGTTATTGAATGTATTGGGGGCTGTGTTTGTCAAAAGGGATACTTACGAGAGACGAATGGCACCTGCGTACCTATTAACCAATGTCCAAGTAAGTTTTATTTAGAGTTTAACCTCGATTAAGGCTGTATATAGTTTTGAAATACCTTAAAGCACCTAATGAATGCGAGGTAAAGGTCTTTCACTCTTTCCAATTGTCTCTGTTTACTGCCGTCTGGGGCCATTCCTTTGAATTGAAGTCCAGCTTGATGCTAGCCACACACGTACCGATTTATTCGCTCAAATTTAGGCTTGCGCAAGTCTATCGTGACGTAGGTTGTATGAAATTTGCGCAAATTTCTTCCATGACACGAAACGATAAATTTGCGCAAGTAAATCGCTAGGTACGTGTGGCTAGCATAATCCACCATCTTCTGCTGAACTACTGAAAAATAATTTGCTGCTATTTTGGATCAGTTGTGTAGTGACTGATTTCGCCCATTTATCATACGGCATGCTACTGATGCGCTACTGATGTCCATAATAATAATATAACTCATGTGGAAAAATCTGAACGTAAACCTAACTTTTCTATTGCAGTACCGCCGTGTGGTAAGAACGAACGGTTCGAATTTTGCCCAGATTCCGTATGTGAGCCACAGAAATGCTCAGAGCTAGGCTTCTCTTTAATGTGTCCAGCATTAACAGGTGATTATAGCTGTCCAGGACAACCGGCTTGCATCTGTGATTCCGGTTTTGTGAGGGATGATTGTGGAATTTGTATACCGAAAAAAGAATGCCGTAAGTATTTTACAAATTATTTTAAAAGTTTAAAGCTTTCTATTTGACCTACTTAGAGTAAAAGCCAACACTTATCATAACGACAATTAATATAAAAATTATGGTTAAAAAAATAGGATGGTCCTTTTTCAAAAGTTCAAAAATGTTTTCAACAAATGTAGTTAAAATACCTGAATAGATTATATCCTAACTACTACTTGTTTGCACTTATTCTATACTAGCTGCGCCCCGCGGTTTCACCCGCATAAGTTTCGATCCCGTGGGAATATCGGTATAAAAGTATCTTATCTCTACCCATGTACCAAATTTCATCTAAATCAACAAAAAAAACTCACTTTTGCATTTATAATATTAGTGAGGACTAGTTACGATTTTTATGTTATGTAAATATTTCATTACAGCATCTTGCGGTGGAGATATAAACGCAGAATCAGGGTGTGGTATCAACTGCGGTAGACTTTGCTCCAATTACAAGTTAGGACCAATAAGTTGTCCGAAAATATTATGCAAACATAATGGTTGCGACTGTAAAAAAGACTTTGTATTTGATTCTAATACCAAAAAATGCGTGCTCCCCGAACAATGTAGTAAGTGTATAATGTAACGTGACTTACGAATTCCATTACTGTCGACCAAATTTAAAAATGTATAATTGTACCCTTTCAGCTCCAATATGTGGAAAGGATGAAGTATTTTCAGAATGTATCAACGGTGGATGTCAGCCTAAAAACTGTTCTCAATTAGGAAAGCCCGTCGCTTGTGTGAAAATAGATCCGAAATACTGTATAAAGGGATGTTTTTGCAAAAAAGGATACTTGAGGGAATCTAATGGCGTCTGCGTACCAAAAGAAGAATGCGGAAGTTAGTATTGGCGTTCACCAAATTTTCTGATATAACATTTACTTATACAGGGTGAAGTAATAAACAACTTTCACTATGGGAAAAAGCCAGAATTCGCAAAAAAAAATCAGCTGTTCCCTAATTTATAGCCCGTCAAAATGTAGGGAAGCAGATTTTTTTTGCGCGATTTCAGGTTTTTTTTTTTCATTATAAGTATACTTTTACAAAATAAAATATAATATAGCGTTAGATTGTATATTGTATTTAAGATTTGCCAAGTGTACCTATTTAAAAATATTTTTAATTAGATACTACGTCAACATCTGCCTAGCCTTTTCCCAATTTTGTTGGGGTCAGCTTCCAGTCTAACCGGATGCAGCTGCATACCAGTATTTTACATGGAGCGACTACCTATCTGACCTCCACAATCCAGTAACTGACAACCAAGTACTTACATACTACGTAGCTGTTGAAAATTCTATTGGCTTCGATAATAAGCCATTGCTAGACTAGGCTGCTCCAACCGCACGTCAACACACGCCCAACTCTCGATTGTTGGCCATAATAATGGCCAACAATTTCAGCTGCTACCAGTCATCCTACAAAAAACGATGCTCCATCTAGCCTGAGAATGTCATACCTAACACTAATTCTTTGTTTATTTATACAGAACTAACTGCGCCCTGCAGTTTCACCCGCGTAAGTCGCGATCCCGTGGGAATATCGGGATAAAAAATATCCTATGTGTTAATCCAGTTTACAAACTATCTGTTTGCCAAATTTTATCCAAATCCGATCAGTAGTTTTTACGTGATAGAGTAACAACCATCCATCCATCCATCCATCTATCCATCCATCCATACTTACAAACTTTCGCGTTTATAATATTAGTTAGATTAGATTGCTGTTGCCCGCGACCTCGTCTGCGATCCAAGATGAAAAGTAGCTTATGTCCTTCTCCTGGTCTACCCATGCCACCTCATCTAGCTTATTTTTAATATTTTTTAATAAGACGTGTAAAAGTGATCCCAATATCCTGAATAAACAATTTCATTTCATTTGTGCCAAATTTCATCCAAATCCGTTCAACGGTTTTAACCTGAAACCGTAACAAACAAACTCACTTTCGCATTTATAATAATTATAGTTACGTTAAAGTTATGATTAGGATAGACCGACTTTAGTAGCTCTACTCTTTTAATGCAGTAAAAACTTGTGTAATTTTATTTTTGAACAACTGCTAAACTAGTCCCTAGTCCCTAGAGGAGGTCGTGGCTAAGTAATAACAGCCGCACGGGTCGATTCATGAGGTTATTATAAGCTACGCTTGCCGGGGTTGGTCCGTAGATGGGTGACCATCTTTAAATACCGAGACTCCTCCGTGACTCGGAAAGCACTTTAAGCCGTTGGTCCCGGCTGTCATTCGTGGATCTTTGACAGTCGTTACGGGTCGTCAGAAGCCCGAAAGTATGACAACCAGTCTTACCAAGAGGTATCGTATTGCCCAGTTACTGGGTTGTGGAGGTCAGATAGGCAGTCGCTCCATGTAAAATACTGGTATTCAGCTGCATCCGGTTAGACTAGAAGCCGACCCCAACATAGTTGGGAAAAGGAAAGGCAGATTGATTTTTGCTAAGCTAGGGGATATTTCCAGGAAATTGCTGGGAACCACACGAGTTTTATGATCCCTGCCCACCTAATTGTCCACCGCAAACTTGCGAGAGCATCGACAGGGTGTATGATTGCCCACTTACAAAGAATGATTGTAAACCTGCGTGTCGATGCAAGGAAGGTTACTTCAGGAATAAAATTGGACAATGTATTTCAAAGGCGAATTGTCGTAAGTAACAACTCGACAAAACGTAGGTACAGTTAACAAAAAATATTGGTGTGCAAGCAAAATTTCGAACGCACTTGAACGCAGAATTTTAAAGATTATGAGAATGGTAATAGCAGTTTATGAAACATAACAGGGGTTATTAAAACACGAGTGTGAGTCTGGTGAAAGTGTGTTATAAAATACCTTTTAATTTACAAATAAAAAATTGTCCCGTACGTCATCGTTTTGTGAGAACCGTTACATTATAATCTATGGGTATTATTTATAAATATATATAAATCGATTATAAACTGTCGAAAAATTATGAACTGCAAACTTTTTACAATTTACTATTTTTTTTTCTTAATTAGAACTTTACGATGGTAAATAAAAGTCAGTTGTTGTTAGACCTGCTTGTTTAAAATTGTTTTATGTTAACTGTACAAGCATTTAAAATAAAGATTTCAGTTGTTTGTTTTTCTTGACTAGTGAAATGTACGGGTCCCTACGAATACTTCTCATGTGGCGTTGCATGTGACAATGTGTGCGCCACCTTACATGAACAGAACCAGACCAACTGCCCCTTTACCAACATCGTATGCAATCCTATGTGCTACTGCGAAAAGGGATACGCTAGAGATGATAAGAATATCTGCGTACCTATTGACCAATGTCCACGTAAGTAATTGTTATAAACATTTAAAAAAAAAATACCTATTCCATAATCTAAAGAAGATCCTGAAGAACTGAAAAGTCTCAAAACAGTAACTGCTGGTCTATTCTATAAAATCTCACCGTGAAAACTTAGGTGAAGTGAGCTGTCATTCGACGAAGCTAGGGATTGACACTAATGATATGAGCTGTCACTACACACACACACACTGTTTCACCTACGTTTTCACAGTGTTTTTTTTTATACAGGGTGTAAGGGTGAACACCGTTGTCACTCAAACCATGGTTAGTTGACTTGAATTTAAAAATGAATGACCGTGTAACAACAAAAAAAAATCGTTATTTTCATTAACAGATTTAAAAAAGTTTCTATCCGACACCGTGCTTGCAAGCGAAACTGCTGATTGACTGAGGGAGGGGTCGCGCTCGCGGCCGTTCAAGTCACGTCCCGCGATCCCCACCCGTGTTGAAACGCAAGTTCGTTGCCCTAGCGCATAGGTGAAAGGGTGAAATACTCGAGTGGTAAAATGTAATTTTAAAAAAAGAAAAAAAAAGTCGTTATTTTCCATTGATTTTACGTTCTATAAATGACACCAAACCACTGGTTTCAAGGATAACGGTGTTTACCCTAACACCCTGTAGAATAGATCAGCGGTTCCATTGTGTAAAAGAGATGATGATTCTTCGTTTATAGTTTTATTTCTTTCTTATACCCATAATTAGGTTGAACAAGTTACCGCTGATATTTTTTCTTGGTTCCTGAGTCCCAGATGTTTGTGCAGATTTGTATGTGTTACTTCATTATCTATAAGTAGGTCTCTCTTCTCTTTTGGTGTGGTTACTGTAGTCACTAAACACTAAACCAGGTTAGTACTTGGTCTGTTTTAAAGCCGCCCATAGGCCTCTGACTTGGCTTCACATGCCGTCGAGAAATATCTCTCAGGCATGCCGGTTTTCTCACGATGTTTTCCTTCACCGTTTTTGAAGCAAGCTTTTTAATAGGTATTATAAGTATTATTTATTACAATGCGATCCTTATTTTATATTTGCAGTCCCAAAATGTGGGGAGAACGAGAGACTGGAAGACTGTCCAGATTGGCTGTGTTCGCCACAATCTTGCTCCCAACTAGGGTACCCAATAGCTTGCCCAGCACTCCAGGGTGACTCCAGTGGCAATCAGACCTGCTGCCCAGGAGGACCAGGCTGTGTCTGTATCGATAACTATGTGAGGGATGATTCCGGGGAATGTATTCCTGTCGATCAATGCCGTAAGTAAAACGCTATGGTATACTAAATTTCATTTGTATTTAATCGTTTCATCATCTAACACTAAATTAAATAACTAACTATACAAATAAATACAAAAACGAAAGGACACTTAGGCGTCGAAGTACTCGGCCGTATCGCTGTCATCCGGAAACTTGCCCAGAAGACTGGCAGCATTGCCACGTTGAATAGCAATACTAATTCTTTGGCCTAAGAAACAGCCATTCCTCTAGACTGGTCACGTGAAGAGCCATTATTTATTATGTTTTTAGGGTTCGGTAGCCAAATGGAAAAAAAAGGCCTTAAACTTTCGTCATGTACGTCTGTACGGGGTCCGAGATATGTGTAGATACAGATTAACAACTTCAATCATTCATCAATCAACAACATACACTATGTTAACTAACAAACAGCCAAACGGAAATTAAAAAAAAGTTTTATTTAATTTTTTTTATAGTAACATATTCACAAAAAATATTAAATTCATACGGAAAAGAAACACTGTACACGCACACTAGTCACACTTGTCTTTCTACGTTGAAATACAAGTGTGCGTGTACGGAGTGTTTCTTTTACGTATCAATTTAATAGTTTTGTGAATATTTCAATAACCATAAATATAATTTTTTTTACTTTTTTTTTAATGGTATTTTTTTTTTTAAATAAGTAAGAAATAAAGTAAATGCGTTTATTTGCGGTAAACATGACGCAAAAAAAAAAAAAAAAAAACAAAGAAAAATAATAATAAGAAAAGGTTGCATGTGTAGACGTTATACTATTGCAGGTTAACGGGAAAACCCATGATAACATATTGTATATTAGAAACTGTATATTTTGCTACTATTTTGTTTACAGCATCGTGCGGAGGGGATCCTAACGCGGTATCAGGTTGCGGTTCGAACTGCGGTAGACTCTGCTCCAACTACATGCAGAAGGACGTTGTTTGTGAATTAAAATGTGAACTCAATGACTGTGATTGTCGCGATGGATTCGTATTCGATAGCAACTTAGATAAATGTGTCCGGCCTGAAGATTGTAGTAAGTAATTGGGGTACATTTTAGTATTAGAGAGTTTAGAAATTATTAAAAATAATACAGCGAACGTTACACTGTTGAACGAACTAAATACCAGTATGCCAAGGTCGCCTTTGTTGCGATTGTTCGCCCCTTATCGCGCTTATCGCACTGATAACGATTCTAGCCAATTAGCGCCGAGCAGCAATCCTATATAAGTGGGGTAGACGGGCGATTTGATTCACTTTGCGTCCAGCGCTCGGTGTGGTAACACGTCGCGTTCTGGTTTGCAATTGGTCAATCGTCATCCTGATGACGATTTCTTACAGGGTTTTTTAGGACTCTTGAAGAATAGTCAAGCGGAATAGGTTACTAAATATATCTACGTCTGTTGTATTTTATAATGGATTTCCGCAAAGTCACGCCTGAATCAATTAACTATCTACATTTTAGTACTTAATTATATTTTGCTTAATCGATAAGCATTGTGTCCTGGGTTCGATTCCCAGGTTGGGCTAAGTGTTATTGGGTTTTTCCGTCAGGGATTTCTTAATAGCAGTCTGGAATGTGCCCAATTGATGGCGAAATGTGGATTTACTATTGGCAGGTCCTCTGCCTAAACCTTCAGAGTTTACAGGCGTGATTGTTGTGTTATATATTTTTATATAAACCTGTTCTGTTCAAAACAACTGTAATACTTTGATTTTTAGCACCAGTCTGCGGTTTAAATGAAGTCTACGATATTTGTGCTAACGGTGGATGTCAAAAAAGAAACTGCTCTCAATTAAGAGAACCTATGCTGTGTATAGACCCTATAAAGTGCATCGGAGGATGTGTTTGCCAAGAAGGATTCTTACGAAACGAGTACGGCACTTGCGTACCTGAAGACCAATGTCCATGTAAGTGTTTACTTTTCACATTAATGTACAATCAACAAAAGAGATAGGTACCTAACATTCAATTACCTGAGGTAACTGAGGTTAATTACCTGTCAATTTAACTCTTTTGTTATGTCGCAGGATACTTGAAAAAACCTTTTTGCAAAAATCAGGATACAAAAAAAATTTTTTTGCTGATATGCATGGCATGCCGATTCTTTTTTTAAAATTGTTTTTTCAAAGATACAATGCGCTAACATTCAACTCAACATTCGAGGCATGTGCTGACCAACCAGACTAAAGATTTTATGAATTGACTTTTAGATTAGCCAATCAGCATTCAAACCAATCGTTCTAAACATACCTACTTACTGTTTTTTTATGCATATTTGCAAAAGTCCTGGTAATACGATAATCGCAAAAAAGGGTTTTCGCAAAAAACACTAATTTTCCAATTATCTTACGACTTATACAAATCTAATTAAGTATTTACTTATGTAATGTATTTTTTGGCACTAGTAAAGTACAATTTATTTATTTATCTACAATAGTACAATGCACAAAACCGCACGAAGTTTACGACCCCTGTCCACGCACATGTCCGCCACAAACTTGCGCTGCCATTGGAATTGCCTACCCCTGTCCACATCCACCTGAAGGCGAAGAATTCTGCCAGCCAGCTTGTCGATGTGAAAACGGCTACTACAGAAATTCTGCTGATGAATGTATATCAGAAGCAGATTGTTGTAAGTATTTTTTTTATCAGCTAGGACTATACTAGTTCCCAGGTTCCCACGATGTTTGCTAACCCTGACGTAGAGAGATCCCGTCCCGTAATTGTTCAGGAAATTTTCGGTATTTTTCTTTTTAAAAATCTCTCTTCATCACCATTTGCATCTCGTAGGTTCTCAGCTATTTTGACCGGACTTTCCTGTGGTGCCTTAATAAATAAAAGCCTCCAGCAACGGCACAAACTGATACTTAGGTGATGTTTAGGCGAATGCTCTTATTAAAAGTTTTTTTTTTTGGATTTTATGTATAAGACACGAGTAACTGATTGGTTTTATATCATAACTGTTGCGTCCCGCGGTTTCCCCGCGTAAGTCTCGATCCCGTAGGAATATCGGGATAAAAAGTAAATTTCATCCAAATCCGTTCAGCCGTTTCAGCGTGAAAGCGTAACAAACAAACTCACTTTCACATATATAATATTAGTTAAGATTCAGCGTTCATAAAATTATATATTTTCACAGTAAAATGCACTGGATCTAATGAACACTTTTCTTGCGGCCCTGCCTGCGACAACGTCTGTACTACATTGGCAACTCGGAACCAAACAAACTGTCCTATCAAAAATAAGCGATGCATTCCTAAATGCTACTGTGATGAAGGATATGCACGAGATGATAACGATATCTGTATTCCTATTGACCAGTGTGGAGGTAAGATTATCGATGAACTAAAAATACATAATGACTAAGTAATAGACACACCATGTTGGAGACATCTTTTAAATTAAAACAAGAATCTTAATAAACATCAGCATTTGAACGTTAGAAGTAAGAAAAGACAGTCCCCAAAACGCTCATACTTCACTGATACACGTAACTGTATACAACAAACTTCCCAGCAAAAATATTCGATGTTAGAAAGAGATGAAGCTATACAATACATAGAAGAAATAGCACTTTCCCTTTTTGGAAACGGAACAGTGACGCTTTTTCTACTTTTTTTGTGAACTATTCTGTAAAAATCTCATCATGTAAGTTTTCACGGTGAGATTTTTACAAGTGAAGTGAGCTTGAAGTGAACGCTCAATACTCACAATCCCTAACATCGAGGAATGACAGCTCAATTCACCTAAAGTTTTTAACAGAATATACCGGCTGACCTATGTTCCTAATTCTTATGTTTTAGTATCTTGCAATAAGGATCCGAATGCGATACCAGGATGCGGTAATCACTGCCATGACAGTTGTTCCAACTACAATAAAAGAATCACTGCTTGTCCATTGTTCTGCGTGTTAGGTGGTTGCGATTGCAAACAAGGCTACGTTTTCGACGACAATTTGGAGAAATGTGTGTTGCCTAAAGACTGTAGTAAGTGATACCTAATCAATTAAAATTTTGTTCATTTTATATTCATCGGGGGCGAAAACAAAGGCTTGCATAATACTCGACTACCGTAGCTATGGCATACAGAATTTAAACAAAGTTCCGCTATTAGGGGCCTATGTTTATTTGCTTGGTGATGCCTACCGAGAGAGAGTCAGCACTGGTTAGGCATCACCAACCAAATACAAGAAATATTAAAAATATTTATATTTTGACAATGTGTTTTAGCACCAATCTGTGGTAATGATGAAGTTTATAACACTTGCATTAATGGTGGGTGTCAGAAGAAAAAGTGCTCTGATTTAGGACGTCCTGATATTTGTATTGACCCTAAAGAATGTATAGACGGTTGTCTTTGTATAAAGGGATTCCTAAGATCTGAAAATGGATCTTGTGTGCCGATCGATGAATGTCCTAGTAAGTTTATAAATCATAATTAAGTATATTAAACTGCCTTTCCATAAACCCTGAATAGAAAATTCAAAAAGCTCTGCTATCTTTCATAACATTGTGATTGGCTGCCCTAATAAGGACCAGCCAGCAAATCATTAGACTTGACAACCGATTTAACTACTAGTAAGTAAAGGTACTCACCACCAATCCGCACTGGGCCCGCGTGGTGGATAATGGCCCACTCCCTCTCACAGAGAGGAGACCAGTATCTCAGCAGGAGGAACATTATAGGCTGATTATTAAGTAGGGTACTAGAAATCAAGAAAAGAATATATATACATTTCTAGTTTATGCTTATTTCGCATTGTATAGGATTTTCGTACAATGCGAGGTCTGCTCATACTGAAAATGTAAAGCTTGATGTGTAGCCATGTGTACAAGATCGATACCTATCCAACATATTTTTTTGAAATATTGTAAAAGTGATTGAAATGACCGAAAAACTTTCCTCTTTATCCGAATACGTATGATTGTTTTCAGCTCCCGTTTGTCCCATAAACGAAATCTTTGATAGATGTGCCAATGGAGGATGCAATAGAAGAAAATGTTCGGAATTAACAGGCCCAATTATTTGTAGAGATCCTATCGAATGTATAGGAGACTGCGTTTGTGTCAAAGGATTTTTACGAAATGAAGATGGAGTTTGCATACCAGAAAGCGAATGCAACCGTGAGCATGACAGATTGCATTTTATTACGCCATAATACCTTACCTTTGTATTCGTCTGAGCCAGTATTAAGTAGTCATCAATTTTATGTGACGAAAGAGGCATGGATTCGTCTTGTAAAGCCCTGTCTTTCTCTCGCACTGGCTCCAACACGTGATAAAATGAATCCTGATTTGAAGACTTCTTCAAGACGCATATATCTGGAGGTCAGGTATCGCCACCTTCAGATATGTACTTTCTTGACGAAGTCAATACCGTACGAGAAGTCTGACCGGCTATAGCGCTCCATACAGCCTGTATTTTCTGTAAAAATCTCACCGTGAAAACTTAGGTGAAGTGAGCTGTCATTCTACTGATGCTAGGGATTAACACTTTTGGTAGCTCACTTCACCTAAATTTTCACGGTGACATATTAACTGAATAGATCAGCATTGTGATTCTGTAACCATCTCACCGAGAAAACTTAGGTGAAGTGAGCGTGGAGAGTGGAGTCTATCATTGCCTGTCATTGTCAAGCTCAATTGTCAACTCCAAGCTCACTTCACCCAAGTTTCCACGGTGCGATTTTTACAGAATAGCACAACTGTAGGTCATAAACTAAATGTTATTTTCAGCGCAATGTAACAGACCGCACGAAGTCTTTGACCCCTGCCCCTCAACATGTCCACCACAAACGTGCGAGAGTCTCTCAAGAGCTTACGTCTGTCCCATCGAGTGGGGAGAGGATCCCCCTTGCCAACCAGGCTGTGTCTGTGAAGAAGGATATTTCACCAACAAGATCGGGGACTGCATTTCTCTGGAGGATTGCTGTGAGTGTTAACATCATTGCAGCCAGATCCATTTCAGACAATACTACTATACAAGGGGTGATCAATAAATAGTGATAATGCGATACATTCTCCTTGGAAAAAAAAAAAAAAAGCCCAGATATTACATAATATAAAAAACAATCAATTCTCTTTTGTTTAAAAAAAATAGAAGTAATTTGTTTGCGTCGTTGTGGGAAAATGGGTTTCAGGAGGAAAGAAAAGACGTGTGTACTGGTTGACGGTCCGTTATAATCAATCATAGAAAACCTGCAAGTGCTCTTGAGTAAAACCTCGAGCAACCAAGTGAGCCTTATAACGTACGGGTTCACCTAATTCATTGTTTTTAATAGTAAATACCCATTTGCAACTTATTATGTTAACATCTTTAGGTTTTTCTACTAAGGTCCACGTTTGGTTGCTTCGAAGTGACTCAATTTCACTCTGTACAGCTTTTAACCATTTTTCAGAATCATGTCTATCAAATATATTCTTAAATGACGATGGCAATGATTGCAAAGTAATCAATGACAGAAATAAATCAGGATCATGCATCTGCTTATAATTTTTTGGGGGTAAATTGAGAATTTTTTCACTTCGCCTTAAATTATTAGGTTGACTCCCTAATGACGAATTTTCGTTCAAAGAATCTTGAGGTTGACTTTCTATTAGTTTTACCGAATCATTGTCGGGCTTACTAATTTTTGAGGAAATCACAATGTTGTCAGTACTGCTACTTGTTGGACGCGATTGTGTAAAATTCAACTCATCGAATATGACATCACGAGCTATGAATACTTCATTATTTTCAACATTAAATAATCTATAACCATTTGCATCGTAACCAACTAATATTGACTTAAGAGATTTTTGATCAAATTTAGTTTTTCTAGTTTTATTATGAACGTATGCAGTAGACCCAAACATTTTTAAATGATTTATTTTAGGTTTTCTACCATGCCACATTTCGTATGGTGTTTTATTTATGAGAGCTTTAGTGGGTAGTTTATTAGTCAAATAAGTAGCTGTTAAAACAGCTTCACCCCAGAATATTGTATCTAATTTCGTACTTGTAACCAATGTTCGAGCCATTTCGGTTAACGTACGATTCATTCTCTCGGATACACCATTTTGCTGTGGAGTGTAGGGTACCGTTAAATGATACATTATTCCCTTTTCAACACAAAATTCTTTGAACTCGTTAGAAAGATATTCTCGGCCATTATCGCAATATAGGTTAACAATCTTGGAATTCAGTAAGTTCTCACTCTTAGCCACAAAATCCTTAAAACATTTAAATACTTCTGACTTAGAATGCATTAAATATGTGACTGTATAGTGAGTAAAATCATCAACGAAAATAGTAAAATAATTTTTATCATCAAATGTAGGTGGTGTTATAGGACCGCAAACATCAGAATGAACAATAAAAAGTGGTCTGTTATTAAAGGATTTCACTTTTGTCTTAGCAAAGGGTAGTCGTGATTGTTTACCAAGTATACAAGGCTCACACAACTCATTACTAGGAATTACATCATTGATAATATGATTATCCTCAATTAGGTCTTTTAAAATATTAAATTTTTGTTTATTTAAATGACCGAGACGTTTATGCCATAAATCATAAGGTTTAGAAGTCTCAGATAAATTTAAATTACATTGAGATCGCAGTACTTTAAAATGTAATTTAAATAGATTATTACTACATATACCGGACATTAAGCATTTGTTGTTTTTGAAAATATGAACTTTATTATTGTTAAAAATAACCGACATACCTGCTTCTTGAATACGATTTACCGATAATAAATTATATGGCACATCTGGTGAATATAGAATATTATCGATTGATCCTTGAAAGCCTAGATTACTAATAGCGTTTATTTGTCCTTTACCATATGCAGGAATGTTAGTGCTGTTCTTAGCTACCCCAATTTTTAGTGGAGTGGGTAACTCTAAGTATGTAGAGAAAAAATCCTTTGTATGTACAATGTGGTCAGTTGCGCCCGAATCTAAAAGAAAAGTGATTGTATCAGTAGTTGAATTAAGTTGCGAATGAAGTAACTTACATGTTGTAAACATAAAAGCGAAACTATCCTCATCATTTCCGGAAGTCTGCATTGTATTTGCAGTTGGCGCCTGGTTACTACTACTGCTATCTTGCTGAATTTTCTTGAAGTAATAGCAATCCTTCTTGACATGATTTCGTCGACCGCAATGATCACAATATAGCTTCGAAATTTTATGCGTTGAGTTTCCAGGATGTGGTTTCTTCTTATATCGAGTATTATCACGGAACTTTTTCTTGTCAAATCCAGGTCTTGATGTAAATTTCTTCGCAGATGTTTGTAATACTTTCAGTTCGGTTGTAGTATCGGCTTTTAATTTCACTTCGTGATCTAAAAGACGTGTCTTAACAAACGCTAGATTTAATTGTTCTTCTCCTAAAGTTTCTAAAGCTGTAATAACGCCGTCGTAGGAAGTAGGTAAAGTTAACAATAAATGTGATACTTTGTCCATCTCATCTAATTTTGCACCAGCTGAAATTAGTTCCGTAATTATATTGTCGAAATTATTGAAGTGTTGGAATAACGTCACATCCGGTTGCAATTTTAAATTTAGTAATTGTTTTCGCAGGGCCAACTGTGTAGCTAAGCTCCTTCTTTCGTAAATTTTATCCAAATCATCCATTATAGATTTTGCCGTAGCAACACCTTTTGCAAAATTCAAAAATGCATCGCCTAAATATTCCACTATCGTACCTTTTGCCAGCATATTTTTCTTTTTCCACTCTTCATCTGGGTTTGATGGAGGTAGTTCATCAATCACATTCAACACTTGCAATTCTCCTAAAAGTGATCTAACGCGAAATTTCCACGTACTATATCGTTCACCGTTAAATTGTTGAATATTCCTTTTACTTCGCGACTCCATTTTCAAATTATTTTAACGAACTAACGGTTGATTATTTTTGAACACTAATATACTCTTAACACTGTATTACTACGTAGCCTGGGCCCATAACCTGTGGGAAAATGGGTTTCAGGACGAAAGAAAAGACGTGTGTACTGGTTGACGGTCCGGTATAATCAATCATAGAAAACATTTGAATGACCGACATCAACGAATGAACGAATGAGTTAAAGATCGATTGTAATAATCGAGTAGTTATTTTAATCTGTAAACACTGTAATTTTTGTAATATTTTAACAGTCGTTTTGGAACGTTTTCTGTTGTTTGTTTGTTTCACCAAGATAACGCTCCTGCGCACAAGTCCAGAGTTGGAATGGCTGCCATTCAAGAAGCTGAATTCGAATTGATAATATACATTCTCCATATTCACCGGACTTTACTCCTTGTGATTTTCACCTATTTTCGCGGTTAAAGGAACATCTCAGGGGCCACCGCTACTTCTACAGGTTCTGTGCTTCCCGCATCCAGCTGATTTCTGGTCCAATTTGTGGGAGGCGGACTTCTATGCAATATTAAGCAATAATGCTTTAAAATTAGCAAAGCCATTTCTATTACCTAATTATGTATTTTCAGTAAAATGTATGGGACCTCACGAATACTTATCATGTGGCGGTGCATGTGACAATGTGTGCGACACACTGAGCATACGGAACCAATCCAACTGTCCCATCATCAACATACAGTGCAATAAAATGTGCTACTGTGAAGAAGGGTACGCCAGAAATGGAAGTAACATCTGTATACCAATTGAGGAATGTCCAGGTAAAAATAATTTATTATTTGAAGATGAGAAAAGACAAGATCGGCTGTTGCCAAATCTGAATTCTGTGTTAGCCACAGTTAGGTTTCCAGAAACCCGGGGCTAGTGTCTAATCTAGCCATCATAATATTCCTCACTTACAGTAAAATGCTACGGAGAACATAAGGTCTTCAACCCATGTCCCAGAACGTGCCCACCACAGACCTGCGAAAGTCTCAGCAACATATACATCTGTTATCCGGAAACTGGTGAGCCGGAACCTCCTTGTGAACCGGGCTGTGTTTGTGAAGAAGGGTACTATGAGAACGTGATTGGACAATGTTTAACGAAGGAGGAGTGTTGTAAGTTATAGATTAATTTTTCTTTTTTTAACCGACTTCAAAAAGGAGGAGGTTCTCAATTCGTCTGTATGTTTTTTTTTAAAAATGGTTTGTTACGCGATTACTCTGCCGAATATGAATTGATTTTGATGATTCTTTTTTTTTGGTAGGTCATGCTTCAGATATGTTCCCATATAAACCTTATTAACTTTGCTTGCGTAGTTTTTGAGTTAGCTTCAATAATACGTATTTTCCCCACTTAGCTGGATGATGTTTAAAGTTACTCCGTCACTGTTATTTACATCGTAGTTGTATTTGAGTAGTGGTAGTTGTATTTGATTTGGCGTCGGGTAAGTACCACAACTAAAAATTGAAAATAAAAACTTTTTACAAGAAAAAACAAACAACCGACTTTCAAAAATAACTAAAAAGTGAAAAATTACTTTACTTTTGGAAGTCGTTATTATTTTAGTAGAAGCTAATAAAATGCATGTTGCGTTTAGGGTATCCTTTTGTAGTTATGTATGTATAGGTATTTTATTTTATTTTTCTAGTAAAATGTACTGGACCAAACGAATATTACTCATGCGGCGGTGCATGTGACAACGTCTGTGAAACACTAAACGAACAGAGCCAGGCTGATTGTCCCCTCGTCAATATTAAGTGCAATGAAATGTGCTACTGTGAAGAAGGATACGCCAGGAATGCCAGTAACATTTGTATACCCATCAAAGACTGCCCTCGTAAGATTTTATTTGATTACCTGTTAATGTAATAGTAGTAAAGCTCTTCGAGAGCAGTGGTGGCCCATTGGTAACAGGCGCAAGCGCAACATATATTATGATTAGTAGGTCGGTTTCAACCCAGTCAGGTGCTTTGTGTAAATAATTAAGAAAGAATCGAAAAAAATAAAGAAAAATCGTTTATTCTGCACAAACAAAACGCAGACTCAACAAAAAGAGACATAAAATTCGAGGCCTTTTGCTACTTTTGTATAAGCCTCGAAATCAAACAATAAAAAAAAATTTAACAATATTTGAGATCCTCACAATAAGCCCTTTCATTTGATGCGTCATACGGTACAGTTCACAAAACATTGTTTTTTTTGCCAATTTGCCCCCCATATTCAAAATTCATATTGTTACGTTACACGTCCGGGATCGGGTCACAGAAAATCATGTATACCTTTCAACTAAATTGGTCAAGTAGATTCGGAGCAAATTGCCTGTGACAGACGGACAGCCAGCCAGACAGACACATGAGGAATCCTATAATAAGGTTCCGTTTTTCCTTTTGAGCTACGGAGCTCTTAAAACGTAACGTGAAGACAGAAACCTATTGCTATTATGACAGTTGAATCACTGCTCCGGGACACGTCAAGCTTCATTTTAGTACTTAGTTGAATATAGTGCGATGAGCTTGTCTCGAAATATGGCTTAAAAATATATTTTCTTTCTAGCATCCCGGTGTGGTCCAAACGAGAGATATGAGGAGAGTCCCTGCCGGGTCTGCGAACCCCTCACCTGTTCTGAAGTTGGCATGGAGATGGAGTGTCCACCCGTAGAAGATAATGACTGTGATGATACACCAGCGTGTATCTGTAAACATGGTCTTGTGAGAAACGACGATGGTGTATGCATACCTATCTGCGAGTGTCGTGAGTGATTTGAGTTTTTTTTTCTAGACTCCTTTAACTTCTTTTTATTTTTATTTCGATTTAGTTTTAGATACTGTAATTTCAGTTTATAATTAGTACCTAAAAAATATCAGATATTATGAAAAAAAAATGCCTAAATTGTATTCAGGGGTTCGTTTTCCAGGTTTTATAAAGTGTACATGTTATGGCCGGAGTCCCATACAAAATTGAAACATCTCCTTTAATTTTTATTTTATTTCTCAATTTATGTTACGAAATTCAAGTTTATTTATTTTATTCACTGTTACGTGTTGGAAGCCAATTTAAGCTACAAGGTTGTGTCTATGAAAGTCCTGCATTTGAAAAACCACTTACTCCCAAAATACAAGCTTGACTAAGTTGGTATATCAACAATTATGTGCTGCTGTACAGCCATCAAACACCTTTAAAAAATTTATCTCTTAGATTAAGTTTTTGTTGTACTTTGAGAGTGAAATAAATTATTTATTATTATTTATTAACAATTTGAAAAGGCGTGCAAGTAATAATGCACGCCTTTTCAAATTGTTTTCACAACAATTTTGATTTTAAGTGAGAACAATTTTGATTTTAATTTTGATGACAATGTTGTGAGTGGTTTTAGATTCAAAATTAAGGAAAAAACTACTCCTTGACAGTTAAGTACCTACCTAATGCATGTTAATGTTTAATTTAAATAACTTGTTTGAAGTTTGGAATTTAACTTGAACTTCAAATTAATATTAATTGATAGGCATAACAATTGATTTAGAAATGTACGGTCTAATTGAAATAACTGAAAAATACAATGAAAAATATAATTTATGTAAGTATTTAAATGTTCACAGCTTTTATTCTTTATCAGCATATGCTGATAAAGAATAAAAGCTGTGAAGAAAAAAAAAATAACAGTGAACATAACTATACCCCATTTGAAATAAGATTAGACATTAAAACAAACCCTTTTACAGTCCGTTCAACCGATTTTGACTTCTATACCGTAGGCATAAGGATAACATTAAAAGCAAAAAAAGTTACACAATACCAACTATCTACTGCGGCTGCCATTTGTCATACCACCAACGCAATAGAATTCAAAATCGGTTGAACGGAAAGTAAAAACGGCTTATCTATACGTCTAATCTTATTTCAAATGGAGTGTGCATCTTAATTCATCCGGAAAATATAACAAAGCGAATTATAAAAGCAAGGCCGAGACCATTTTTGGGGTTCAACACTGAAGTCGACAAATTTTATCTCTACTTTTCATTGAATACCTACTAAAAATAGATTATTTTTTAACTAATTTATTAAAATACTACGTACCTAAATTGAATGAATGGTTCTTGCGTTATAAGCGTTTATTTGCTCTCTATAATTTGGAGCGTACAAACGAGCAACAAAAATTGCCCAATTCTTAGCAATTTTTATACAATCTTTAAAATTGACGTAAATTGATAATTATTGTCGAGAATCGCGCAATGAATTGCCCATGTAAGCATATCCTTAGGATTTTTATTTATATAAGTACTTTTATCATAAATACTTCCGAATATGATACACAAAGAAAGAATTATAACTGCGTAATCCTTCGTGTGAAAGAAAAACTAGGCAATTTATCATTATCGTTTTTTATTTGCACAACAAGAATTTCTAATCTTCAAATTCAAGTTCGCTATGTAATATGTAATTGTGCATGACATAATTTTACACGCGTTGAAAGGCTGACTAATCATTCGTGTTTCTAGTTTAGCATAGCAAAGGTGCAGTACGGCTATACTGAAATTAAGTGTTAACAAATAGGGCATACCGTCCGTATTTTAGGAATCAATAAAATGATTAAGTCATCGTACTTGGTGGCTGCAATAATTCTCCTGAATGCATCGTGTTTCTGTGCAAGTAAATATATTTCTTTAACTTACATTATTTCCATCTCATTTCGATCTCATCGAAATTGATTCCATCGCCACCTTTTTCATCAAGTTATTGACCATTTTTAACTGTACGAACATAAATATTTGTTACAACCGTTAAATAATTTTAAGAATAAATTCACACGAGGACTTTTCACAAAGACCCAAACGCGCATATTTTAAACGCGCGTCGTTTGACAAATAAATTATCTTTATCTTTATTTTTGTCATTGATACACCATCGTTGTAAGAACCACGGTCAGCTACTGTGCCGCCATTGAATTGCATCGCTGCTAAAGAACTACAAATACTACACGGCGGCTATTTGCAGTTCTTTAAAACTCTTTTCGATCTGGAAAAAAATATCAATTTTGCCAGAGACGGAAAAATAAAATAGAATAGAATAGAATACTCTTTATTATATAATATACATCAAAATACTTATTACTTATACAGATACTAGATCGATAGCGTAATTACTACGTTAAAGAATTTACAGCAGAACTTAATCATACTTGGAGTTCACCAAGGCTCGATTCTTGATCCTTTGTTGTTCAAGTATCCCAAGTACCTAATATAAAAACCATGTAGGTTCCACCTTCGTTTCCTTAAATTCGGTAGTAAATTACACGAGTATATAATTTGACTCGCGTTACGTCAGCAGAGTTTGGAGAGTAATAAAAATGCAGAAAAGGAAAAAAAAACCTATAAGACCTTGGCAGAGAGAAGCGTATGCAATTGATTCGTTAAAAATAAGTGATTTTAAAAGCAACATCCGTAAAATTGCATATCTACCTACTTTAAACATAAAATAAATTTAAAATAAACACTCTTTTCTTGACAAAGAATACAGTCTTGTTAATCACTTTCATGAAATGTTTTGCTTGCTCTACAATCTTTGTTTCCCTAAATTAAGAGTTAAAGTTAATATAAATAACAAAAAGACACAAACTTGGATAAGTAAGGGCTTAAAAAAAAGTTGCAAGACAAAACGGTATCTACGTCATCGGTTCTATAAAAATAAAACAGCTATTAATAAGATCAAATACATTAACTACTCTAAACTTCTTAAAAAATGCATCTTCAACTCTAAAAAGAATGCAAACATCAATTTTTTTGCTAAAAACGATAATAAATGTATAGCCACCTGGAAGGTTATAAAAGATGAGCTTAATAATACAAACCCTAAAAGTAATATTGAGAATGTCAAAATTAACAACACACTAATTTCCAACCCAGTTGAAATAGCATCCGCTTTTAATAACCACTACATCAATTCAACTAATAAATTAATAGATACAAACGTTAAAAGTAACTCTGGGAAAAATATAACTGTCAATTCAATGTTCCTTAAGCCCATGACAGTAAATGAAGTTAGACAGGAAATACCGCTTTTAAATAATACCCGTTCCGAAGGCTACGATGAAATTAGCACAAAAATCATTAAAGAATGTGCTAACGAAATCATTAACGTATTAACATATTTAATTAATTTGTCATTTGGCTGTGGAATTTTTCTAGAAGCGCTGAAGTTTTCCATTGTTAAGCCTCTGTACAAAAAAGGAGAAAGACATGACATGAATAATTATCGCCCTATTACATTAATACCCATTTTGTCTAAAATATATGAAAAATGCATGTACAAAAGACTCGTGCATTAGCCATCTATCATGAAAGCTGTATTATCTAGCATCAATGATAATAATCTAACCACAGGTCTATTTTTTGATTTATCAAAAGCTTTCGACCTAGTTTCCCACGATTTACTAATACAAAAACTAGAATCACTTGGAATCAGAGGGCCACCGTTACAGTGGATAAAGTCATACCTTCATAACAGGCAACAATGTGTTACTATACCAAATATTAATGATGATAAGGACCTAACACTATACGCATCTGAATATATTTGTAACAGATTCGGTGTTCCTCAAGGAAGCATACTGGGGCCAATCTTTTGTACATAAATGACATCACTAAAATAACTAACCATAAATGCATCTTATTTGCTGATGACATTTCTATTATTGTGACATCTAATAAAAAATATAATACAATTTATGACCATGAAGTTGACATTAACAACACAATTGACTTCTTAATTAATTGGCTTCATATTCAAAATTTGAAAATAAATCTTGACAAATCAGTATACATACAATTTAATAAATTTAATAACAATAAATTTAATTTCAGTCTTAATATACCCAAACTCAAATCTGTAACCCAGACTAATTTTCTGGGTGTAACGATTGATGAACATTTAAATTGGAAAATGCATATAGACAATGTCTCTAGTAAAATAAATAGATTTGTGTATGCGCTGAGACGAGTAAGAAAAGTTACTAATTTAAAAACAGCCATATTAGTTTACCACGCATACGTTGAATCTATACTGCGCTATGGACTTATAATGTGGGGCAACAGTACCGACCAACATAGAATATTTGTTGCACAAAAAAAGTGCATTAGAGCTCTATACGGACTTCAACTAGTGTTAGTTAAGTACTTACTTTTTTATCCTCTAATTTGCATGCTGAGTCTAAACCCGGCAACACATGTTTGTACTATTTTAAACTGTAAGACCTTTTATACCATGTTTTGAGCAAATAAATATATTATTATTATTATTAACAACCCATCTTATCACCTCGTCAATTGTAAGTTCTGAAACAGATTTTTATTGTTTTACTAGCTTCAGAAAACACGACTGTGAATGTCACAGAGGCAAGAGCACGACTCGATCAAGGAAGCATTGCCTTATCTGCAAAAATTTTACACGTAAGTATTGATACTACATAAACTAATGGTTCTTTAGTCTGTTTGTGAGGTAAAGTCAAATCAGGAGATAAATAAATAACTAAAAGCTAGACTTGACAATCATGTAGGTATTTTTAACCGACTTCTTCAAAAAGGAGGAGGTTCTCAATTCGTCTGTATGTTTAATTTTTTTGTATGTATGTTACGCGATTACTCCGCTAATTATGAATCGATTTTGATCATTCTTTTTTTGTATGGTAGGTCATGCTTCCGAAGTAGTCCAATATAAATTTTATTAACTTTCCTTGCTTAGTTTTTGAGTTAGCTTCAATATTTCGTATTTTACCCACATAGTTTATCTAGACGATGTATTCATTTACTCCTTCACTGTTATTTACATCAGCTAGTGGTATTCGAATTTGTGTGGGGTAGGTACCACAACTAAAAAGTCAAAAATAAAACCCTTTTTTCAAAAAAAAAACACTCAAAACTGAAAAATAACTTTAGACATCGACTTCCGAAATTAAAGTTATTTTTCAGTTTTGAGTGTATTTTTTGGAAGTCAGTATTTTTTTTTGTAAAAAGTTTTTATTGAATATTTTATTAATTATTTTGGAAAATTTAACATTCATTTTTTTCCTTAGTTCCTGGTTTCGAGCAAACCTGATGAAAACTGCGTAGCATCAGCTACATCTCTTCAGATACCTTTGGCACAACTTGCACTATTTGCCACCGGACTGGTTTTAGAACAACTACTCAAACTGCTTAACCTTAACAATAAACAGGAGGTACTTACATATTTTTAACCTTCAAGCTTTTGATGATTAACTAACTACATCTAAACCTAATCAACTTATTTGAAACCATCTTTTAGATAAAGGCTGTTTACCCCGGATTAACCGCCGAATTCAATAATCAAACAAATGTTGAATTTGAACTGGCTACCAAATATTACGCAAACGTGAACTATCCACTTAGCCAAAATTTCAAACGTGACTCACTGCAATATTTCCAAGCTGAAGGAGAAAATGTCAACTTTAGTAAACCTGATGAATCTGCTGGTTTAATAAACAATTGGGTGAGTCAAAAAAACAGCATCATTATCTACTAGCGGCCTGTTTAAGTAAAAACCGGCCAAGTGGGAGTCGGACTCGCGCACGAAGGGTTCTGGTTGTATGGGAGCCCCCCTTAAATATTTGTTTTATTTTTAAAGTCAATATAACTAAATATTCTGTGAATATTTCAAGCGTATACGTGTTGCCGTTATCAATATCGAGCAAAAACGAGCAAATAAAGTTTGTTGTATGGGAGCCCCCTTAAATATGTATTTAATTCTGTTTTTTACTATTTTTTGTTATAGCGGCAACAGAAATACATCATCAACCATTCAGAAATTACTCTAATTAAATCCATTCAAGTTTCTTTTTTTTTTTCACCAGGTAGCCAACCGTACTCGCGGTAAAATCCCAGAACTTGTAACACCGGAAATGTTTAGTCGGGATACAAGACTATGTTTGGTCAACGCAATTTATTTCCTGGTAAGATTTTTCTATTATTTTCTGCTTAAATAAGACAGTTATCCAGAATCAAAATATTCGTCTTTTTCCAGGGTAATTGGGTAAAACAATTCAATCCTAACGATACACAAACTAAAGACTTCTACAAAAGTAACGGAGAAACTGTACCTATAAAAATGATGTACCAGCAAAATACTTTTAATTACGCTGAGAATGACCAATACCAGGTTTCTATTTTTTTTAATATTCCTATCCAGTTTAATGAACAAATGCCTTTGAATATTTTAATGTAACATTTTGGTTCAATTATTCTGGGTTCATGTGTCTTCCCCATTAACAAACTGATCCCCTTGGTTCTTATTTCAGGTCCTACAAATAATTTACAAAGGTGACAATTTCAGTTTCTTGGTCGTTCTACCAAGAAAAAAAGAAGACTTACTGGTAACACTTGAGACTATTGGAAAAGCTGAAGAGTGGAACAAAATGATGGAAAGTCTTAAACCTGAAAAATGTAACGTTTACTTGCCGAAATTTTTAATAGACACAAACATAGATGTAAAAAAACTACTTATGGAGGTATTATTATGCATTTTTTTTTTTAAGATTGGTCGGTTCTTTAGATTTTTTTTTTTTTTAAACAACTTTGTACCGTTTTAGATCGGGGCCAAAGAATTGTTTGATACAAGCGGTAATGGATTAGAAGGAATTTTGGAAATACCGGAGAACGTGTATATTTCTGATGCTGTACAGAAAGCTTTCATAGCAGTTGATGAAACTGGAACCGAGGCAGCAGCTGCCACTGGTATGTATTGACAACACAAAGATACTGTCACGCAAGTGTGTTGAGAGCATGAATGAGAGATACAAATAAAAGGAATGAATAAAGCGGATACTAGAACAAAAGCCAGTAGGAACGCCCTTGAACATACACCCATCTTTACCGGTGAAGTCATTCAAAAAGATTAGGTGCGTAGTACTCGCAACGGGCGTGCGTGTGATGTATAAGCGCGTATAAAGCGTAAAGAGTATGTAAGAAAGAACCAAGGCTTTAATTTGTACCTCATCGACTAATATATAAACATAGTAACGAAATCTACAAGTTTTTTTTATCTTGATTGGAATAAATATTTTTCAAGATTTGCCTGATAAAATCTTGAACTGTAAATCAAAGTGTGTGAAGAACGTTTCTTCATTATTTTAATAATTCATATTGTATTCACAGCTATCGTTATTACTAGAAAGAGTCGCCCTTTAACTCCGCTTTACATCTTCAACGCTAATCATCCTTTCCTCTTTTACATTCTTTACAAGAAAACTGTTTTATTCTGCGGAGCCTTTGTGCATTAAGGTGAATTTACTGTAAAGATTGATTGCTATATCACTTGGACTCCGTAGTTATTATACTAAAGGTTTTTGCATAATTTTCAGCTGTATCAGTGACTGCTTTGTCACTACAGTATCCTCCTCCGGAAATAAATGTCTTTAAAGCAACACACCCCTTTATGTTCTATATAATGTTTGGCAAAATACCTCTCTTTTGCGGGCTATTTGTAGGGGCGCAGTAAAAGGTGAAACTAGTTCAGAAATCTTTACAATTTGTGGAAACTTACGAATTGGTGGTTGGATACTGGTGAAGGATATGACATGTATCGCAAGCACTATTTCTACCTTTGGGCCTTTTCCACACATTTCTTCGTTCATTTCGATCATAAGAAATTTCCCAATATTTAGTTCTTTCTACCTTAATAATTTAATGTTTTATATTTACAGCTGTTATTCTATCAAGAATGAATATAGCACCTGTAAATCCGCCTAAAGTGTTTAATGCTAACCATCCGTTTATATTTTATATAAAATTACGAGAAATGGTGTTATTTTCTGGAGCCTTCGTTCAATAAGGTGAAATAAGATGCTCTAAATGCATGTTTGTGTGCTTGCGCATGTATATAAATAGCCATATTTTTAAGCTAAATTATGAATTATTTTACATTTCTTTGCTTAAATGCGTTACCTACTTATGCCTGCAAAATAGTTTTATTCAAAATTACTATCTTTATCTGTCTACCTTCTAATTGAAAACAACTTGTTTATCATTTAAACTATAATTTTAATGCAGGTAGATTTGCATCTAGAAATGACTTGTGGAGTACCTAATTCGTCAACTCGTCCTACATGCCTACGGCTCATTTAGGACGACTTGCAGCAAATCGAAGAACGTCCTAAATGGGCCATATGCATGTAGGACGAGTTGACGAATTACTCAACTTGAGCTCCGCAGTTATCACTGAAGTCATATATATGAAGTCATCATATATGAAGTCATATTTTACATTTTCAGCTATTAATGTCGGTGTTACATCAGTTATGTATCCTCGTCCCGAAATCTATGAGTTTTTGGCAACTCGCTCTTTCGCTTTCTATATATTATTAAGAAGTGAACAGAGTCCATACAAAACACCTTTGTTCTGTGGAACATTTGTAGGAGCAACGTAAAAGGTGAAATTAAATGAAAGAATGCGTAATATGGTCATTTTTAAATGGTGGTTGGTTAAATGGTGAAGGAGTTATGTTTCAACAAGCACTATGTATTATTTATTTAGTTTCCTCGGTTATAGTATACTTTTTCGCCAGTAATCATAAATAGGTATAGAGATTTGACAGTCCCCGTCCTACATAATTATCCAGAATACGAGATATACCACACATTTGTTCTCTTTTGAGATAGTTTTCAAGATCTTTATTTATCGGTTCTAATCCTTTTTAGGGTTCCGTAGTCAACAAGGAACCCTTATAGTTTCGCCATATCCGTCCGTCTGTCCGTCTATCCCCGCGGCTTAGCTCAGAGACTCTAAGGCGGGTTTTAGAGTCACGCTGAGTGACGCTGAGCGTCGGCGCTGACCGCCCAATATGTATGATTATCCTGCTCAGCGCTGACGTGTGACGAGTGCGATAATCATACATATTGGGCCGTCAGCGCCGACGCTCAGCGTCACTCAGCGTGACTCTAAAACCCGCCTTAGTACTAGAAAGCTGTAATTTGGAATGGGTATTATTCACGCCGACAAAGTGGTATAATAAAATCATGAAAAAAATAGTTGATAGAAACGAATATCGCGCTTTATTAATCTAGGTACAGGAAGTTTAATATGTATTAATTTACCAAATAAAAATTAATTGCTACTCATTTACAATAATAATTGAAATAAGTAGTATATTTAATTATATATTATAAAATAATTTATAAAAAAAACAATCACGGTTCATTCAACTAAATTAAATTAAATCTGTACGAACGATGGCTGAATATCTTAATTTTCTTTTCAGAAATAATAGGATTGACTGGAGTTGGCGTTATACCCCCGCCTCCTAAAGTTTTTAATGCTGAACACCCTTACATGTTCTTTATAACGTCTAATGGCAATCCTGTGTTTAGTGGGGCTTTGGTTGGTGCAAAAGTAGACTAATCATACATATAGCCGGTTTTATTCTCGAACACAAGCGTAAATATTATCTAATTCGTTAAATACAATTATTTTTTTACTTTCTTTAACACGAAAACTCTTAATAAGAGTCCGATATTTTTGTTTGTGAACTATCTTTTGGGTCCTTACAAAAAACCGTATTGGGTTCAGTTACTATACTATCCATCCATACTACCACAAAACCGTGTTTATCAGTTGTTTAGCCTAAACACCTTTTAAACATGACAGTTTGACATTAAACACGCGTTGAACAAGTGTCTTAAATTTTTGTGGGGCCCTTTATGTGTAGCATTATTGGCTCCTTCGTTTGACTTTATATTATCTACTACCTGTTATCTTTCATCTTTAGGGACCTATATTATTATAAAAATACGTGGTTTCTTCTACCAGCAAAACACAATACAGTGTCTAATTCTCTTTGATAAACTTTTTATTTGTATTCTAATATCGGGACTGTTTGGCAAAGAAAGTATGCTGGCTTTGCTTGCTATGTGTTCCTTATAACATTATTGCTTATTGATTAATATATGCTTCTAAAGAAAAGTAAAATAACGGTCAATTTTCTTTTTCCAGATGCGTCAGCAGAAAACTTATTTGGTTTGTTTCGAAATAAAGGTTTGGTCAATAAAAATTGTATGATATTTATTTCACACTCATTGGCCCAACTTATTATTAAACAGCGAAGCCCTACGAAGTATAAGTCGGTATAAAACTAAACATTGAGACTATACCAGTACCTATTATATAAATGGTTACTTCTTTCAGAATAAAGTATCTACGACTTTATCTGAAGACAGTTTAGTGCTCTAATTGGCCTCATTCAGTCATAAACAACACTTGACGCACATATTCCGCAGCTTTAAAAAAATATATCACCAAGTAATTTGAATACAAATTTAATGAAAGTCATTAGCACGTCGTACCTACCATAGTCGTTCTGACAAACGAACCCAACCCTATAAAATAACCCCATGATTGCAACCACTAAGAACGAATAATAGTAGGTACATTATGACGGTTACCAACCACAGACCATTGAGGGACTAGTTTCCAATTAACAGGTATTATTGGAACTCCCTCGGGGATGAGAATATCGACAGGACGGGATCAAATGAAATTACGAGTAAGATCTCACTTATCCAAGCAAAATCCTAGATAATCTTCTGAAGGAAATGTTGTTATGGCCTCTGGTCCTGGTTAAAATAGAACGTTTGTTTCGCTCTCCAACAAAACTGTTAGATAGTTTAATCCTCTTTCAATTCTTCAGTTTCCAATTTAACTTGTGAATTTGATAATACTTTGATGAATGGAATTAATCGGATCCAATATGCTTCCGAATTCCGAATTAAAACCAGATGCTAAAGGACCAATTTCAAATCTAACGTTCACAGTAAAATTAAAACATGGATTAAAATATCCATTAGGTAATCTACGTTTATAAGTAAGGTCTTTGAACACAGAAAAAGTCTTTGTTCTAGTCATTCATAGAACCTTCTATTAGAGGCCAATGACGTCTGACCATGTTACAAGCTGAAATGGTAGTGATTTCTAGAGTTATTATTACAATCAAAATGGGAAGATCTATTTTTTTATAATTCCCACAGATTAAGTGTATTATCAGAAGATCTCCAAATAAAGCGAGTAATACATCACTCGGGCATGGACCGTGGTTCCCCTTGAGACTCCTTTATTGATGATTTAATTAAGCAGTTGCCCTCAAACTTGTGTATTGGGATGCTCCAGTTCGCGACCGTCAGAGAATTCTGTCCGTTACATCGGAATTTGTAATTAAGAAACAACGTCTCGGAACAAAATCTGTTTACGAAGTCAGCCGAAGTATTTTATCTTGTTCACCGCGGTCTAACGTAAATATCCACATAGGATATGTGGGAAAGTAAAATAGTTCGTGTTGTTGGTTGTTCGCTGTTGAATGATTTCTTATTGAATAAACTTTGCTTGAACGCGTAAGTATTAATAGCGCTCTCAAAGGATAAGCACAATATTGAATTTCTTGGATCCGGGTAATGTGCTTGAAGCAATAACCAAGCAATGTAGTATTTTAACTGTAATATCAAGAGTATGTTATAAAGTAAAAATTATTGTTTTAGTAGTAGGTAGTTAGTATTTTAGTAACGAAACAATCAACAAGCAGACAATGTTCTTATCGTTATGCCATTGTTGAACCAGATGTTCAAACTTTAGGAGCCGTGACTGTCTCATGACAATCAGTCCCTCTGAGGCCTAAACTGGCCTGTGATCAACAATAAACGTTCACGTTCGCAATGCAGATCACTATAGTGACCACGACTACTTTGTGTGAGTATGTACCTATGTTTGAACAACCATGGTAGGTTTCTGTTACCTACTATTAGTCGGCATGTTTAGTCTGAAGGCAGTTGTTCATCCATCACCATGTCTTAAGACATGTTTACAAAGCAAAAAGCTGAGCACTCAGAGCCGTTCATCATCTATGAAGTTATCTTCCCTTATCGCCTCTAAACTATCTAAAATCATACTTTCAACAGGTAAAGCGAAATGAGTCGATAAGTAAGACCAGTAAATTAGCTTCGGATAACATCGAAGTTCGTCGTAAATTTAGCTCAACTCCGTCGATTGTAAAGACCGCTGGCTCTCCGGCAAATTGATCTTATCGGGAGGCTACCCGATGTTCATAGTTAGTGGTCCATAGTTCATTGTGAAATTCGCAAGCGGTGCTAAACTCTGACGGTCAACTAATTTACCGGAGACCAATCTTTACCTTAATAGTTATGGTATAGTTGTAGCTCCGAAGTTCTTCAGTGCACTGCGACCGCTAGGTAAACTTGGCTGAGTCTCACAATTTGTATAGAAATAATTAGGTACTACGATTTTCTGAACAAGATCTTCAAAAGTTTGTTCTACAGGTTTTGATTCCTATTTAGTCGTATTAAAAGAACTTGTAACGTTTTTGGTATGAATTAGTACCTACAGATAAAGGCTCCCACAAACAGTTGCACTGCCTGTCGCGCCCGCGATATCGCGGTAGTTTTGCGAGGCTTAAACTGAAATCGAAAGCGAAAATCAATGGTCTAGAAGACAGAATATGTTATAAGTTCAGTTTTGGTAATTTTTCAGGAGAACAGAAATAAATAAATAAATTCTTTATTTAGAGTAACAATGAGACTCATAGTGTTAGTAACAATAAAATAAACTTACAGCTATGTTAGTGATACAGTTACAACAAGTACCTACACAAAACAGACACAACATAACAATCACTGCTTCAGTAATCTAGCTGAAATACTGGAGCAGCGACTCACAACACGGCAGTCCAGCCTGTCAGCAATCATTCCCGGATGCTGTTGGAACTAGCTCGCACCCTGCGCACCAAGGACGCACATCTTTTACGCATTAATGCATAAAAGCAGTCAACACGTAATTCTGCAAACCTCCCTGATGCGCTACAGAAGCGAGGCAGCCCCATCAACACCCTGAAAGCATTACTGTACTGAACGTGGAGGGCACTGTACGACCTCTGCGTAAAATTTAAAGAACTCCGCCCAGAAAGTTAAAATTTCAACACGCTAGTACACAAAAATGTGCAGTGATAGTGTATTTATTATTTAAAACCATTATGTAGGGTACTTATCTGTATTATCATGAGTAGAAAATAAAGATTACTAACAATTACGTATTCTCAATATTCAAAAATATAAAACATAAAACGTCACTTACGAATGCCAATACAATAAAGCACAACATACTGTATTGGCATTCCAGAGTTCACATAACTTTATTTGTGAACGCGAATATAAAAGAACATGATTAATATAACCCGAGATACCGGTCCTAAGCAGCAAATTGAATGCATTATTAATATCTCCTTATTGGATATTGGCATCTCACATTCGAGATAGTTCTAGTAGGAGTAATAGTCGGATACAGTTCATCGGACTAACGCATCAAAGACTATGGAATTCCGCACGACCATAAGCATGTAACAGATATATATGAAAGGAATACACACAGGGATTAATATATTTAAATGTATGAATCAAAAGATTAAATAGATAATCCATACATATATATAAAACAAGGTCGGATTAGTTACACTGAAGAACGGCTGGACCGATTTTTATGATCTTTGAGTTGTTCGATTTGTCTCCGTCGCGAATAGCAGGATATGTATTAAAACATTGTAGGTAAGTACCACTAAGTGCTTATTTACGGTGCACCTACCTAGGTAGGTGTGTCGCACTTAGTGCTGCGTGCGAATTCGGGTAAACCTAGTAATAAGATATAAAAAAAATATTCTAATTGTCACACACTGAGAAACCTACCAATTGATGTGATGTTAGATACCCTATGAAAAGGAAAACTACCAAATGGATAGATAGATATCCAATTAGCAAACTAACTGTAATAATATAAGAGACTACCTGCTCCCCGCGGTTTCACCCGCGTACGTGGGAATATCGGGATTAAAAGTATCCTATGTCCTATTTCCAGGTCATGGTCTACCCATTATAATGGACTAGCTGCGCCCCGCGGTTTCACCCGCGATAAAAAGTAGCCTATGTCCTTCCCCGGGATGCCATCTATCTCCATGCCAAAATCGAAATCCGTTCATTGGTTTAGGCGTGAAAAGGTAACATAATATAGACAGACAGAGTTACTATCGAATTTATAATAATAATATTAGTATAGATTAGTTAGGATTAAGATTTAATAATTATAGTTACGATTGAAACATTGTCAAAAGGGAAAAGAGATTGGAGAGACAGTAGGAGAAGTACCTAAAGATGATAATGAAGAGGAAAGGAAAGTAGTAGTACTTTGTATACAAGATGTCTACTTATTAATTATTCTACTTTAGACACCGCCAAAAAGACGGAAGGAGAATATTCCTGAAACTTAACACATGAAAATTGTGTACCATATTCACCGTCTCCATAGTCCTTGTCTCATAAAATTACGTAGAACACGGCCAACTTCGTTGTGACTTAACTTAGTACTGGAACACATAACTTGCCTGACTATACCTATAACTGGGCCACATTGTGGATATGGGTGGTTTATTTATGTATACAGTACAGTATTTGCCATATCGAGAGGAGCTCGTGGATAAGTAATAATAGCCGCACGGGTATCAGGTTAAGCTACGCTTGCCGGGGTTGGCATGGGTGACCATATCTTTCCGTGCCTCGGAAAGCACGTTAAGTTGTTGGTACCCGCTGTCATTCGTCTTTGACAGTCGTTACGGGGCGTCAGAAACCCGAAAGTCTGACAACCAGTCTTACCAAGGTATCGTAATTCCCAGTTACTGGGTTATGGAGGTCAGATAGGCAGTCGCTCCATGTAAAATACTGGTATTCAGCTGCATCCGGTTACTGGAAGTTGACCCCAAAATAATTGGCCTAGCGTTTTGCTAGGCAGATTGATTTTTATTGGCCACTAGCTGCTCGCCCCGGTTTCGCACGGGTAGCACTAAGTACTTATCTACGGCTATTTTAGGTATTTTTTTACACCTTGGGTTACATTATTGGAGTTTTAGTAAGGAGCCCAATTTCTTTTGAAAATATAATATAGCCTATGTCAGCCGGGGATAGTGTAGCTTCCTAACAGTGAAATAATTTTTCACATCGGTTCGGTTGTTTCGGAGCCTATTCAATGCAAACAAACAAACAATCAAATCTTTCCTCTTTCTAATATTAGTATAGATATCGACACTTAGAGCCCCCGCACACTAGACTTTCTATCGGCCGATAGTTTCGTCGGTTTCATAACCAGTATGAAGTATGTATTTTATGCAAGTGCGCACAATATAACGGTTCATTACCTATAGTATCAGTGGCGTGCCTAGGGTTCTAAATTAGGGCAAGCCCGCAGACTACTTAAGATTAAAAAAAAAAAACAGCCAAGTGTGCGATTTACGGATTTTCTTTGTTGTTCATGATAACACCATTATTATAAGTAAGCGCCATCTATATTAACGAATGAGCGTAACCACACCGATTAGCAGGAACTTTTCACCATAATAAATTCTTTCGCTTATCACCAAAATTATTCAATCAAAAGCCGCTAGGTAGCCCCCAAATTATCGATTTGTTGTTCCATTACCGTAAGCATACTTAGTTTTGGGAATTATAATGTCTATTGAAAATGTTAAATGAGATATTACATTAGGTACTTATATAACATTTTTTAATTAATCATAATGACAATAGCCAACTCTAATCTTTATTTCAAAACACCTAGGTATGAAGAATATCTTCGATCAGAAAATTATTGTGTTTTGTGATCTTGATGAGATGTAATAATAATAAGATGGTTTGTTTTTCAGTGGTTTTCCGAAACTACAATTGCCATACAAACAACACTATACAAATTTTGATGTCTTTTATGGCACCAGATACCTAAGTTTGTCATATTCATCAACATAATAAACAATCGAATGCCAATTTCAATTATATTCTTCAACTGACAAAAATACTTGTTTTTTTCCGAATTTTATTAGGTACAGTAATTTGGGGTTGATTACGGTGAAGTAAAGAGTTACACTGTCAGAAAACCCAATGTACCTACTTACCTTTTCGAACACAGTTTCCGAATTCACATTTTGATGATAAAAATAACACTTTAATCACTTACTAAGACACACACTTACGAATGACAGCCGCAATAACTATCACATCATTTTAAATAATAAAACGAATTGATTACCTCAGCACTTGGAAATAAAATACTGATCTCAAAATATTAAATTTCAAAACAATAACAAATCGAGTCGCGTCGACCGTCGCATCGCGGACTTGCAACTCACTTCACGCGTGTCAACATCGCGGCTAGTGCATTTGCGCGATCTTAACAACTCTAAAAAAGTACTCTGTGCTCCCAAAAGCCCGGCTTTTCATTTCATACAAATCTGTGTATAAGTACTTACCAATATGTCAACAAATGTAAACGTTTCTATAGCAATTTGTAGGCGAAAACTGCTAGACAAAGAAAGGTAAGGCAAGCCCCATTGAAAGCCGACGAGTGTGAGCGAGAAGGCGCATTTGAATGCATTGTAGTGGCGCGTAGGTTTGGCAACAAAGCGCGGAATTAAAAATTGTTTTCTTATGAATATTATTGAGTTATTTCTGGCATCTATTATTATCTGGCACTCTTGCGCAGTGCGCGCGGCAGATAGAGCGGGGATTTCGAAATTTGATTATTCCTATGACATGAATGATTGAGTTCGAGATTATTGACTGTTTTTTTTAAATTTATTTTTTATGGGTGGGCTTACGTTTGTTCTTGTGAATTATGATTTTATTAGGGCAAGCCGGGCTTTCGGGCTTGTATGAAAGTACCGCCACTGACCTATAGGCCTATAAAAAAGTTTGGTGGGCAAAATGATTGCCTGGCGGAGCGACGGACGGATACAGGTGACGCGCGAGCGTGTCGCGTGAGGCCACGTCCTATTTAAAAGCATACATCGCGCGAATACGCGATCGTCGTAGTCATATGTATCTATTTTTAACCGACTCCTTCAAAAAGGAGGAGTCTCTCCATTCGTCTGTACGTTTTTTTTGTTTGTGTGTTACGCGATTACTCCGTCAATTTTGAATCGATTTAGAAGATTCTTTGTTTGGTAGGTCATGCTTCAGAGGTAGTCCCGTATCAATTTTATTAACTTTGCTTGCGTAGTTTTTGAGTTAGCTTCAATAATTACGTATTTTTCTACTTAGTATATGTAGATGATATATTATTTGACTCCGTTACTGTTATTTACATAGCAGGTAGTGGTATTCGAATTAGTGTGGGGTAGGTACCACAACTAAAAAATAAAAATTTGAAAAAAGTTTTTATTTTTCACTTGACAGCGACTTCCGAAATTAAAGTTATTTTTCACGTTTTTTAGTGTTTTTTTTGGAAGTCGGTTGTTTTTTTTTGTAAATAGTTTTTATTGTTCGGTGAACCTGAACGCGTGATCGCGCTGATATAGGGCGCTTTCTTAGTTTCCTAACAAAAAGTGACATCAGATCGCGGATTCGAGCGACGAGCGCTTCTAAATACGAACTCAAGTGACTTCGTGCAAGTCACATCGCTCGAGGCTGTAAACGGGGTATTATAATACCAGCCTGTCTACTGCACACTTCTTCTACTGTCGCTTCTTATTAAGAGAAGGAATGAGCATTGATTACTTCGCTTCTGGATACTTACCGCCTTATTCATAAACGTTGCATAAAATTAAGTTATGAACTAGCAACTATTTAACCATACATTTTCGACGTTTATACGTCTCTTTAACTTTAAGAAACGTTTATAAATAAGAGGGTGTGTGTTCTGACCATTAAATTCAGGTATTTCACGGTTTTACTTCACAGTAGGTCAGTAGCCTTAATATCTGCCTAATTATATTGATAGATCACAAATTAAAACTATCGTGGAGTTATTAAGGTGACTATTTTGGTTTTCAGCTTTTCAGTAACTACTAAGTACCTACTCATGAGCAGTGCGGGGCGTAGGGGCCCAGTGGTGACGGTCCCGACTTACGAGTTACGGTCCTAGGTTCGAAGCCAGATAAGCGCTCTCCTTTGTGTATATATTTCATCAACACTGCTCTCAACACAGTAAAGGAAAACATCGTGAGGAAACCGGCATGTCCTAGAACAAAAAAATCGAAGACATTTGTGACATCCGCGTGGTGGATTACGGCCTACTCTCACTGAGAGGAGGCCTGTTTCCCAGCAGTGGGAACATTATAGGCTGGTTATGATTATGCTTAGGCTAAGTACTTAAGCTTAGAAATGAACTATGACTGCTATTTTCATTTAATTTCTGAAACATTTCTTGCAACTTAAATAAAGAAAGTTTACTCATATATATTAAGTTTCTCGCCTACATCATTAACTACTAGAAAATTATCTTGCTAATATAACTTGACGCTCACGGCTTCAGACTTCTGAAGTTTAATATGTCAGACCTCAGACCAAATAAAAAATCAAGACAGACCGGTGCGTACAATACAGTGAAGCATGCCAAAACTACACCTCCGCTCTGAGCATACACGCTCCCATGCACACATTAACAACCATTTACAACCAAAATTCGCCTCACCAAGTGCACACATGTTTGCCTCACGTCACTGTTGACAGTGCTCTGTCTTGGTGTTTTATTTGGTCTGAGTGTCAGACTACCTCGTTGCGTCTGGTGGACACAAGTGCGACATCTGAGGATGGTGTCCTGGGTTCGATCCCCAGGTTGGGTAAAGTGTGATTGTATTTTTGTAATAGATGTCTCAGTAGCAGTCCGGAGTCCGGATTTGTGACCGATTGATGGCAATAGGCTTACCTGCTATTAAATAGGACTTAAAACGAAAGCTTCAGGGGAGTCATTCGTCAACTCGTCCTAAATGGGCCGTAGGCATGTAGGAGAGGCCCGCGAAATTCAAATTTACTTACGTTTTTTGCAATTTGCAGGTCAGTTTCAGGTTGTATGTTAATTAAAATATGATTCGCGACCGTAACTTTACAGAATTATAAACATTAGAATCAGCAATACAACTATCTTACTTCATTTATTCCTATTTAATTACTATTTCATGAAATAATGACATTTGGGGATTATTCTTACTTAAGGATAATTCTTTGAATTTCGCGGGCTACTGTAGCGCGCCCCCTTAAACATAACTGACTAAATGTGGCTGTACCTAGTTACATCTGCCTGCCTACCCCTACAGGAATGATTTTATGTGATAGCAGCATACACTCAATTATAATTAACGTTTTGTTGATTGTTTTCCGGCATTTTTATCAAAAAACTGCTAAAGCATCTAATGAATTCCTTTGAAAAGTAAATTAACATTTCCCTGTGGTTATTACCGTTTCTTTTACTGCGCTCTTCTACTCACCGCTTTATTTTGAGCCAAATAATAATTTGTTAATCAGAATAAAGTTTCCATAGCACGTACTCTCTTCATACTAGTTTTATCGTTCTTCGCCGAGTTTCATATAAAATTGATATGCTTATGCGTTGATATTATGCTAAATAGGAATATCGTTTCGTTTAATAATCTAATACTTTGAAACTCAAACCGAATTAAAAAAAAACAAGACAGCGCGCTGTCAACAGTGACGTGAGGCCGGTTTCGTAAACATGTGTGCACTTAGTGAGGTGAAGTTTGATTGTAAATGTGTGCGTGTATGCACAGAGTGGAGGTATAGTTTTGGCATGCTTCACTGTATTTTTCGCAGAACAAAACATGAACCAGATGAGAGCATGCATCATGTTTGCCATGAAACCAGACCACCAGACTACCCGAATAGTCAGGTCTGATGGATTAATGGTAAACCTTTGCTTATAGAATATCAGCAAAACCAGAGGCATTCAGATACGTTGTCCACCTTAGAGACATGGTGCGAATGCCTGAGTTAAAATGGCACCCATACCAGTTCAAATCGCAACCCAGCAATGTAGCTTAGTAAAAAGAACTATCTATTACGTACTTTGGCTAAGGGTTATTTCTGTCACTGTCAAAAGTAAAACTACGAAGGCAAGATAGGAGCCAGGAACATGTCTGGGCGAATTTCACCAATTCGCCCAGACAGCCGCGAACAGACGCGATCAGCACATCTAAACCGCGTTCAAAAACTGTCAAGTAACGTTAAAATATCTCGGCCGGATTAATAAATATCTTGGCCTTTTTTTTTTTTTGGTTGGTTAATCATCATATGACTTCTCCCGCTCTGGGCGGAGCGGAAGGGCGTGTCAGACTCTTACTGACTAAAACCCACCCGTGTTCCTTCAGTTGCCTGTTGCCAGGGTCCCGGTATCCCTTTCGGACTATTCCGCAACCCTGGCAGGCAAATATCTTGGCCTAAGGGTAAATTATGTAACCTGTAACATCATAAACAATAATTAAATAACTAGTTCCGTATCTAATTTTCTCCGCACACAAGTGAGACAAATCCGAAGATAAGTTCAAAAATATTTCACTTGCCCAACAGTCGTAGCACGTCGCAATCTAACCTCACGTACCCTAACTATTGAAACATGGTACCGAAACGTTTTGTAGTTTTTCACAATTTTAAATAACCGTTAATTATTATACTACTGTGCCAAGGAGTATCGTATTACCCAGTAAACTGGGTTGTGGAGGTCAGGGGGCCTAAACCAGCCACATTAGCAACTCCTCTAAAAGCAGTTCATTTCCTGAATCCCAGCTGTCATTAGAACGCGAAAGTTTGTAAGTATGGATGAATGGATGTTTGTTACTCTTTCACGTAAAAACTACTGATTGGATTTGGATGAAATTTGGCAAACAGATAGTTTATAACCTGGATTAACACATAGGATATTTTTTATCTCGATATTCCTACAGGATCGAGACTTACGCGGGTGAAACCGCGGGGTGCAGGTAGTATGACATAAAAAGCAATTCGTAATTTGTGGACCATTTTACGAATGTCACACAACCTCACACAACAATATCACACAACCTAAGAAATAAAAATAAATTACAACGAAGACAAGCTCGGACAAACTACGGTAAAAAACAATATTGTTCGAAGGAGCACAGCTGTTCAACGACCTACCAAATGACGTAAAAGATTGTGATAATATTAACAGATTTAAACTAAAACTGAGAAATTACGTTTATGAAATGTAGTCATACCGCATATTAAATATTAGCAATTACTACTTCCTATATATTTGTTTTGCATAACTTCACCAACACGCATCGGAGGCAAAATGTATTTATTTAGATATAAATAATTACTTTGTATCTCATTGTAAGTGAACCTATTTGTATAGTTCTTATGAGAATTAATTCTTTAAACCGAATGTCCATAGAAAACTGTCAAACAGATGATACTGAGGACAGGCAGACAGACGGACAGACAGATGGACATGGCGAAACTAAAAAACAAAAGACTATCACAACCTTTCACACCTTTTAATAAACCCACTTCAACCAATTCGCGGCCCTCGTTTTAGACAGGTATCTCCGGCATCTCGCGGGAGTCCCTTACCTACTTATATCAAAGCAAGTGTCTCTATGAATGGGGGTTTTTGGCAGCTCAAAATTGCAAATGAATATTTAATGGGGTCAGATACCATGAACAAAGCAGAGGCGCCGCGGGCCACGAGGACTCTTTTCTATCTCTATAATGCCATTTAAAAATGGTGTTTTAAGATTTTCATTTCTTTAAATGCCTATTTACTTAAATATTTTTAGGGTTATACAGGCCTGAAAATTTTAGGGATTCCTTACCATGCTGATTACAACAAAGTACGAACTTGAACTTAATTGAATTACATTTAAAGACATCGTTAGAATCATGATGGAGCGTTCATTTGAAAATACTCTTATTAGCAACTGTTTAACCATACATTTTCGACATTTATACGGCTCTTTAACTTTAAGAAACGTTTATGAATAAGAGGGTTAGACTATATAGCGTGTAAAAAAGCCGTGAGGATGATAAGAATCATACTGAGAGTCCATTTGTGTTTTTTTTTGAAAAACGATAAAAAGAAATTCGCTGCATTTTTTTCAGTGGGGAATCTTACCGGTTTTTTCCACGGGGCGCGGGCAGCCGTCATTAAGCGGGTGTCTACAAGTCATAACTTATGACCTCTGTAGAAAATTCGCTAATTTATAATGAAATTGGGGTAATTGTCGTACTAAAAACGTGAATTTCAAATTGCAATAACTTTTTATTTTCAATAGAGATTTTTTTTTTCTGGTAATATTATTGCAGTACCTATGTGCCCATACCAGCAGGGTATTTTTTACACGCTGCATACCTCTGTTACTATAAACAACTTGTAAAACACTTCAGACAATAGTCGCGGTGACATTCAAGCCAATCCAAGCAGTTCTGACATATTTTCCAGTAAACAAATGCACGTAGCATAAACTCAACACAACAAGAAGAATCAAATAACAATACGGCACTAACAAACAGCACAGAAATACAAGAACGAAGCTGAATAAGTTAAAATTAACGCCGACATACGAGTAACCGCATTTGATTCGACGATGGCTGGCGAATCTTCACGGTTCTAAAGTCACGTAGCACTTGTATAATATCTGAAATTCAGTGGGACCATCTAAATTGGTACGAGTCGGATAATAAACGGACCGGATACAGGGAAGTGAGACGATTTATTAAACTAGACTTAGAATTAAAGTTGCCCGCCTGGTTCGGTACGTGCAGTCTGAAAGTTGAAATTATAATGAAACTAATGGTCGGTTTTATGGGAGCTCGAGGAGCTCGTGGCTAAGTAATAACAGCCGCACGGATTGATCCATCAGGTTAAGCTACGCTTGCCGGGGTTAGTACGTAGATGGGTGACCATCTTTACATAACGAGACTCCTCCGTGCATCGGAAAGCACGTTAAGCCGTTGATCCCGGCTGTCAGTCGTGGATCAATGACAGTCGTTACGGGCCGTCAGAAACCCGAAAGTCTGACAACCAGTCTTACCAATCGTGTTCCCCAGTTACTGGGTTGTAGAGGTCAGATAGGCAGTCGCTCCATGTAAAATACCGTTATTCAGCTGCATCCGGTTAGACTGGAAGCTGACCCCAACATAATTGGGAGACTAAGCAGAATGATTGATTGGTCGGGTTTATGGTGGGATGACGGAGCGATAATATGCTAATCCTATAGTATGGAAAATAAGCCTTATGGTACCTAATTATTATAGTCGCAGTATTTTGTTGTTTGCACGTACAATGTTATGGCTTGACTCTTTTTATGACTATTCGATCCGCAATGTAAAAAAATGTATCTGTCGCAGGGAAATAAGGAAACCAGGGATTTCACGAAATCCCTAGGGATACCACGAAATCACGGTAGATGTCGAATATTCTTGTTTATTACGTCTTCTTACTAAAAAGTAGACTGTTGTCTATCTACGTCATTTCTATGAATAAAAATAGAAAAACATAACCCCTGAAACCCTAGAAACTACCACCACAGTCCAGGTTATCTAGTTTGAAAACCACCACTTTGTGTCTAACACTGGATCAATAAACTCAGCCTATCCCAGTCCACTGCTGGACATAGGCCTGTCTCCAGGTCAACAACATGTCCTCCGCCTGCCGCATCCAGTCTGTCCCAGCCACCTTCAGTCATCCCAGTCTGTCCTAGCACCAGTGCTAGTGATACTAAAAACTTTTTACAAAAAAAAAAACAACCGACTTCCAAAAAAAACACTAAAAAAGTGAAAAATACCTTTAATTTCGGAAGTCGGTGTCTTTGCTTTTCAAATTCCGTTTTTTTGCCACCGACTTCCGAAATTAAAGTTATTTTTCACTCTTTTAGTGTTTTTTTTTGGAAGTCGGTTGTTTTTTTTTTTTTTGTAAAAAGTTTTTATTTTTCACTTTTTAGTTGTGGTACCTACCCCACACAAATCCGAATACCACCATACGTAATATTGAAGCTAACTCAAAAATTACGCAAGCAAAGTTAATAAAATTTATATGGGACCACCTCGGAAGCATGACCTACCAAACAAAAAAAGAATCATCAAAATCGATACATAATTGGCGGAGTAATCGCGTAACAAACATACAAAAAAAATAAAAAAATAAAAAAGAATTGAGAACCTCCTCCTTTTTGAAGAAGTCGGTTAAAAATAAAACACAAAGGCTAACAACAAATCATTTAATATAACAAACAAACTCTAAAAACTAAGCAGTTCTTCGTTATCGCCACTGAGGGTTGAAGCCAGTCTGTTCAGTATAGCACTTCCAAGTAGGATTCCCTGCAGCTAAGCAGTCTGACACACCCTGTTCTCCAAATGTGACTGTACCGCCGAGATTCGTGGAGCCTATCACTGGAAAAATATACAAAATCAAATCATTTATTTGCCTGAATGCCTGAGTACCTCATGAGGTTTGAGGTAATACATCTACACATTATAAAGAATACTGTAGAGAGAACAGATTTGTGTTTTTGTTTGTATTCAATAAATTCAAAAACTACCAGAACTAAAAAAATAAAACACCAGTAGAATGCTTAATTATTCCTGAGTAACATTTATAGATGACGGACAAAACCACTGGCGGAAGCTAGTACTTATAAAAAAAGTTAATTAAATGCTATTGTACCTTACCTTGACAGGTGTGCAAATATCTATTTTAATTACAATATGTATTACATTATCCATATCATTTATCTACTACAAATATATTTTTTAACCTATATTGTAAACAGAGAGGAGCTCGTGGCTAAGTAATAACAGCCGCTCGGGTCGATCCATCAGGTTAAGCTACGCTTGCCGGGGTTGAACCGTGGATGGGTGACCATTTTCACATATCGAGACTCCTCCGTGCCTCGGAAAGCACGTTAAGCCGTTGGTCCCGGCTGTCATATGTGGATCTTTGACAGTCGTTACGAGTCGTCAGAAGCCCGAAAGTCTGACAACCAGTCTAACCAAGGGGTATCGTATTACCCAGTTACTGGGTTGTGGAGGTCAGATAGGCAGTCGCTTCATGTAAAATACTGGTATTCAGCAGCTGCATCCAGTTAGACTGGAAGCCGACCCCAACATAGTTGGGAAAAGGCTAGGCAGATTGATTGTAAACAGATCGTTTGGGATATGTCATTATGAACACTTTACTTACAATAAGGCTCTCAAGGCGATTCGGTCTAACTCACGCACTTACTTTGTACGCTACATACATAATTCGCTTGATTTCCGTGAATAAGCTGTTCATTCAAAGTTATATTTTTAGATACATAATTTTAGGTTTCATATTGATTTAATTGGCATTTAATTTTAAGGACCTACTTGAAATGGAGCACGATTAGAAAGAGATCGTCTACCTTCGAAAAACCTTTTAATTTAGCTATTTTTTTTAAAATATCGCAATCATAGCCGATGTCGATCATTCTGCCAATGTATAGGTACAGTCAATTGGAAAAGAAAGTGTGCATGATAAACAAAAATGTGGTCGTCACGGGACGCTTAGCGTCAATAGATGTTTCACATCAAAAAATATCGAAAAAAACAACAACCTGTAGACATTAATAAAATTCTTCAATTAATCTTGTTGGGTTATTGCGGTAACCTTAGAGGCCATTGTCTTGAGACAAACGATAAACCAGTACATTTATACATCATCGTACCATCTCAAAATCGAATACCTAAATCACGGCACATTTCTCTTCTCAAACCAAGAAACACAAAGTGACTTATAGCAGCTATAATACAGTTACAACACAGCTACAACTCTAACCTCCAAAGTGCCCGAACAACTCATATCAATCGCTGAAACTCAAAACTTTCAGCAGCGCCAACAGCAGGCAATAGTTTATTTGATTTGATACATTATTAATGTAACATACTCCGTTCATACTCCTTCCTCCTTCTCTCTTTGCCAAAGTCAACATTTACCCCCAAATAAGTTATACGCAAGTTTATTCATAAATGGGAAATTTATTGACTATAGGGAAATAAATTTGCAAGCAAATATTGGAGTGATTTGGGAGCAAAAGGAATGTGGAATCAGTTGAATCAGAATTGGTTATCTTTTCGCAACCAACATGTAATGTTTGATTTCCGGATTTATATGCTCACATCCATTATTACTCGTGACGTAATAATATTCTTTTTTCAGGTAAAAAAGACTATAAAAAGCTTATACCCCTCCCATCTTTAAAAATGTTATAAAAATGGTTCCCAAATTAGATTCAAAGTTGATATTAGTGCCATAAATAAAAAATGTAATGATTCAAGACTGATATCAGCCCATTAACATCCAAGGAATAACGTTTCGGCAGGCGAAGTGAAATAAAAATGATATATGAGTACTTACAGTGATCGTTGCTTCGTTTAACTTTTCCCTGTAAGTAATGAGATTTCCTGTAATTAATGAAAAAAAAAACCTTAACAACTACCTACTCAAGTAGCGAGAAAAAATGAAGAGAAACTTTAACTAGAAATAAGTACCTAATTTGCATTTTAATCTGTTTAAGAAAAAAACTTGCAACAAAAAGGAAATTGTTAAGTTCTATTAGAGCTGAGCAAAGTTAGAATGTATTTCTCAAGTTCCGGAGCAGGGAGCAGGTAAAGTGGAGTATTGCATTATTATGATTCAATTCCGACCAACGCCTCTACAAATTGTTTCTCGTCTTTACAAACTGAGATGAGACAGAAACATTTTATTTAAAAAAAGTTTTAAACAAACTTAATTTATTTCTATCATATTTATTATTGCTACAATATACATTTGAGAAACTATAATCTTTGCTATAATATTACTTGTAATCGATCGTAATTCCAAAAACATTATTCAAACTAAAAAAAAACCATCATCATTCAAAATAATTCTAATTTTCCAGCCAACCACTGCGATACTTCCAATTTCAAAACACGAACCATAAATAAAGCAGGAATCACACTTACCGCACTCACGAAGCCCGCTGCCACAACAATAAGTAGAACGAGGCGGAATCTCATGTCGATTTGCATCAAACAACTCTACGGAACAGAGAAACAAACTGTCTTGTCGCACGTTTAATGTTGCCTCACTTAATAAAGGCTTCCGAGGCAGTGGCAGACGGTTTGCTAACGAGACTACCTTGGGGTGAGGTCTTTGTGATACGTGACAGCGATTATGCATTTGTTGAGTTGTCTCTGGAAATACTGGAATGTCCAATGAACACACGCAGAGAAAAGCGCAAAACGCTAAATAATAACACGATAAAAAAAAAATGCTGATTGACATCTGGTAGAACCAAAATTTCCTGTAAACAATAATAAATAATTTAGATTAAAAATCATTTAAAAAGAGAAAGAATGAAAATTCTTTAGTCATATTTCACCTTATACAAGGGTAAGGTGAGGGAGGATTGTAAAAGTTAGATATACCTAATGAAAATGACAAAGCGATTAAAGGACACGCAGTGAATTAGTGATTAACCCATATGCAGTTGACAAAATCTAATTAATCGCAAGAAAAGCCTTACTGATGTTTGTATTTCTTAAGGGTATTAATACGAAACAGCCCCCGACAGCTTATAAAATGATAACACGAGTGAGAAGTATATTTATCTAAAGCTTTTTCACTAACATGGAAACGCGAATCTCCCATAGCTTGCACCAACAAACTAAACCTGTTCGTGGTATGATTAGAAACACAATGGTAGTGTTCGTATTTATTGCAGCCCTGCATGAGACAATTCAGTCTCCCGTCACTTGCGGAGAAGGAAATTATATTATAATAAACTTACTAATTACGACTGATTTAAGGCAAGCTTACGAGAGACAAATCATGTAATTCTCGTATGCAAAGTGAAAACTGAGAAAAGTTTTCAGATCAGTCGGATTTTCATTTTGTTTTTGTTGGTTTTTTTAAAGCGTTTAATTTTCATAAAATTATATTTTCTTGTTTTAATCACATTATTTAATTTGAAATTTCAATTACATACCTACTTTAAAATATTATGACTAAATGAATAAAAACCAATTTAAGTCCACGCGCATAAAAGCTTTAAAAAAAAAGTTATATGGTCCAAGGTTTTTATTTATGTCCGAAGCACCTGTGACATCGTTATTTTAATTAGGATTACTAACAACGTAAATAAATAATCAATTGATAGTTCGGTAGAGGTAATAACTTATTTTGATCTTTTGAGTGTAAACATACGTTTCCGATATTATGTGTTCAGTATCAAGTTCACAAGGACTAAGTTTAAACACGTGTATGTAAAGTTAAACCGCGTTTACTTTGTGCTAGTAACTAGCGCGCTTCGTGTAGCAAAAACCTTATAGGTACAGCGTGTAACAAATACCTTGTCCAATCCATGGTGTTGTTAAAAATCATACTGAGAGTCTGTTAATGTGGTTTTTATTTCTGGGAAAAAGTTTTTTTTTTTTTTCCATGGGGAATTTTACCAGTTATTATTTTACGCGGGCGGCCGTCGTTTAGCGTGTATGTATAAATCATAATTTATGACCTCTGTAGACAATTTGCTAATTTATAATGAAATTGGGGTAATTTTGGTACAAACGTAATTTTTAAATAGTAATAACTTTCTTATTTTCAACAATTTGTTTTTTTGTGTTGTTGTTGTGTGTTGTTGCGGTACCAAGGCGGGCCCTTTACTATTATAATAAATGTACATATTTTGTAATAAGTACTAGTATCTCTAACCAAGTCATGTTTAACGACATGCGACAGTATAATTATATCAAATCGTTTATCAAATCAGAGTGGCTTGGGGTTAAGTAATAACAGTCGCACGGGTTGATCGATCACGTTAAGCTACGCTTGCCGCGGCTGGACCGTGGATGGGTGACCATCTTCACGTAGGTACCTCGTGCCTCGGAAAGCACGTTAAGCCGTTTGGTCCCGGCTGTCATTTTTAGGGACCATGAGGAACAGGGTGTAAAGTTCACTTTTCCACCATAGAAAAGGGAGGATCCTCCGACCAGACGGGTGTTGTGTCTGGCGGGCAACTGCCCAACGATTGATTGTGGTTGTATATGTCCATCACACGGAAAACTCTAATTGCGCGATGCAGGATTTCTGTGACGTCAGGTCTTTGATGCGTAGTTCGCATGTTGCGATGTAGTTATCGCTACACATTCGTGAATCTTTGCCAGTCGTTACGGGTCTAACAACCAGTCTTACCAAGTACTGGTCTTACCAGTAACTGGGTTGTGAATGTCAGATAGGCAGCCACTCCATGTAAAATACTGGTAATTCTGCTGCATCCGGTTAGACTGGAAGCTGACCCCAACATAGTCGGGAAAAGGGCAGATGATGATGATATCAAATCGTGTTTGCTACAGCTGAATTAATTTGTCAACACTACAACATTTTTATTAAAATTATACCTTTTAAACACCATAATCTCCACTTGTTACCTACCTATTGAAACAAGTCATCACAGTCAAAAAAATAAGGGTATTTTATTTACAAAATGACGTATCATAAAAACAAGTCACGTATTGTTTATAAACAATAATAAAAAACCAATAATAAACAACCAAAAGTTTGAGCTCGTTAAAAAAACTAGTTTCTACAAGGAACACTTTGTAAAAAAAATGCATATTTTATATCACCTTGAACTTTGTAGGTATATTAATTTTGAGTTACACGGAAATCTTCTTTATTTTATTTTAGTGCTAATAACTTTAGCAGCGCGGTTTTAATAAAGGGAGAAATAATAGCCTTTTCATAAAACTGTCGAAGAGGGTCGGTTGAGATGGTCAATTTGCTTTACAATTAATTTCCTTGACTTTACCTATGTAGTGTATTTTTTATGGTTACGTATTCAGTGAAAATTTAAATACCTATACATACATCATAGCGTATGGAAATCAAAAACAAGCAAAACTGGTTTAAACTGGATTAATTTGACAAACTGGATTAATTTGTAAACTGGATTGTTTCATTTTTGTGATTATTTAATTTAGAGTCCAACGAAGAGAGCATTATTCTCGTGTTTTGATATTGAAATTAACTTATCGGAAACTAGTACGATGATACGAAATTGTATTTTCAGATTTTATTTTATTAATTCTATTTGGTTTTATTCTCTGATTTCAATATTATGCGCTTATAAAATACCTACAATTCGTTCACTGAACTGTGCAAAATTAAATAGGTATGAAGCAGTAATTAATATTTTGTATACAATTCTATTAATTTCGATCAGTATTAAAACCCAGCTGTTTCTGAATTATAACAACAGTAAAATTTATTTTAAAAAGGATTTACTTCCGATTAATTTTGAGGTTATGAACCTTAATTTCTTTGATAGTTTTTGCTAACTCTTATGACAAGTTTCTGAACAATGCATACCTTTTCATACAAAGATGACATTAATTAATTATGAACATTATTCCGTGACTCACAAAGTAACCAATGAATGCACTAATTGTTTTCTAAATTACCTTGTTTGGTTGAAATACGTGTCGAGCTTTAATGTGTTAAACAGATTAAATTAATTGTAATTACAAAGTCACTGACCGGAATATTTAACAAAACATTACAAAATTCGTACAAATTCATCGCAATTTTAGTCTGAACTTCACGAAAAACGATATATGTATTAGTACTTACTTATACATAAGTAGAAAGTCAAACATTCTGAAAACATTGTGTTTCTTTTGATGATACTGTTTTAACAAGAGTAAATAGCACTACAAACACTATATTTTAGACTTAACTTCAACAACATTATGTGTTGCTATATCATCATCATTATCAGCCTACAACAGTCCACTGCTGGACATAGGCCTCTCCAATGACACGCCATTCACCTTGATTCTCGGCAACTGTCACCCACGCCACCCTCTCTTCAGTCCGCTGCTACCAGCCACACTGCGAAGATCTTCGCTCCACCTAACCTGAGGATATCCTTACCACCTACTACCTTACTTATGCCGATATATGTCTTGATAAACCCATGCTTTAAAACAACATTATCAAAGAAGCGTTCGTATAAAAAACACCAAAAACTGTCAACCAAAGCACAATATTAAAATCCCTCGAACCAGGAAACTTATCCCATAACGTACACGAGCTAAGGCCGGTAAAGACATCATTTACTGAGACAAAATAAGGATCATAGTCCCGTACCGTCGTTAAACAATTTGTAAGGTCGTATAAACTTATCCAATCTTGTCTGACTGAGTGGACCAGCAATATATGTGGTACAGCTCTTGAAATTTATTGACTGTTCAGTTCATTAGTTGTATGGTAAATTCGTAAATAGTTCACAAATGGGTAGCTCAGTATGAATGGTTTGTTATTTATGCTGGTGGTGTCAAGTTGTAAGTTTTGTTTTTAGACACTTAAATAAACCTTTTACACAGTCCGTTCAACCGATTTTGACTTCTATTGCATTGGTGGCATGACAATTGGCAGCTGCAGTAGACAGTTGGTAGGTATAGTGTAACCTTTTTTTATTTTAATGCCATCCTTATGCCTACGGTATAGACGTCAAAATCGGTTGAACGGACTGTATAAAGGTTTGTTTAAATGTCTAATCTTATTTCAAATGGAGTATACATGTATACCAGCGGGTTGATTCTGTAAGAATCTCACCATGAAAACTTATTTGAAGTAAGCTGTCATTCCACCTGATTCTAGGGATTGACACTATTGACAGCTCACATCACCTAAGTTTTCACGGTGAGATTTTTACAGAATCGACCGGCTGTTTAATACAACATCTCTCTTTCTATAGGTACGTTGTTTCCTGTTACGGCGGCTATGACGACCAACAGTTAACATTGCAACAAAATCAGTTTGTTTTCATTTCAGGAGACACAACTGCAACATTACCATCCATCTGAATAAGAAGCTAGCCTGCAGGAGGTAACATGTTGTTAGTCTGATGATAAAAAGAAAATAAAAATTTCAATTATTTGGACCACCAATTAATTGACATTATTATTTGCTTTCAATTAGTTGGACCACCAACTAATTATTGTCATTATTATTTGCTTTTTATCATCAAACTCAGCATAGCGGTGATCCATGGCTTTTATAGCCATTATAAAAGCCATGGGTCACGTTCTACTATACTGAGCTGTCAAAGTCAAATAATTTATTTCAATGTGAAAGTTTAGTATTTCAAAAGTGCCTTGAACGTCAAAAACGCCATTTACATGGGAGTTAAACATAACTAGCAAAATGTGAGTGTAATCCAATGTGGTAAAATGTGGGTGTAATCCAATGTGGCAAAATGTGGGTGTAACCCAATGTGGCAAAATGTGGGTGTAACCCAATGTGGCAAAATGTGGGTGTAACCTAATGTGAATTAAGAAATAATTTTTAAACGGTTTCTTGGAGAAAATAAAGCCTTTACACCATATTGTTTCTTCTCTTTAGCCAACTGCTAACTAGTTAAACATCATCATTAAGGAGTCACATGAAATAAGACGTAACAAATTACTTCAAGGTAAGTTTCGGTTCGTTTAATCCTTAAAACTTCGATCGTTAATTTAAATGGAACACTTAACCTTTTAAGCATTCAGTCTAGTTTTAATTTATTTTAGTGCCTCCTTCATTTTAGTTCTGATTTACTTAACTTTTGACTTAGTTGTTGAACAATTTGTCGATAGTAGTAATTACTACGTTTTTTTTTTATAACGATAATTGTCGTTTGTCTTTGTCGTTAATTATTTCTAAGATGTTATGTTGTGGCGGTATCTACATCGCCACATGTGAACTACGCATCAAAGACCTGACGTCAGACAGACGTCACATAAATCCTGCATCGCGCAATTAAAGTTTACCGTGCAGTGGACATATATACCAGAACCCAAGATCAATCGTTGGGCAATTGCCCGCCAGACACAACACCCGTCTGGTCGGAGGATCCTCCCTTTTCTATGGAGTATGAGTGAACTTTACACCCTGTTCCTCATACCCCTAAAATGTTAACATAATTATTTTTACCAATTTTAATATAGTTTTTTTTTTTCTTAACTTTTTCCAAGCCTATAAAACAACAATCGAACCTATGAAAAGGTTTTAACTTTTTGAAACGTGACTGCGGTCTAATTTCACTCCTTTGAACTAACACAGTTATGTACTAAAATTTCGTAAATTAACACGGGTTTGCAAAACAAACCCAGTAAATTAACATCACAAAAGTAACATTCAAATCGAGTCTCAACATTAAAAAAACCCACATTAAAATTCAAAAAATATATTGAAAAGCCGACCTAATAATTCGACAGTCATGTATAACAAAGGATTCGCGTCAAAGAAACGGTATTACCATAATTTTTGAACCCTCCTGATTGGAGCTCATTGTTACCTACACTGCCACAGTCCACGGACTAATGAAAATATTTTCACAGACCTATTTACAGCCATGCTATAGACTCATTTAGGTGTACGTAAATTATAATATGAAATGCCAATTTGAAGTATTTTAGAATGGTACTTGAGGGGCGGTAACTACATGGCCTTTTTAACAACCATGATTTTAAGCTTATTTGATAGCAGTAGGGTGAACGACGTCGGGTAAAAGTTAAGGTGCTCTTCCAAAGGTTTGTGGCGGTGGGTTTCTACAACGCCACATGCGAACTACGTATCACACTGAAGTCACGCAAAATCCTGCATCGTGCAAGCAGAGTTTACCACGCGACGAGTTTATATACAACGTCCCGACATCAATCGTCGGGCAGTTGCCCACCAGACACACACCCGTCTGGTCAGAGGATCTTCCCTTTTGTATGGAGGATGAGTGAACTTTACATGCACCCTGTTCCGCGTCTTTTCATCGAACTTTACACCGTGTTCTCTAGTCACGCGGTAAACTCTCCTTGCGCGATGCAGGATTTTTCGTGACGTCAGTCTGATACGTAGTTCACATGTAGTGATGTAGATGCCGCCACAGGTATTATGAAATTCGAGTACCCAAGGGCGAATTCGAGTATCTACGGGGAAATTTCAACGCTGTATAGGGTTAGCAAAGTAAAGCATCAGACTATTGCCAAAATATAAGTTAAATGACTTGAAATAAAACTTTCAACTAAAGGAGCTCATTCCTTAAATTAAATTATTTTTTAAATTAATTAAATATTCCTTAAATCCTTATTCCTCATATTGCCCGTATCTACACTATCGATGCTTCCTCGATACAGATTCAATTTAAAGTTTCCAAAAATTCCTAAAGCTAGCAGCATACTGGAGTGGAAAGCTTTGCACTGAAAATTGACACTTGAAACTTCGCTTGGAGCTTAAAATTTCAGATACTTGGGCTTATTTAGGTATCGATGAAAGTTTAATTAGCTGCACCACCGGTATTAATATAGTCTTTGATATTTTTTTATTTTATAATATTGGTGAATACATTGTTTCAATAAAGCTCAGCTTTGGCAATCATTTCTTTGCTTTGAAATAAATTTTGAAGGAGAACGTACTCTTAAATTAACAATAGGTTTCCTTAGAATTTTCTCTATATTCAATAGTTTTCGATTTCTCTATACTGACCCATTTCAACGGATCACCCTGTAGGTATATCAAAGACTACGCAAGATGGATTATGAAGTCATACATATACCGGACAGTGTATAACGCAGACCAAACTGGAAACGAAGCTAAGTTCTTTAAGCTTCGCTAATGTAGCTAACCTGAGGCTCTAGACAAAGTGACATTCTATCAGCGATGACGATGATGGAAAAGGCAAAAATGTATAGGACTGACATAAGCTATCGAAAAGCTTATGCCAATCCTGTTGAAAGTCGTTGTACAAATACGAAAAGCTTTCGAAGCGATTGTCACTTGTCTAGGCTCTCTGTGTTTCCATAGACTTAGGTTCACACCGCGAACTATGAACCGAAGTGTGAAAAGACGCGGTAGCTACATGAGCGAAGCTAAACGAACTTAGGTTCGTTCCCAGTGCGGCCTGCGCTTAAGATCTTACGGTTGACTAGTGCATGTTATATTTCTGTCTAAACATAATAATAAAAACATAACCCTCCAATAATATCTTGTGTATAATGCAGCTCCTCCAAATCACCATGCCAGCTTGTAATCCAACACGAGTCCAAACTATCACTTGTAGGCCAAACACACTTAGTATCATTAATCATAAGTTCGCGAACTTTCCACGTATAAAGTTGGTCCTCTTAAGCCAAAGGAGGCATTAATGCTGTAGTGCTCTTTGCGTAACAAGTTACCTTGCTAGCCATAAATATATTAGCACGGCGTACGACGTACAAGTTTAATGAGAGCGACACGTGCCTAAGTGACGCACGTTAACACAAACTGAGACGTTGTACTGATGCACCTAGTTGGTCTTGGAATGTTGGAGAGAAGTAGTAGAGAGAGAGAGGAGCTCGTGGCTAAGTAATAAAAGCCGCACGGGTCGGGTTAAGCTACGCTTTCCGGGGTTGGTCTGTGGATGGGAGACCATCCTTACATACCGATACTCCTCCGTGCCTCGGAAAGCACGTTAAGCCGTTGGTCCCGGCTGTCATTTGTGGATCTTTGACAGTCGTTTCAGGTCGTCAGAAGCCCGAAATTCTGACAACCAGTTTTACCAAGGGGGTATTACTCAGTTACTGGGTTGTGGAGGTCAGAAAGGCAGTCACTCCATGTAAAATACTGGTATTCAGCTTCATCCGGTTAGACTGGAAGCTGACCCCAACATAGTTGGGGAAAGGCTAGGCAGATAGAGAAGTAGTAGCCGTAGACCGCATCTTGTTACAGAAATCTTGCGCCCATGAGCTTTTTCGAGGGGCGTTTTAATTTTGTTTTACTTGATAGAGGTTTCCAATCTTAATCCCATAATTTTTGGGTATACTTAGCCCAAAACTTTAAATGCATCAAAATCAGAAGGCAAAAAGCATGCGGAATAAGTCTTATTCCAAATGCTTTCTGATTTTGATGCCGGTCATTAGTAATTAAAAGTGCTACTCCTGCCAGGTCTACGTCGGTTTATAATAAGGTCGCTTGGTTTCACAGCATTGTCCGCCCAGTTCAGGCGAACAATGCAAATGAAGAACTGCATACAATTCGAAAGCTGCTAAAAAGCTGTGAAAGATCGAGTTATAAGAAGTTAATTTAAAGCCCTTTCCAAAAGTAAAATCGCGTGACTTGACTTCAAGGATGATCGCGTCATATTCCCCATAATGTTTTATGTAAATAAAGCAGAGATTATTACGTTTGATACTTTGTTTAAGTTCAGTGTGTATACACGGACTTGCCCGTCTTAGCTGCAGGATCAAGGGAAAATTGAAAGGATCAAGAATATAATTACGTGTACATTGTCAAGATACCGTTTGGTACATCATCGTATAATCTGTAGCTTACACTATGATCAGTCTACTATAATTCTGGGGCATTTGGTATGAGCAGAAAATTGTAAGTAGCTGAAATTGAGGTTAAAACAAGGAGGGTGTATAGGTGTAGGTATACCTAATGTTTTTGGACAAAATGTTAAAAAAAAACGATCAATTTTAAAGACTTAATTACGTAACGTGACCGTTATTACGGAACCAAATCACCGAGCTCAATATTAACGCCCAAAAAGAAATATTTGTGTTAAACATAAAAGAACTTTCGCGTGTCGCCTGCCTATAAAATTTTGTAATTAATAACCACGACGCCAGTCGTTTATGGTAATACAAGCTATTTTTCTTTACACTAATGCGCGTCTTTGAGTTCAACGTGCTTGAAACAGCACTTTGCAATTTCAGTAGCCCTGAGATGTTATCTCTATCAATTATGGCCCATAAAACGTAATGACTTCATCGTAAATCTTAGCGTACACGACAGAATTTTACTTGGTGTTGAATAAATGAGGCCAAATTGCTCGAAGGTATTAATGACTGTTGTCCCGAGCCACCCCGAGCTGATCGCTGGTGCGTGAGCACTCAAAAGGACACCCTGCCTTTGTCAAGAAATTGTTGTGACCCTCTTAAATTCATAAATGAAGCAGTTGGCCGCACCCCATCAGATATGGCGGAATAAAGCTCACCAATTATAAACAAAGCCTTATCGCTGAACTGAGTTTACAAGCCTGATTCTCGAACAAAGAACATGTTAGAAATTAAACTTGCCTACTAAGTGATGTATGGATTTAGGCTAGCGGCTTAATTAACTCGGCTATTTGCCAAGAGACGATGTTAGTACATGCTTGGCAGACATTATCCGACATGGACACGTGGAGATCATCATCCCCGTCATCTGTAATACCTCTCGTGAAAATTGATTTTTTGCTTTGAACTTTTCGTGTTTCACAATAATGAAGCATTCCGTGACTTACGTAACTACCTGGCTCCGTAATACCTAGCTTATTTATGAATCAAAAGAATAAAAATGTAATAAAGACGTCTTTATTAGAATTTTATATTTTCAATTGTAAGGTTACCTGACTTTAAGGGTCGTATTTTGAATAAATAGCTCATTGAAACGGTGATAAGGCCTACGGTAAAGGGTATCAGGGAAATTGGAAAATGACAATTCGTGTAGATATTCGAAGCCTATTGATAAAAGGAGTTTGAATACCTACGAAATATTTGTGTGTACTTTTGAGCTACAGCTGTCACTGCTGACAGATAACAAGTCCCATACAATATTTGAGAGGTGTTACTATACAGGATGTATAAGAAAAGTGTGGTCTACTCGAGCCCAATGTAATTTTTTCGCGACTACGATGTTGGTCCCATGGAGAAAGTTGTTCAGTTTGATGGTCTATACCACACCTTAAAATATGACCACACCTTTCTCACACTATGCTGTATATGAAGAAAGTTTAAGTACTGCCGGAATCGAATACGTGAGCTCGTGTCTAAGTAATAACAGCCGCACGGGTCGATGTCAATCCATCAGGATAAGCTACGCTTGCCGAAATTGGTCCGTGGATGGGTAACCATCTTTACATACCGAGACTCCTCCGTGACACGGAAAGCACGTTAAGCCATTGGTCCCGGCTGTCATTCGTGGATCTTTGACAGTCGTTACGGGTCGTCAGAAGCCCGAAAGTCTGACAACCAGTCTTACCAAGGGGTATCGTATTACCCAGTTACTGGGTTGTGGAGGTCAGATAGGCAGTCGCTCCATGTAATACTGGTATTCAGCTGTATCCGGTTAGACTAGAAACCGACCCCAAAATAGTTGGGAAAAGGCTAGGCAGATTGATTGGAATCGAATACGGGTGACGAAAATACGGACATCTGACAAGGCTTTTGATCAACGTGGTCACTACGGGTCGAGTAGGTACACAAGACGATACCAACATTTTATTTCTTGTCACCAACGAAAATTAAACACGGTTCCACCATCTAACTGGACCACTTAAGTAACCACTTAAAATGTCATAGAGATGAATGGCTCCACTTCAAAGTTGCCTTTAACTTTTGACAGTGGAAAATCTCTAGTATTTTTATCTAGGAAGCTAATGGAGTCGTAATTTAAAACGCTTTTTAATCACATTTTGTTACAGAAAATAAATTAACCAGTATAGTAGAATGTTTGCGTGGGTGACATTTTAAGTAAAAGTTTGTTAAAAAGCTCTCGTCCCTCAGTATCAATTAATATAGCACTCAATGAATTCCAGGTATTCTGCCGTAGGTACCTAATTTATATTCCTGTAACACATTTTTGTTACCGAGGGAAAAGGAGGAATATCTTCGCTTTTACATACCTACCTATTTATTTTCATATTTTATTTACATGGGCACTTAAGAAACGTCAGAAGCTAGGTGCACGGTTTAAATCGTTACAATTTTTGTGCATACATATACCTTAGGTACTCTTTTTAGGTAATCCTACTTCCTACTATATAATAATATTAATTAATATTAATATTAATTAATATTATTATTAATTAATATTAATATATTAATTAATAATTAATATTACCTATGATTAATATTAATATTAATCACGCAAAAACGGCTGAATGGATTTGGATGAAATTTGGCAAACAGATAGTTTATAACTTGGATACACGTTGCCTGCCATATGGAAATCCGAATACATTTGCGTTTTTCATCAGTCGCTTAAATGACGTGAAATGACTTATTTATAAGATTTCTATATATAATATATGTTTTTATATATTTTTTTGTATATTATGTGCTGTTTTTAATCCGCCGGTCATTTACACCCGGCGCGGCGCAAATGTAATATTTTTTTCATTGGAGCCACGCCGGTCAAATCGCCGGTCATCCTTGTTAGTCGCGTAAAAATCCCCGCCAGAACGTCCATCCTGCGCCCGAGCGAGCGCGCTACTGATGAGTGAAAAATAAAGAAATATTAGGATAGTGCATGCTGCGTCCCTTCCCCGCTGCCCCGCATTACATTTCTTCCGCGTCCTGTGCGAATGTTTTTGTAATTGTAGGTAAACAACTCAGTGCAAAGTTTTATTTGTCACAGATCGGAGTGCGCGCTAAATGGTCACCTAACATTCTAGTTTATTGTTATTATTATATGTCACAGCTATTGAACATGTTATTTGACGAATTGGATACCTATTATTGAATTTAGACGAAAACTGTCACAACAAATGATTGACTCAAACCCACGTGATGGAGCTAACATTCCATGTAGGCCAAAGAGAATAAAACATTCTCTTGTAAAAGCAGACGGAAAGGCTGTGACGACAAGAACATTTTGTGTAGGTTGTTACAAAAATAATTCACAAACGCATGGAAGAAAAATTGCCAAAAACAAAACCAAAAAGGTTACGACATTTTGTTCAGTTTGCCTAGACAAGCCATATTTGTGCAGACCGTGTTTTGATAAAAATCATTAATTTTCTGTTTGTTTTTTAATTTTAAATTACTTTGATCTCAACACAACATAATGTGTCTCTAAATAACACTAGTCCTTGATTTGTAATAATAAAAATATTTTAAAAAGTATACTGTCTTTAATTTACATCATAATTTTGTTTGACTCGCTACAAAAACATTCATACAACCAAAAAATTATAAAAATATTTACATCATAATTTTGTTTGACTCGCTACAAAAACATTCATACAACCAAAAAATTATAAAAATATTTTGAGGCCAAGTTATCTAAAGTGATCATTGGGGCCGCGCCGGCCACTTGTAATGGTATTTTGCGTTACACGCATGGCCGTCAGCGAGCAAAAGGTGTTCAAGTTCACCTTAGTTGTGCCGGTCATTTAAGCCCCCCATGGCCCAAACGCTTCTACCAAGTGCCGGTCATTTGGACCCCCCATGGCAGCTAACGTGTTAACACATAGGATACTTTTTGTCCCGGTATTCCCACGGGATCGAGACTTACGCGGGTGAAACCGCCGGGCGCAGCTAGTTGAGAATATTTACAGACTAACTCGTTGGTCAAGTAGTCGCAAAGCGCTACTGCTGAGGATGAGGCCCTGGGTTCCATTCCCAGATCGGGCAATGTGTTCGGGTAATTGGGTTTTTCCATTACTAATTTCTGAGTAGCAGCCCAGAGTCTGAATTTTTGGCCAGTTGATGGCAATAGGCTCGCTTCCTATTACGGACTTAAACATAACTGGTGAAATGTGGGTGTACTATAGGTAAGTACACCTCTGCCTAATTCATCGTGGTATACCGGCATAACGTTATATTTATGAGGTTACCTATGTTTATTTATTTATTTAACCATGTATGCACACACATATAAATACAGACGAGAAGAAAGGAACAGAAAAATACGTACAAAGGCAATGCTTATTTCTAAAGAAATCTATTCCAGCATACCTGCAATAGGAAAGTAGATAGAAGAGATGTAGACAACGTGTGTAAGAGTAGAAGAGAAACAAAATACATTAAATAAGAAACAATTCACTAAAACTATGTTTATTTAATTTTTGGTTGAAATAACATAGGCTTTGTTTGAAGCAACTACGTTCTGTAAGTTAAAGAAACAGCTGAAACTGCTGAAAACATAACAAGCTCTAATTACCCCACGCTACTCTAACAACAATTACAAAAATTAACATAATTATTAAAACATAATAATAAAGCCTAGCGAACATTTTTCAAACTACCGTTTTTCATCGTTTTTACAAAGAATTTAAGAAAATATACTCCAATTGCTTCCGCAGGTAATTACTATGAAAATTGCTTTCAGTGGCTCGCTAACGTCTTTATAAGCTCTTTGATTATATTAGATGACACTTTTATTCGGCCTTAAAATGGCCAAATATTTTCGACCTTTTGGTAAAATGCGTAGAAAGAAAGTCAAGAAAATTACGCTTATGCAAACTTTAAGAAGAACTTGTGATCCTTATTTAAAATACGATGTTTTTGAAGACGATGTCTTTAAAAGCCAATTTAAAGATCTTGGGTGACGTAATATCTGCTTTCAAAGACTTTCAGTTGTAGGCAAAATATTCAGGTGATTTTTTTTTATCTGGATATCGAACGAATGACAACAATATAATTTGGTAGCAGGCGTTGTGTCAGACTGATATTTTATACCTTATTGTGCACAAGAGAAATTCTAGGTACTAAAGAATTTTTCATAATAAAATATTTACCAATATTATTTGACAAGGCATTACCAGATAAAATATAGGTGTTGCTCAAAATAATGTCTGCTGAAAATAGAACACTGTATATTGAGGACAGTAACACCTACACTGAAATAACATGCTGTTTACGTAAACCTGAAAGCCTTTAAATGCGTCACTGCCTGAGCCGAGGCGGCCTAGGCCCTAAAACAGCAAACATTTTGTATCTAAATTATTAAATAGCCGATTCCAATAATACCTTAATATTGGTTAATTTTGACTTCAGATTGTGTGTGTCCCTTTCGAAACCGTTCATAAATACTTGATAAATTAATTTTGTAGCCCGGTATGTCTCTCGTCTGCCAACAGGTCTGCCTCAGCTGGGATGGTCCCTTGACTTATGGAATGCCGTTAAATTAACGTATTTTGAAACATTCCAGCTATGTAATTGCGTAACACATTTTCGGTAAATGATTAAGACTAAACTGTTTCATTTGACAGTTCAACAACATTCGTTGCGTTATTTACCTTGTTGAGCAGATTTTCGAACTTATAACGCAATGGATCAGATTGTGATTTATCGTGTATTACGCAATTAGGGGTGAGATTTCTGAGCACGATATTAATAAATCCTAAACGTATACAGGGTCGCAAAAAAAAAAAATGCTGTTCCATACATTTTGTCGATTTAAGTGAACACAAATGTATGAAACAGCAGGTTTTTTTTTTGCGATTTCAAGGTTGGTCCCATAGAAAAAGTATATTATAGACACCAAACCACTAGTTTCAAGGATAACGGTGTCTACCCTAACATCCTGTATAGGAATATATAGAGTTTCCATTTTTATCTCCTGCTGCAACGTCGCTCTCGGCCATATTGGCAAAATTAGCAAAAATAAAAAGTTCATCACACCTATTTCCTCCGAACCAAACCCAGAGAGTCAGTACGCATCGTTAAGCTCCATCAAGAAGGCACTACCGTATGTGTTCCTTTACTCAGCCACTGAAGACCACTTATTACTTAATTTACAAGTTAAAGTGCGACCGCCCGCGCACAAAGGAAAAATGGGTTATATAAAAGCACTGCGCACCTATTACGTTTTGAAGGCTTTCAGCCGTTATTCTGCCTTCATGTAAAATAATATGTTTATGAGCTAAATTCTAGGAGATCGTTTCAGTCGACCTTATTGTTGCCTGAATAAGTACGTTATTAAGGGCTTTGTTTAAAATCTAGCCTTCAAAATGGAGGCTCAATGCGGATCCCCTTTTTGTTCAGGATTTCCATTTTTGTAACATATTTTTTTATCTGCTATCCGTTTGACTCGCCATGCGTGTATATTACTCAAACGTTTGCCTATTTTGTGGTCATTGGAAGGCTGGTTTGTAACTGTGATAGTGGTAGCTTCTTAATTAGCCAGAGTTCAAAAATTGAAGTAACATAGACAATTTCAGTTTTAGAGCAAAAATATTCTATATCTGCCTCGTTGACTGACTCGTTGGTAGCGCTTGCGACCACTACTAGATCGCAAGTGCCAGGTCGGGTAAAGGGTTTTAGGGGTATGAAGAACAGGGTGTAAAGTTCACTCATCCTCTATAGAAAAGGGAGGGATCCTCCAACCAGACGGGTGTTTTGTCTGGCGGGCAACTGCCCAACGATTAATTTCGGAATCTTGTATATATGTCCATCGCGCAGTAAACTCTAATTGCGCGATGCAGGATTTATGTGACGTCAGGATTTTTGTGTGACGTCAGGTCTTTGTTGCGTAGTTCGCATGTGGTGATGTAGATGCCACAGTGTTATTTTAATTAAACACAGGGATTTTTAATAAAAAAATCGCGATTTGTGCCCGGTTGATGGCAATAGCCTCGCGCTCTATTACATGGGACTTAAACGTAACTGGTGAAATGTAAGTGTACCTATTGCTCTGCCTAACCTTTCGGGAAAACGAGGCGTGATGTGATGATGTTATATTCCATATCACCCACGCTCTTGGGCACAGGCAGAACCCCAAATCGTCTAAACTATTTCGAAACATAGAAGCCAAAGTAAAGTTTTACATCCGTCGTCCCTTCCTGAAATGAACCCTAATTTTATCACTTAAAGCGTACCTATCCAGCCTAATAGAATAATGTAAGTACATGATATAGGTACCTGTTGCTTCAATATGGCTGCCAAAGTTACGCCTTTGAGTTAAAAGCCAAAGCTTATGTAAGTTGTTACATAATACAGGCGGGAACAGGTGTCGCAGAACTGTTGTTACAAACCAAGCATGCCGGAATTAATTTGAGCCTTGTATATTTAATCTGTTGATTGTAATTTATAACTATCTTTGACAGCGTTGGAATTTGGGAGGCAGCGTTTCATAATTTATGAATAATAATATTTTTTTACTAAAAACATTTAGAAAAGTGTATTAAATGTACATTTCAATAAAAATAAACCAGAGTAAAAATAATCTGCCTAGCCTTTTATCAATTAAGTTGGGGTCAGCTTCCAGTCTAACTGGTGAATTGGTATTGAGCTGCATCCTCCATGTGCAACGTGATTATCGATCTGGGGGCCTCCATATGTCATGTTCGTGAACGGGCGCCGTCAGTTGAGACTGGTCACCTCTTATTTGCCAGAGCTTATTTTTAATCTGTGTCGACACCCTCGCGCCATCCCATCTTCCTAGCACGGCGGGCTGTGCTGGGGCGGCTGCTGCTGTTGCAGAAAACCTCAAACGGCGCAAATATAACAACCTTATTGGTAGCTATATTTTTGAGCCGTTTGGGGTTGAAACACTAGGGCCGTGGGGTCCCAGTGCTCATCGAGTATTTCGGGACATCGCCCAGCGTTTGGTCGACTCTTCACGTGACCAGAGGGCTGGCCAATTTCTAGGTCAAAGAATCAGCATTGCCATCCAACGTGGCAATGCTGCCAGCCTTTTGGGCACTTTTCCCACTGACAGCGATGAGGAAGAATTTTTTGACACCCTATGAGCCCTTCCTTTATATATTTTTTTTTCTTTGTACATATTGCTAGACTTAGATTGTATATTTTATTTAAAATTGTAAATTAAACGAAATAAAAATAAACAATATTTGACATGAACTTAAATTTTGAATTGCTTTTGATTATTTTTTGTTTTACATTGTTCTCACACATAGAAGCAACAAGAATATTGTACCCAGGATTTTGTAATATCTATATCCATTTTTAAAAGAGTGTTCTTGGAGTTTCTTGCCCGTTCTTCTCCATAGAGATCTACGTTTTGGAATGGGCAACTAGCTTCAACTCTCTGACTAACTGACCGACTCTTTGACAATTCAAAAGTGCCTGTAAATGGTTTAACTGAAATAAATGCTTTGAGTTTGAGTTTTGAGTTTACCTACCATCACCGCTTAAAGCAGCAGTTACTGCGTAACACGAAACCCACACACATAGGTATAAACAGAAATTGATGTGTCAATAACTTCGTAAAATCATCTGAAATATCCCTAAGACATGACAACGACCCACGTCCTAACGAACTTTCCTCATAGCCCCTAGGAATACCGAACTACTTAACTATGCATATAAATCCATACAGTGAAACTAGTTACAAAGGAGTTTATCACAATAGTTACAAGGGTCATTCAATTTCCTTCAGTTGACAATGCCTGAACGAAAGGGGACAAATAACCCTAAGTAAACTCGGTTCTCTTAACCCTCTCCGCGCTGATTCTGTTTTAAAAGAGATTTTTGCGGTAGGTTTGATAGATTTGTTTGGGAATAAATTGATTAGTATCCTTATCTAACAAAATGATTATTCCGATATTTTCTGTTAAGACATCAACTTGTATTTTGAGATGAAGACATTTCCTTATAACTATTTTCGGGTATACAGGGTGTAAGGGTGAACGCCGTTGTCACCGAGATTTTTTTTTTTTGGTCACCTCTTGTTACTTATAGTATAGAAATTTGCTTTTCCATACTTATGATAAGGCAAAGGTCAAAAACTCTATACAAAAAACAAATGAATAAGGTGAAAAATATTAAAAATAGACCTCCCCTTTTTAAGTTAATTTTTCATGTATATTCAGAAAAATACACACGGTCACATGCCTATGGGCGACATTGTACATAAAATTATACATATAGGTGCTAATATTGTTCATTTAGTACAGGATTCGCTTATTTTTCAATTCGACCGCTCTAATAAATAGAGCAAAAATTAATTACACATTAATTAATTTATTCTTTAAATAAGCAGATAGGTACGCCAGTTACAGGAATCACGACTATTTCAGTCTACTTTATAATAATTAATTCAAACTCATTTAAACCAACCCAAATAGAGCTCAGCTAAATTAATACAACTTGGAATAATTAACTTCCTAATTAAATTAGCAGGAGAAGGGTATAAAAGCGATGTGCTTACAAAAATATTCATTTCGATATTAGAAAATACAATAAAAAGGAGTTTTTTCTTCGGAAATGAGTTCTTTGAAGATTTCCTTAATCACATTAACGGAATGTATTTCACGTAACAAGGATTTTTGCTTGCTTTCAAAAGAACTGATTTCATATTCGAAGGTTTTGGTTTTCCTTATTTTAAATGATCGCTTGTTATTGGAGATTGACTGGTATTATTTATGAAGAATTTATACAAACAAAAAGGCTTACAATTTGAATGTAGAGACTTCTTAGTCCACGTGTATTTTGTTGTTGATACCTACCTCAGTACCTTCAACTAGAAATATTTCATTTCCAAATAGCTGCGCCCCACGGTGTCACCCGCGTAAGTCTCGATCCCGTAGGAATATCGGGATAAAAAGTATCCTATATCCTATTCCAGGTAATGGTCTATCCATGTGCTAAATTTCATCTAAATCCGTTCAGCCGTTTTAGCGTGAAAGCGTAACAAAAAAATAAACTTACTTTCGCAGTTATAATATTACTAGCTGCACCCCGCGGTTTCACGAGCGTATGTCTCGATCCTGTGGGAATATCGGGATAAACAGTATCCTATGTCCTATTTCAGGTCATGGTCTACTCCTGTGCTAAATTTCATCCCAATCCGTTTAGCCGTTTTAGCCTGAAAGCGTAACAAACAAATAAACAAACAAACTCACTTTCGCATTTATAATATTAGTTAGGAAGTTAGGATTAGGATATAGTTAGGAGTTAGGCTACAAAGCACGAACAATAATTAAACGACTTACGTAGTATTATGATTCGGAAACGGCGGAAACGGCTTATGTGCCACTTATGCGTATTACGGTTATAAATATTTTTACGTTTTTGGTATTTTTGTCATTTTATTTCAATAAAGTAATCCATCATTATCTGCCTAGCATTTTCCCAACTATGTTGGGATCGGCTTCCAGTCTAACCGTATGCAGCTCAATACCAGTATTTTACATGGAGCGACTGCCTATCTGACCTCCAAAGCCCAGTTACTGGGTAACTCAATACCCCTTGGTCTTTGTCAGATTTTCGAGCTTTTGACGCCCCATAACAACTGTCAAAGATCTACAAATGACAGCCGGGACCAACGGCATAACGTGCTTTCCGAGTCTCGGTATGTAAAGAAAGTTACCCATCCACGGATCAATCGACCCGTGCGGCTGTTATTACTTAGCCACAAGCTCCTCACTTCAATAAGGCAATCATTGATAGCAATTAAGGTTAAAAAACAACGTAGGAATTAAAAATTGTGAAAATTGAATACCTCTCTCTGAACAGTGACGGCTTAGAGAATCTCGGAAAATATAGCTAAAATCAATAAAAGGGCTTTCAAATAGAATCATACCCGATGAATTAGTGTCAACCTCAGACGAAGTAAAAAATCTAGATAGAGCGCTGTTAACAGTGACATGAAGCCGGTTTCGTAAACATGTGTGCACTTAGTGAGTGTTGCCGCACAGTAAAAACTCAGTACCCTAATATTTTGTCTTAAGTACTGGCGGGGGACTGGACAAGTAAATAGATAGGTTAGCGTTATATATTTTTTAAATTGTTTATAGGTACCTCGCTTGATTCCGACAAGAAAATAAAACAATAGTTAAAAGTAATTATATTTTTATTATTACACGACTGCAAAAAGGGAGTGTAATGTTTTCAGGGTTCATGTACCATGTATTTAAGTATGTGAGTTTCTTAAGTCCACCATAACTTTTAAATGCCTGAACGGATTTGGATGTATGGGGTATGTTTGAATCCTTACATCAACCCGAGTAACATAGGCTACGTTTAAAAAAAGCATTATGGCGGCAGTATGTCGGTATGTATGTAGTTCGTCTGAGGTGTCAACATATACCTAACAACATTACACTTACTTACGAAAACAGTTACCCTGAAATCCCAACTAAGTTTATCTTCTACAAACATAAGGTGCCTATGTAAATCTAAACATACAGTCTTTAATATTCTATACACCGACCCAATGTTGTTCCGACGCCGGTCGGTACCAAATAATTGGATCAACTACAATTTTATTAACCACTAAATTGTATAACTAGTTGGTAAACACATTGGCTAACACGGGTTAACTAAGTGGATTACTTGCTATGTATATGTCGCAGCCATATTGTCAGAACAAATGGGGTTAAATGATTTAATAATATCATCAATCAATGACATAATGTAGAATCACCGTTTTCGGAACCAACGAAGTTTTATGCTTTTTTTACTATTTGCACTGCATGGGTGTGTAGTGTAGTGGGGCTCGTGGCTAAATGGTAACAGCTACACGGGTCGATGAAGGTTAAGCTACGCTTGCCGCGGTCGGTCCGTGGATGGGTGACCATCTATTGCTTATTGAGACCTCTCCGTGCCTCGGAAAGCGTGCCGTTGGTCCCGGCTGTTATTAGAGATCTTTAACTGCCGTTAAGGATAATCAGAAGACCAGAAGTCTGAGAACCAGTCTTATCAAAGGGGATCGTGATACCCAGTTACTCAGCATCCGATTAGTCTGGTAGTCAACCCCAACATAGTTGTGAAAAGGCGCAGCAGATTGATTGGGTGAGTTAATGTTAACTTAAGGGGGACCCGGAAAGGTGCTTGCTGGGCGGATTGATCTGGGGGCCTATCACCACCGCTTACAGTAGTATTATTTTTATCATACTTCGTGGGGGAAAGAGATGGAACTAAACGTCCTGTAGAGCTTCATCTCTTTTCTACACTGAAGTAATATTAAAATAATACTGTTGGAAGCGGTGGTAGTAGGCCCCCAGGTTGCGCGCCGACTGACGTTTTTTTTAAGTAAGTATAGCGGTCATGTCAGGCTGCTTCCATTCTGTTAGAAAAATATACTCGAATTACCAGTCCCTGTGTACCCATCGTAGGTTCGAACCCTAATAATGGCGCTTTACTTCGTGAAAATTATTTCATTACGGCATGTATTTAATGCGGCAACTAAGTAAAATGAATATAGGTTTAAAAAAATAAATAGAGTGGGTACCATATATAATGGGTTGGCAGCTAATAAGGAGTATCGTAATAAGTAATAGGTAGCATATTAATATATCAGTAATAAGCTCCGTTTTAATTTAAACTAGCATCAAGTTTTTCTTTTGGGAACAGAATTAATATCTAAGCGGAAACTTAATGGCGAAAATAAAATAGAAAATGGGCATTCATAAATAATATATTATTATTGTATTATTAGGGCAGGTTTAGATTTTCTATATAATCTAGTCGTTTCTGGCACTCGCCGGCCGCTGCTAGTTTTTAGTTTTTATAACACCTTTTATTTTGAACCTTACATAATATAATAGTCGCGAAAATATTTAATCGCTGGCAAGTTATTTTATTTGTTGCAAACATGTAGTCGACTTTTAAGTTATTAGTCACTCGGAAAATAATAAGCTTTTCATTACCACAGACCACTGCTCTCAAAACGGTGAAGGAAAACATGGAGCGTAAACGGACATGTCCTAGAACCATAAAATCGAAGACATGTGACATCTACCAACCCGTACTGGGCCCGCGTGGTGGATTGCATCCCAGCAGTGGGAACATTATGCTACCAATCCTGCAAATCATGGTCATGTTAGTTGGTAGACCAATGTATAGCAGTAATTTATTGTAACGATGTAGCTATGTTGCTAATTATAGCAATGCCTTATTGACAATATACCTGCGACATACACAAGAGGAATATAAATCAAGTCAATCATATGCTAAGACACGGCTTAGCTCTTAATTATTAGCATATTAATGAATTGACACAGTGCACATTATCACATTAACGAATCAACGTTTGATTGTTGACTGTGGTTAAATTACTGTGCATCTGTAGGCAATTAATTACTTATATCATTATGCTATACTTCAATCTTATGTTGTCCTGGTAGATATCTCGGAAAATCTTAGTTAGAAACTTGGGGAGCACTAAGCAGTCACATAAGAGCAATGAAATGCATCTCATCCACCCATTCAATTCCATTTTAATTTTCCATTCGGTGGCCGGATATCTATATTTATCAGACCATCAGCTTGGAGGAGCTCGTGGCTAAGTAATAACAGCTTCTCGGGTCGATCCATCACGTTAAAGTACGCTTGCCGGGGTTGGTCCGTAGATGGGTGACCATTTTCACATATCGAGACTTCCCCGTGCCGACACATGATTTGATGATTGACCCGTAACGACTGTCAAAGATCCACATTTTTGACAGTCGTTACGGGTCGCCAGAAGCCCGATAGTCTGATAACCATGCAACCATGCAGTCTAACCAAGGGGTATGGTATTATCCAGTTAGTGGGTTGTGAAGGTTAGATATGCAGTCACTCCATTTAAAATACTGGTATTCAGCTGCATCCGGTTAGACTGGAAGCCGACCCCAACATAGTTGGGAAAAGGCTAGGCAGATTGATTGATCAGATCATCAGCCACCAAAAGTCTGGCAGATCCTTTGGGAAAGAATTTAGTATTTCCACTATAATGTCATGCTCAATTCTTCATCATCCATCTGATAGAATCTATTACTTACTACTTAGCTACAAAACAAACTTTATTCATCAGTTTCATATACATTCATGCAGAAAAACTTTGTCATGCTCCAAGATAACAATATTTTAAATGCTTGCGTAACAAGTAGCGCCATCTGTTACCACTCTCAGAACAACATCGCGAACCTCGCCACATATTACATCACAGATTGTCCCGAGCGATAAAAAATAATTGTTTACAGAAAATATTCTAAAAACACGAACCTTTGACATCTCATTTTTTGTAGAAAGATTAATGTGTTTTGTGTTCACGATAGACTGTGCTGACATGTACTCGTACTTAGTCTAGACAATTTAATTGCCTATCCTACTCCTGACCGTCGACCGGCGTCGGTATCGGCAAACTTTGGTCTTTCTCTATCAATCAACTTGTCAACAACCCACGCAGGACTTGTTTGCGCTACGATTTTCCTATTACAAGATTTTCTTGACTGGCCGCTTTTTCGGTGACAACGGGAGTAATACATACTTACGTAAAAATACGTAGGTAAACTTAAGGTAGGTATAACGTTATTTTATTCCTGTAACACATAAAAGGTAGTTAGATGAAACATAATCGTCGTTATCACCATCATTATCGTCATGTTAGAAAATTGTTTGGTGAAAGTAGATAAAGGAACTCATCGACATTCATATATTCATCGTCACTATCATATGCCTCACCTTTTCCCAACTATGTTGGGGTCTGCTACCAGTCTAACCGGATGCAGCTGAATACCAGTATTTTACATGGAGCTGGACTGCCTATCTGACCTCTACAACCCAGTAACTGAGCAACACGATACCCCTTGGCAAGACTGGTTGTCAGACTTTCGGGCTTCTGACGACCCGTAACAACTGCCAAAGATCTACAAATGACAGCCGGGAACAACTGCTTAACGTGCATTCAGAGGCATAGAGGGGTCTTGGTATGTAAAGATGGTCACCCATCCACGGACCAACCGCGGCAAGCTAAGCTTAACCTGATCGATCGAACCGTGCAACTGTTATTTCTTAGCCACAATTATTTAATTATTTATTTATTTTATTTATTATTTATGTACACACAGTAAAATACAAAGAGATATGACATAATTATGATATGAGTACAAAGGTACTGCTTATTTCTTAAGAAATTTCTTCCAGCAGACCTGCGAAAGAAGAAATGAGAAAGAAATGTAGACAATAGTGTGTGAGAACAAGAAGAGAAAAACATGATTATGCGAAGTCTTAACTAAAATATTAAATATACCTACACATATACGCAAGAAAATTAACATATACTTAAATAAATACATAAAGCTTAAATATATAAACATAAATACACTATAGGTACCTATATAATTATATACTCATAGTTGAGAGGAAAGATTATTAAATGATGATTATTGAAATTATATTCATCGTCACCATTTCTTGTTTAATAAAACTTTTAAAACAAGCAGATTATCAGACATTAATTATTTGCAATAGCGCCAGATTAACAAGACTTTGAAATAGGTTCCATTTGGTAAAATCCCAAAAACCCATACCTAACCTCTCCTAACAGAATACGATCAATAAAGTGGAATAGACCCTTAATTACTTAGGGACTACACTCTTTAATTGAAAAGGGTGTTCGTTCCAATACTTCTGTGAAATTGAAAAATGTAATTAATTCTAGAACTCGAGTAATGTGTTTTTCAAATAAATGTGTCGTACCTAATTAAAATTGAAGCGCATATCTGTAACTGTAAGTGAATGGGAATTAACAGGTTCATCGAAACTTTAACTAATGTACCTACCTACTTATGATGTAGTTTTAGAAAACGACTGCTGGACAGAGAGCCTAGTGCGAGTTTCTTTTAACCATCTCGACTATACGCATCGAACGCGTTCGGCACTCTGATTGGCCCTTCCCCAGTGAAGGCCAGTGAAGGGCCAATCGGAGCGCCGAACGCGTTCGATTTACTAAAAATCTACGTGATATATGAACGGACAGGTCCACTGACAGGTCCACTCAATCTGTGTGGTTCTTTCCCCAAAAGACCATTTCAGACACCAATCTACATGGTCTTCACATGATCTGACCAAGATTATGTCTGGACTTCAAAAGGGACTGTGACCTCTGAGTTTGTTTCGGCCTTTCTTCTCAGAGTAGTCAGATAGGAAACGCCGACCTCATCTAGTTTGTGATTGACGTGTGAAAGTGTTTGTACGAACAGAAAATAAAACATTTATCATTTAACGGCCACTTGGCCTAAGAAAATAAATATGTTGATGTTTGCGGACGAAACGACCTATTTATTTATTTGCATAATGTACACTCATTTACAGGCTAGGCTAAAACTTATGAGTCCATGACCCTGTTAGGGCGCAGCAAGTATGTGTAACTTAAATCTAGGTTAAATATTTAGAAGTTACCATTATATTGCATAGGTAACTACTAGATATCAATATCACAACATTCATTAATATTACTACTTAATATTTAATCTTTAAACCACGAATAAAATTGAACTTTCATGCTTTTACACAAAACATTAAACTCCGTTGTTAGTCGAGATCCCAATGCCAATACTAAACTCTGAGAACAACTTTGAGCATCTGAGCGCAACATTCAACTTCACGTCGTTAGCTTTCTCATTAGTTCTTCGCTTACTAATTACAAGATAGTAATTATCATACACATGCCAGCAAACACAACTATCAAATTAGTCTATGTTTTTAATACTTAAATTAATTATACGAAAAGGTTTAAGAATAAACATAAATTGACAAAAGTCACCTTCAAATAGTAGTTAAGTGAAAAGCAAAGTTCACGTTAGATCTAAAATTAAATATGAAACTTAATCAGAAACTCAATTAAGTTTCAACAAAGAACAACAAAATTGTTCTGAAAGTATGCCCCGTCTTAAAACAATAAACAAACAAAAAGTCTATATTATATGCAATCGTGCCAACAACCGGCGGATCGCAATATTCAATATCAACGTGAATTTCAATAGAGTGTCCTCCACGAGAAAATTGGAGGGAAATCTGAATATTCCTCGCCAATTTAGAAAAAAATATGTTAATCTATTCCCCGAGAGACGGTGACTATTTTCATAAATTGATTGCTTCGAGCCAATATCAAAAGAATTGTAATATTGAATTACGAATTGTAGAGGTTCATAATGAGTAACAAGCCAAGCACTTTACGTTTTATTCCACGTCTCATTAGGAGATTCAACTGCTGCAATGGAAAATAAGAAAATGGTAGATAAAAAAGGCAGTCATGGGGACGTCAAAACTTAAAACTGGTATTAGCGCAATCTATATTCTATAGTTCGTGACTACGTGAATCCATAAGTTTACCCCCTACCAAAAATAAACGAATCTAAAAAAGTTTTCACTTCAAAAATATAAATACTTACAAATGTCACTGCTCTTCATAGTAAATATTAATGTTAAAATCCTTAATAATATTATAAATTCGGAAGTAACTCGTGTCTGTCTGTCTGTCGCACTTTCACGCCAAAACTACTGAACCGATTTAAATGTTTGGTGCACAGATAGTCTAGAGCCTGAGAAAGGACATAGGCTACTTTTTATCGACATACCACGCGGGCGAAGCCGCGGGCGGAAGCTAGTAAATAATACATGACACACACACCACATTGCCAGATTGGATTCATAATTTTATTTTTCATTTGTCTGTCTTGTGTAGAAATTGTACCCGATAATAGGTACCTAAGTTGCGCACTTCAATAAGAATCTAGGATACCTTCGAAAGGTAATGCACTGTGGCGTTAACTACATCGCCACATGCGAACTACGTATCAAAGATCTGACGTCACACAACAATCCTGACGTCACATAAATCCTGCATCGCGCAGTTAAAGTTTACCGTGCAGTGGACATATAGGTATACAAGAATCCAACATCAAGCGTTTGGTACTTGCTCGCCAGACACAACACCCGTCTGGTCGAAGGAACCTCCCTTTTCTATGGTGGATGAGTGAACTTTACACCCTGTTCCCTCATACACCTAAAGCACTTATCAAACACCAAGAAAAAGAAATCATATTCCAAGAGAAACAACACAACTCATGTCTAGACTGAATAGATGTCATTGGCCGACTTGATTCACAGCTGAAATAATAGGTACCAAATAGAAACAAAAAAGGCAACGCACAAAAATAATGCATTCAGAATGCTCAAAAAAGTATATTAAAAAGAATGCCCCGTCAGCAATCGTCAAAATAAAGAAATGTTTTTGCGGTTTTATTTCTTCGCCTTGTCTTAAGGGTCTGTCATTTGGAATGTCCCTGCCGTTGGCCACAGACCTCGCACTAGCTGGATTTTTATGCCAATTTTTCTGTGATCATTTGCCTATCCGGCTAAAACATCTGACTACCGCTTCCGCTACCTAATTCTAAATTACATGAGAATAGTTTACATTTTATCTCATTCAAAGATTTCAATTCGATTATTTCCACTGATTTTCTTCTCTTGCATTGGACAGTGTGGTTATTGATCGCTAGCTTCTGCCCGTGACTTTATGTGCGTGAAATTTCTTGTTCCCCAGACCCACAGGGTCGCATCGCATCGTCCGCCCGCTCTATAACTTCGTTTTCACCTGATACAAGCAAATCTTTAATTAAAAAGTGACGTCAAAATTAACAATGTAATGTACCTACTATAATTTAATGGTTTTTTTTTTCGAGTTGCTTTCTTTTAGCCTTTTTTCTTTTTTGGTGGCGAGATGTTAAAAAGCCTTTAACCTTCTTCAAGAATTGGGCTACCAAATCCGACTGGTAGAGTTCCAGAGATTAACGCATTCAAACAAACAAAAAACAAACGCTTCAACTTTTTATATGTATATAGTTATAATACACATTGCCCGGAATGTTCCGTTTTTTTTATTTTATTTTCTAGCAACGCGTAGTAACAGAATCTAAAGCACGCACAAAAATGATTAAATTAACAGACAAAAACAGGCTCAAACAAAAATCAATTCATTAAACTGCAACTAACAAACCACATTTCCCGTTCATTCAGAAGGCAGCTCTCAAAATACAACCACAAATGACAGTCACATTGACGCAAAGACCACAGACGCCTTTATGTTTGTATGTATGTTACTCATACGACTCTATTTATAACAGTAAGGTAAACAAACGTTTACCTTTAGTTGCTAAATGAAAACGGACGCCAGACCGGCCGCAAACGCAGGAAGCCCAGCATTTTCATTCGTTGGCCACTGAACCGGAAGGAGTGAATAGCTTTCAACCACGTTTTCAAAATAGTAAAGGACTTTTCATTTTAGCACGTGTGATTCACGGCCCTTTTGTGTTGGGTTAAGCAGTCGGAATGGTCATTTTGGTGTGCATAATTTTTAACACACGTCGGGGGTTGGAATAGTTTTAGTGTACTGTGACGTGGTTTATGGAAGTACATCGCCCATCGTTTTAAGACTCCTCTTGCCTTTTGTAGTGATTACGAGTGTAACGATATTTTAGGCATTTATGGATTCATTGTTATGAAATTAACTATGGAAGCTATAACAAGTCTATAAAAAAATCGGATTAGTAAAGTCTCTCTGGATTGCTCTTGGAAAATAAAGAAATATTTGTCAGTTTAACACCTAGCACTTAACCTTTTTCGCATTACCAAAATCTTAAAACAAAAACTTTTCACTTAGCTCTTTCATATTTCATTTGTCTTTATCAAATTAGCTTAACATTTTACACCTTTTACTTAAAAAGAAAAAAGGAGCAGCAAACATTTTGTATTTTTAATTAAACCTCTTTTTTTAAATTGTTTCTTTTTAATAACAGGCTGTATTATTAAAAATTCTTGGTTCAATACTGGCAATATTGCGTTAACGCGAATTCGCGGCAAAATGGAATAAATTAAAATGCTTACGTAATTTCGTTAATTATGAGTGCAATGTACCGAATGGCGGTCGGAAACAATAGTGCGGTATGTTATGGGCTTTGTAATGTAAAACTAAAGTGACAGATATCGGTATAATGTGTGCATGTTATTATTTCATAGTGTAAATAATGTTCGTCAAACTTTTGTCGTCAGGTTACTTTTTTTTGTGTAGTATTATAATGGGGATGTGGCGAGAGATCTGTCCCATAGAATTTGTGAAAAAGTGCACTAGCGCTCTAGCTTATAATAAGAAACAAAGGATAATAAATCCACGATGCACGCAGTGCCTCTACGAATGGTTACTGAGCTCGGCTCAGTGGCACCATGTCTTTGTATGAACACGGTAGATCTATGCCAGTGACGATAAAGAACAGACACGTTTCATTGACGAATCCACTCAACATTCCACTCGATCAAAAAGTCACATCAAAACAACTGCCAATTTTGATCGAGTCCAGACGGAGCTGGTACACGAATATGTCACAGCAAAATGACACGACTTCCATCTAAATTTAGCACCCGAGTCGCGTCTAACCTGCCCGACACGTCACGACAACGTGCACAACTCGACACATCCCACACATATGCCATGAAAATCACACACTCGAACCTGTCGTGTCAAAAAATGTTTACGACGCCAACTCATCGGACTGTGAAAGAAAACATTTTTCTCCACTTTCCTCCGTTAGTAGCACTCCGTAGCGGAGATTCCTTAAAAGCCGGAAAATTTGTCCAATTTGCTCTTTGGCCCGTCTTTGATATTTTGATTCAAAAGAGATTTTATGTACAGTTCGCATCGCGAGCACAAAGCTGATTTGAGCAGACATATCGTGCTTCTATTGTCTACGAAAATGTTTTTGGAGTGCAACAACACTGTAAGTTCAACGTTTTATGAATCTTTATTTGTATGTTGTACGACCTATATTCCTTAATTAAATCATACGTAGAAAGTAAGCGTAAGCGAATGCTCGTTTGAAATTCGGGTCTGGCACGGCATCGGTAGTAGTCCAATGAATTTTGCTGTAGGCAAAGTGGAGACGCATCGCCGAAATCCTTCGGGGGTTACTTAGAGACTTTGTCATGTAAATCAGCCACTCCAACCCCTAGGGGAGGCATTCAAACTGAAATATTGTAAATATTTTAGTCGTGAATAGATACGACTACTTTGATCTTGGAAAAATAATTTCTTGTTGAGTCTGCGAAAAATTGGGCCGAAAAGGTATTATAAGGTTTAGGACTTAATTCAATTGGACTATGATTTTTAAATGTGTTGCTCCTTTCATTGAGATTAGAGCTTTTTTCCACTTAGTTCTTAGACTTTGTTCTTATAAAATATTTTCCAACATAGCTAATTTTACTTTATGACGTGACGTACCTTCCTAGCCCACCTGTTATGTGAGCATTATTTTATTTAGTGGTTTAGATACTTCAAATAAAATTTACGAGTACCTATTGCTCTCATTCACAATAACAACACTATGTATTAATTATTACAGACAAGAAGAAAAGAAAATAATAATAAGTAGGTAGGTACGTAAAAAGGTGATGCTTATTTCTAAAGAAATCTCTTCCAGCATAACTGCGATAGGAAAGTAGATGAAGAAACAACACTATTTTATTTTTAGGTCAAGAAAACTCATGTATGTTACTACTGTTTTTCAACAAAAATAACGTTCGGAATATTTTTGCTTTGCAAGTTCTGCAAGCGATATTATTATTCTATGACAAGAGCTATGAAATATTTCTCAGGAACCTATTGATTTTTTCGAATGTTGGAATATTCTGCTTTCTATAAGAATATCACTTCAGTTTGCGACAGATTTCATCTTTGAGATGCAAATCAGACCGTTGAGGATTCATAGCTCAAATGGGGTGGGTGAAGGTAGCTGAAACACGGACTCATATTTATTTATACTATATACTATTTTGTAGGTAACGCCCTAATGGCGCTTTTGCAAAAATCATATTTTTCTCAAGCTCATGTCGCATACGTAAAGGGATCTTTATTCCGTAAGGACTGTCCTGTGTTAATATTTATCACGTTTTTGTGAGTATTGTGCTTACTGATACATCATTCATTTATACCTATGGGAAAAATTCCGTTTTGATTTCAAAGTCACGTCATGGTGATACGGTAAAAGCATCCACGAGTTACCTCCGCAGGCGCACCCTGGGCAGTCAGCTTCACAAAAAACCTGTATAAGTAGGTACTGAACTGATTAATAATTTCGTCATAATTATCATGAAAATTCATAGCTCATGACCTCTTGTAAAACATTGCTATGAAAACAGACCTAAGTCCCAACTTCTGTAGTTACTGTTTAAGTTTTAAAATCCTGGATATAGCTATCCTACTATCATACTAATATTATAAAAGTGAAAGTTTGTGTGTTTGTTACTCTTTAGGGGTATGAGAAACAGGGTGTAAAGTTCACTCATACTCCATAGAAAAGGGAGGATCCTCCAACCAGACGGGTGTTGTGTCTGGCGGGCACCTGCCCAACGACTGTTGTTGGGTTCTTGTATATATGTCCACAGCACGGTAAACTTTAATTGCGCGATGCAGGATTTATGTGACGTCTATCTGACGTCAGGTCTTTGATGCGTAGTTCGCATGTGGCGATGTAGATACCGCCACAACTCAATCACACTAAAACGGCTGAATGGATTTGGATGAAATTTGGCAAACAGATAGTTATAACCTGGATTAACACATAGGATACTTTTTATCCCGATATTCCCGCGGGATCGACACTTACGCGGGTGAAACCGCGGGGCACAACTAGTACTTAATAACAAATGAACGCGATCTTTAAATGGTACTGCAACTGCTACACATTATTGCAAGCGGTGTTAATGTAAGAGCTGCAGATAGATTGCTCACACATCGCTAACGATGTTTCGAAGTATTTTATTTGTGTCTGTAATTCTCTGATGCAGGATATCTTGCTCTTTTATTTATTTTACTACTATTGGCCCGGCCCCAGCTTCGCTCGGCTTCAATGTAGTAAACACATAAACGTTCTGGAACACGTTCTCTAAATTATGGTAAAACCACATCAAAATTAATTGTGTAGTTTAGAAGAACTAAGCGGTCATTCAGACAGACAAAAAAATCGACTTCAATGTATAATAATGTAATAGACATAGAGTCCGCGCCACCACTCAAGTCTGATAGTAGCGGCGCTAGTGTCTATGGTCATTGCATCAAATTGTATTTAAAAAAAATGTAGTTCCACCAGATTTCAGTGGTGGCGCGGACTCTAAAATAAATAGGTACTCCATTTCACCCGATCTTTGACTACTTACTCTCATTCAGCTGCTAACCAATAAACTTTGCATAAAAACCAAGGATCAAACTATTTTTCTGGTATTCACGAAACAAATAACTACTTACTTCCGTAATATAGATGTTCAGTATCTTTCCCACCTCTATTCTATGTTCCTCGAGGTGTTTTAAATTAAATTGTAGTGCGGTACGGATTCCCCAAACAAAAATTTCGGGATCCTCACCAAATAGACCTAGACAAACGGCACTATTTGGTTCCTATTATTAAATAAACAAAGGCCTTTTCCGTAATTTACATTTCCGTAGCCAATTTCATTAGTCCGCGAGTTATTCGCTCGGGGGAACGAGGTATATTCTCTCTATCCTGCTCAACCATGATTCGACCAATTACAGCTCGGTTAATTACATATTTTGGTGTGTTTAGAGCACGTAATTGGCTGGTTTTGTTTATATTTCTGAAAGCTTGCCATAACCTCTTTTTCTTTTTTTTATTCAGCCTGTATTGTTGTGTGGATCAGTGTGGCAAGCATGGAATTAGTAAGTACCTACTATAAAAGTGGCCAGACATAGAGAGTAAAAAAATATGAAAGTTTTGCCTTAGAAAATGTCGATAATGTATAAATGAACATAGACAGCGCGCAAGATAAGTCTGCGCGCGGCTGAAATCGGAACTAGTCGTATGCCGCCGTCTTGTCGTTTAGTAACGTAGAATTATTTAATATTAATGTAAGATTAATATTCTTAAGATTTAATTATTGATAAAGATTTAATAATTATAATATAACAGAGAATTAAGCACTTCAGCGCCACTAGTCCCGCGCAGATTTATTTTGCGCGCACTCTAATATAATAATTGCGGTACTATAATATTTAGCGAACTGAGCTCAAAATTAAACAAGCATCACAGAGCATGCTATCATGCATGATATATGACATGCATTCATAATAAATTTGATGGCTGCCTATCCTACTAAAGCAAAATGAATAAATTCAAACTTTAAACCATCATCTAGAAATGCAAATAGCTGAATGAAGTAGGTATTCAATCAATGACGTTTAATCGAGCCAAAGCCCGTAAATCCATATATTCATCGACAACTTTAGACCGAGGCAGCCAAACACTTGCGTCGCTTAGGTTCTAATGAATAAACATAGTTTTGAGACTGATTAGAGTTTGCGTCAAAAACATACAGAGAATTTTGCCATGTCTATGCCTACGGTACGGGATCTATTGTATCGTTTTATACCATGGACTTTGACGGCCATGCTGTGAATAGGGATGATGCCTAGGTAAAAAAAACGAAATTCTATTTAGTATGTTAGATACTAAAAAAGTATTTTTTGCTTTAATAAAAAATGACTTGGATAAAACGCATTAAAGTTGGGGACTGGGGGTCGCTACGTCACAAGTTAGTATAAAATCTACATACTCGTGAAAGTCATGGCACATTTTCTCAATGTATCGCTGCCGTACTCTTTTGATTAGGTAGCCATTGTATCCATAACACAATATACACAGAACACTCGAATGACATACGAGCCTGAGCGTTTTGCCATCAACAGTTTCAAATATTTGGTGTAACGGTGAGGACATGGAGCCGTCCTAAGCAAACAGGCTTGAAGACGACCCTCCGACTTAGATCGATGATATGGTAACAGACAAGACACGTCTTTGCATTTTGAATAATAAACATGGTATATGTATGCCAATAATTTTCCTTACACGGGGTGAAATGCCGCCAGGATGGCAGGTGTAATTTTTTATCAACTTGCTGTCAATAATTCTTACAAAAATCCCACAAAAGAACGAACGGTCAGTTTTTGCCGAATTTGAAAATTTACCGGGAAACTTTTCCATATTTTTTCTCCATAAAAACTTCGAACATTTTAAAACAAAAATTTCCAAATCGGTCCAGCAGGTCAAGTGATGCGCTTACCAACGAACAACATTTCATTTTTATTAAATAGATAAATGACAACATCTGTCATAAATGCCAAGAAATTATTATTTTTACTTACATTTTTCCGCTCCGAGAAAAATGTATTCCCTATCTCCTACGAAAAATAACCTAAATCTAAGCCAATCGATCACTAATGAATGATACGCACGTCCCCTTCCTATTAGTTTCGCCAGATGGCAAAAAATGAGATACAAAAAAAGAAAAAGCTCAGAATATCTGAGCCAGATGTGACACTAACACAATCTCGACACTACGCAAGCACTCGATGTTAAACATTCGCTACTATTACCAACACTCTCCTAAGTTCAAACTCTTCAAAACCATAAAAGTTAAATTGAAAGTCAAGAACAAAAAGGGAGTTGGAAATGCAAAGTGCAAAGCGCAAAGCAATTTCAAAGAATGGGTCCCGGTATATGTCCCGGTATGGGTCCCGGTATTTGAAACAAGAAGTACTTTACCTACCTAAGCGATTCATACAGAGTTACCAATTCTGAGGGTCGGCTATCGAACGGTATCGAGCAATTGACAGTCAGTCAGGGATATTCTCGGTACGATATAAATGTTGGATTTTTCTAGAGTTTTAACCTATTTTCAAGTTACGTTAGTCTAGTACGTGTTAGACGTGCCAGATTTTTTGAAAATAACCTTGATTCCAAGTCTCTTTTTTTTTTTCAGGCCGTGATTCCCAAAGGTTTTAGTGTCAACTCAAGCCCACAATTTTGAAGGTATGAACCTACAATCACGTTATTTGGAAATGAATGATCTCCTTTATTTATTTATTTAAACTTGCACACACAATAGGTAGGTAAGGTACAAAGGCGGACTTAATGCCTTGGCTATTCTTTACCAATCAACCAAGGGTGGTGAAGAGATAAGATACCAGGTGATCCTTCCTTGAGAAGAACATAATATTAATGCGAGGAAAGATATTTTTTATGAGCAAAATAGCTCTCGGCCAAAATTATTCTGCCTGAAACACAAACGATACCAGAAAAGAGAAAAGTACATTGCCCTTTTACACCTGCCCTTTTATTTTTATAATAATGCACAATATTCGTAAAGAAAAATAAACTAGTTCTAATACAGTTCATAAAATATGATACAGCTGCATCTGATACAAAAATATATTGTACTTCTTACTGCTTATTAGATCCTGGTACCTCTTACCTCCTATTTTCTATATTCGCCGCTCTGTAATGCCATTCTATGTTCTGTTATCGGCTTCTTACCAAGTTGTTTTACTTGTTACATGGCTACCCTATTTGGAAAAAGTACTATGAAGTAGGTACCTACAGTGGTCGTGTGTGATATAGCTCGTGAAATCTTTGATTACAAATATTTTAAAAGGGGAGTTATTGTCAGCTAAGGTAGAGCAAACAGTTTAAAAACTTATAATTTAGAGACGATTTAGAGAGACAAAATTGACACCTCTCCTCGCCTCTAGAGATAACAATGGTTAGCGTCACGAATGAATAAAACACATCCAATTAAGAGATGAGCTACCTACCCAAATAAAATTCAATAATTATCTCAATCACTAAACCACAAAATACCCCAAATAAAACAAATTTCTAAAATAATGCAGCGATTGTAAAGGATTTATTCCCATTATTTTGTAGTGAGTTTTTCGTAAAGTTAAATATTTATGAGGTGTATTTATTCGGCGTGGTTTCGACGCGAGTCCAACGGTCGATTGAATCTCAAAGCGTTGAACACAATGTGAAAATTTCCTATTATAACATCCGTATTGATAAATTTATGAGCACAAATGCGTCACGGATAATATTCTGTAGACATAAATGATTTTGATTTTGTGCCAGACTTGCCAATGGTTGTGTTCACAAAGCATAATTTTCTGCCCCAACGCCAACATGTACATTTTGTGAAAGATAAAAGGCATTATTCTACTATGCGGTTTTTTGTTAAGCAAAAATTAACAAACTACCTACTATATCACACACATAATATATTTCGTCCTGTCACGTCTGCAACAGATAAGGCTGTACTTTTACTAAATTACACAGACAAGCACTAACATTTCCCCGGCGCAGGACGCAACTGCGAAAAGTAGATGCTACAACGACCAAAATGTCCTTTTATTTTCACACCACGCTACACGTGTCGTGTCTCCACAGCCTTCATCGTACACCTTTTTGATCATAATGCGAACGGGAAATTATCGTGCAGTCATCCAGAGCAAACTGCCGCTGACACCCGCAAGGCTTTATTATTTTTGAAGGGAGTGTAGAAGGGCCGGCAAATAGCTCAGCCTGCAAACACGGTGAACAAGCGTTCATTAAACACTTCTGCGCAATTAACGTGAAACGGTGCGGCGTTGAAAACAATGTTCGTTTTATTTAACGCAACCTTCCGACAAACAGCGGACCTCAGTTATCCAAATACGAAGCGAGCGAAAAGGATTTCCCTGCATGGGCCCGCGTTTAAAACTATTTTTTTATTATTACAAAACTACAATATCTTTTATGTCGGCAACTCTGTCTGCGCACAAGACTTATCTGGATAAATATTTTTGAAACGAAATGAACTAGACTAGATATTATATTATTGCACTGGACTGCAGGATAGCGCTGAGAATTTACGGAGTTTCCGTGCGCTACGATCTGGCGATGGCTCATGACTATTTATTTCGGTTGAAGGAACTGTTATATCTCTCGGATGTGATACGAGTAGCGGTCAATCGGAGTGTTTCAATCCTAAATCCAAGTAAAATAGCGAAGTAGGCGAAATTCCCAGCGGTTGTATTTGCAGCGTAGCACCGACGCTCGATATTTATTATTCATTCATAAGGAGCACTGCGATATTTACTCTCCCATTACTGTGGCCTCGGAGTCGCGTTCCTTGCATTAAAAATTTAACACGAGTCCGTCTAGAAACGGCACATGAATAAAATGTTCGGTAAATAATATTAAATAAACATAAAGTCGAGGCGATTGCTCTTAATTGATTGATATTGTTTGTCGAATCCAATGGTTTCGGATGGTTTTAGGAATTGATAAAACTTTTTCACAAAACGGACCAAAATATCTCTACCGAAAAAAGCCTAATCCAAAATCGAATTCCGCAAGCCGCGGACCGCTGGACACCGAATAAATAACCACACAATGATAAAAACGGGACAAATGTCTCTCCACAAAGCTCAGTGCGCGCACTCCGCTCAAAAAATGAAAACAATTAGCACTACAGCGCAGCCTGCGCCGGCCGCCAGCAAAAACCTAGCAACCATAGATAATTTACTTTCAATCGCTGCAAGAGCCCGGGAACGCGGCAGATATTACACGTAGCTTTACTCGGCAAAATATCGGCGAAAAATCTCCATTTTTGTTGGCGCACCAAATTCATGCAGTTGCTAGCAATTTCGTGACGTACTTTTTTTATTGCTATCAGTTTGGGGACTTCATCCAATTTTAACATGGTGCCCTTACACCATGTTTCAGCTTTACTGTCGCCGTTCAGTTTGAATAAACAAATCAAAGATTCCGCGAAAACTGAAATTCGATAAGCCTTCTCATAGCCTATTAAATTCCATTTAATAACATTATCAGATTAAAGAATACGGGGCGGTTCAACTGCATTTTCATTCGAGTTATTGTCGTGTACGAAAAATAGGTCATTATGAAGGCGGATTTCAATTCTTTGCAATGTACGGGTCCCTGCTTTGCTATGAAACAGTTGACCCATGAAGCACTAATAATAACGGGCGGACAATAGGCGTAGCTAGCAAAACCGAGCGGTTTCGTTAAATCAGCGGAGTGAAAGGAATCCTTGAGTTGGATAGGCGCCCGGCGTCGTCGGTGAGATTAAAGCAATTTATCCGGACTTGCCACATCTGGAATAGGACTTGGTGTTAACTTGTAGCTTTCACGGTAACTCCTGATATTGGAGAAAGATAAACAAAATTCAGGGCACGACTTCATTTTTGCATTAATCTAATAGAGTTAAAATACCTATTTGAGGATTATTTTCTCACTCTTGACTCGTTCTGAATATATTTCTGGAGAATTTACTACCTCATTCTGCAATGAAAACTCTTTTCTGCAACGAATCTATAGATATAAAATATTTCTTTATTTTTACCTGCTCGTGCTTTTCTTCAACAATTGATAGATAAATACCTATGCTCACAATTACTTATTATAATATGAAGACATGAAGTTGACGATGACATCATCCATTGCGTTTGCATGGCATACTTTAATCAAAGCAAAAAAAAACAACAACTTACTAACACCTCTGCAGACGAATAAATCATCAAACTAATCGCCTAAATCACAAACGATAGCCACAATTCCACTATAAACGAGGCAAATAGATCAAACACTAACAAACTTAGCTAGCGGGATATAAAACCAGTATTATAGGGATTTATACGCGGCTAACTAGCACACACTTGTGTAAGGCTGCGTTTGCACAGTGTAGGTAGCGAAGCGGTGTTCGGGGAAAATATACACCGGTAGTATTAGGTACTTCATTTTCCTAGCCTCGCTCGGCGCATCTCGGGTCGAAAAAGGCTAAACGAAGCGAAGTCTGCAGGTCTTTCGAGTTTTACTTACTTGATGATCCGTGCATGCTGACACAATACACTTCATTTGAATGATTGAGTCTTTGTACATACCTACTAAAGTACCTAATTCCATACAAATCAAAAGTGAGAGATATGTGTGAAGGGCACAAGCAAGGGTGGCGTAGGAGTAAAGGGCTAGTTGACTACCAGTCAATAAACGGTGTTTGCTTGAGGTTTCGCGAAAATAGTGAAAATCTTCCGCTACGCATCCTCGCACCGCTCAGCTTCCTCGCACAGCTCTGGTGTAAACGCAGCCTTTATTGCGGCTCTGGGCGGCCGGCAACTCTAATGGCCTTCCATTACGATGCTTGCCACCTGTGCTAATGGGTCAGAAATATTTAATTGATGAGAGCTGTACAGATTTCCCGATTCACATTTTTCATCCATTTCGTAGTGTTTCATGTCCGTTTTGTGGCCAGGGCCAGCATCATTACTGCAGAATGTTTTGCTCTTTCAAAGCGAATTGCTTTCAACTTTCATTTGTCTTGTTATGTGGTGGCTAATTAGATAGCGTTGTTATAATGTTATAGTTTAGATGTAGTAGGTAGTTGGTGTTAATGGGATCGTATACTTAACTAATGCAGGAACTGTTCTTTCTCCTGCTTTTCGCATATAATAGGTACTTACCTATACTCCATTTGAAATAAGATTAAACGGTAGAAAAATCGGTTGAACGGAATGTAAAAAAGGCTTATCTATACGTCTAATAGATAAGCCTTTTTTACATTCCGTTCAACCGATTTTGAATTATATTGCGTTGGTGGCATGACAAATGGCAGCCGTAGTAGATAGTTGGTATTGTCTAACTTTTTTTGCTTTTAATGCTATCCTTATGCCTACGGTATAGAAGTCAAAATCGGTTGAACGGACTGTAAAAGGCTTAGTTTTAATGTCTAATCTTATTTCAAATGGGGTATAGGTATTCCAGTTTTCATTGTTTTTGATAATTATGTAGTTCAATTTTCCGTAAGTTCGCAAAATATAGGTATGAAAGAAAATTTGTTCATTTATCGTCTCCTAGGCGCCAGTTCTATGATCTTATTAACTAGGTATTTAATATCGGTACCTACAATGTAATGACGTTATTTATTTATTACCTATCAGTTAAATTAAATGGTGCTGATTAAGAGAAAATAAGATTAATGATTTGCATTTTTCTGAACTTTAGATTGAAGTGCATTGAAATAGATTGAAACGAAACACAAATCTATAGTGGCTATTGCCATAAAATTCTCGCAACAATATCAGACATCAAAATTAGGTACTTATCTATGAACAAAATGTTTAATTAAAATCATAATTGTGAAATTGTTCACATACGATAAAATGAATGTACCTAAACCGAATGCGGTTTGAAATCAAATCCCGTGTTTACGGAAACAATGAGCTAAAACAAATTCTCGTCGGCAATGTGTTTGTATTAACTGCATCTGAAAGCAAAATCTATAGATACAGCCAAACGTATTCATTTGCTCATCAGACAATACCGGATTTGACCTATTTAGGTCCAAATATCGCGTTTTAGACATCAAATAATTGCTGACGATAAGTAGATAAAGTTCATTAAAACATTGTTGGAAAGATTTCCGACAAAAATAAACGTTGCATAAACAAACTCAAAGCATTTAAAAACACTTTTGAATCGTCAAAAGAGCCGAAAGATGAAGCTAGTTGCCCATTCCAAAGCGTAGTTGTCTCCTATGGAGAAACGGGCAAGAACTTCAACTTCACTCACGGCAATACCTGATATTTACTTGGTGGGCACAGCGTTCCCCAATCCAAGACAAGAGTGAAGATAATTACTAGACTTTTCGTGCATAATAATTCTGAAATAGCAATTTTATCGCAGCTGCCCAACATTTCAAAAACCAAATAACAGCAGCGATTCTATTGTCACGTATTTTGCGTATTATTAGCGGTTAATTATCATGGAGCGAGACGCCATTGCCACGATAATAATTGTGGTGTGTTTCCGCATTGTATTCGGGTAGTGGCGGGAAATCATTGGCGGCGGCCATTACGCCTTAATTGTGCAGAAGTATTTAATGACGTAGTCTGTTCCTGATACATTAATGGATGAATCGGGATACGATTGATTGTTGTCTGTTCGTTATCTAATTATTTTCTTCTCCGTCGTTCCCTCAATGCTGAGAAATGCATTCGCGACCACGTATGGCGCGACTCCAAGCTATGCGGTCTTCTGCAGTGTGGACAGCTTGGTAGATGCTGCCTCCAACAACCTTCTTGATCGCGTCTGACCATCTTGCCGGTGCAAAGCCAACTACAACAAAAAAGTCAACTATAAAGGTATAAACAGACAAACAAATTAAAAATCCGGAGTCACACGTGATAAGGCATACCTAAATCAAACAGATACGTGTGACTCCGGATTTTTAATTTTCTTGTAAGTTGTTGTCGTAATTGGGTTTTGGTTTTATAACTTTTATTTTTATTATTTTTTTTTGGGGTTATAATATATAATTATAATATAATAATTATATTATTTGACATGTGATAATTAAGCCTTTCATTTGATAGCAAACACGGCTTCCGAAAAAAAACTTAATTACTTTATGCCCTCTAGAAGGCGCCAGTGGATGATCAAGACGCTTCCAATGATACCTCATTTGTCCAATTGTGACGAGTAGTTTAGAAGATAACAACATGATGGAACACCATAAATATACATACATAATACAAACATACACACCGGTCAAAATCATAACCCTCCTTTTTGCTTCGCCGTAGTCGGGTAAAAACAACTCCCATTCCACAACCGAGCTACAAAGTAGTGTTACATTTTCATCATACCACACATTTTTAAAGCACCATACTGCGACGTTGAGTACGCGTAGATACGCGACCGACCGTACGCGACCAACATCAGCGTAAGAGGAATTCACGCCTTAGTTTACAATTACATAGAAAACCCTTTTTACTACAAGCTGAGGTCAAAGCTAGTATCAGAAATGCAAAGTGCATACGAATGAAATACACCTAGCTACCTCGTTGTTAAATAGAAACTGGAATTTGCATGAGATAATTCCACTGCGCCGCTCCAGAGTAGGTATGCCTCACTGCTCCCTAAAGCTTCATTTCGACAGGTTATCCTGGCAAACATCCGAAATAATTTAAGACCAGTTATGTAAAGAGGATTAATTAACGCCGGGTATGTACTAGAAACGGTAGTATTTTTAGGGTTCCGTTCCTACCCAAAGGGTAAAACGGGACCCTATTACTAAGACTCCGCTGTCCGTCCGTCTGTCTGTCCGTCTGCCACCAGGCTGTATCTCATGAACCGTGATAAGTCATAAGTATTTTTTTCATTAACAATAAATAGACAACAGAAAGTTAGACAGTTGAAATTTTCACAGATGATGTATTTCTGTTGCCGCTATAACAACAAATACTAAGAAACAGAATAAAATAAATATCTAAGGGTGCACAGACATGATTTTTTGCCTTTTTTTATAGATAATGGTACGGAACCCTTCGTGTGCGAGTCCAACTCGCACTTGGCCGGTTTTTTTATGTTTTATCCTCGTAGGTAGGTACCTGCTATAATAACGGATTTTACAGGATTAGGTCAGACCGTGTGGAATGCAGCTCGCAGCCGCAGCATCCTCGTGCATGGCATGCATGACCTAGGTTACGTGCTATACTAAATTCATCTTTTTATTGGCCGCATGCGGGCCGCCGGGTAGAAGTCGTTGCATCTAGCCTTATAATGTATTGTTATTTCGTTCAGTTGGAGCAGTTTTGTTATTTCGTCTTTGTCAACCAAACAGCAACCAGCGAATCGCACGACACTAAGACAATCGCAACTAAGGCACCTGTCCCACAGCCGACGACAAAGGGACCACCTATCAACGATATTCTGGCCCAAGTAACGTACAAAAGATTGGTAAAAGATATCAGATTGGTAAGAGATAATCATTGATCAAGTAAAAGAGGGTACAACCCGTGCGCATTAACATGGCACCTGGCTCGGAACTCATTACTCCCCCGCTAACCGCGCGGCGCCCCACCGTCGCCGTGCGGGGAAGCGAGGGGAGCTCCAAACGTCATTGAGCCAGGTGCCATGTTAATGCGCACGGGTTGTAAGTACAAATGATCGCTGACTGTTCACACCGCCGACGAGTACTCGTTTGTCGCAGCGACAAGAGCCACCAAAGAGAGTACTCGCTCAGCTATGCTCGCTCGGCGGGCAGAAGCAAAACACTCGCTAAGAGAGTAATCACTCGTCGTCGCGTCGCCGTCGCGCACTAGCTGCTCGTTGCTCGCCAACTCATTTTTACGATGGGTCTCGATATTATTATGACATTGTAATGGATGGTAACCCATTTACGGACCGACCTCGGCAAGCGTATTCAATCAAACCATGCGGCTGTTGCGATTACAAGACTTATCCATCCATCGCGGCCATGCCACGAGCTACTTCATCTTTCGAAATTTAAAAAAAAACTACCATATACTACTATACTTACTACCATTTTGTAGGTTTCCCGTTAAAACGAAAATAACAATCAAATCAAATAGGAAATTGAACGGTTGTGGAATAGTGTGAAAACGAATAATCGATAATCAATTTGATATTGATATTGCCAGCTGACTTGTGTTGTGTCTATAATCTATGGCTCTGTATAGAATTATGTACTCTGTGACGGTCCTGTTCCTGTCATGTCATGACATGTCAAATTGTCAAGTGTGTCAAGTCAACACTAATGATCGCTAGATACAATTTTATTAATTAATTTCTTTTACTACAGTTTATTTTGTACTGTTATTTGTGAATTACATTGTTTTGTGGAGTGTGTCTATTGTAAGATAACTGTAGGAGTAATATCATAATGTCTCATCAAACAGGAATTCAAGGTACAAAAATATACAGTTATCTTCCTATTTCAAAATAAACCACGTAATATGCTAATAACCCCGGCAAAAACATTTTCTTTCCGTTTTCAAGGCGAAGAAGTTACAACTAAATGAAATCTAGTATATTTTTAGATATTACGTATCTGGCTACCAACCAACCAGATCTCCCACGCCAAAATTCCATATTGATAACAATCAAATTGATAATGGAATTCCAAAAATGAAATCATAAATGTATTTTCTATTAGCAATGTAAGTTGGAGTTCGCAAAAACATAAAGTGGTAAGAAGCAGTGTAATGTTATGTTATGAAATGGTATAGGAAGAAATAATTATACTGACTGCGAAGCCAATGATTTATTAATTTGGTTATAAGTAGAGAAACTTACTCGGTTAATTTTCAATAAAGTATATATTACTCATGATTTTAGAAGTCATTCTAGTTTTAAAGGTTACTAGAATAAAATATTCTGAAAATGAGCATCAGTGCCTTGAATAGAATTCTGAGCGAAATAATTATTAAAGTCTATGTTTGATAATAATTCTTTGGGATTATTATCCCAAAGACACACTAGTATGATAACATTGTATGTTCAATTCTGTGAAAACAAAATTCTGAACATCTTCTCAAACAATTAAATGTGAAAAACTGTGTTAAATAATTGCCACTTGTAGCAATATTTTAATTAACCGAATATGACAACAGTTAACAGTAATATATATATTTTTTAAATTAACTTAGTCAGCCTACATGTCTGACAGTAGCAGAAATTATAATAATTCATGTTTCCATTTCAGCCAATGCCGAGTTGAAGAAATATTTGGGAAAATGTAGAGATGGAAAAATTAGAGTCTTGAAAATCAGCATAGAAAATGGTATGATAATAACAAAATAATTAGCCTTTTTTTCAGCCAAAAATGCAATTTGACACTGATAATGCAGCAGTTGGCATTTATTTAGTTAGGTATTGCAGGGGTTAGCTATCTTTGTATGTACAGTTGATATCTGAAATTATCTACAACCAATCAAATCAAGCAGGTTATGTTGACCATCTTTGAAAATCAATTAAAAGTAAAATAAAAGGTTAACTATCATTGTATGCAGAGCATTGCTTCTCAACTGCAAGTTATTAAGCACAAAGCTTTAGTTGACAAACAACTGGACTGCGACTGAACTCAAATATGTGTGATAATTTAAGAAAAGACTATCTCAGACACTAAGATTGTGACCTCCGAGTTGGTTTTAGGGTCTCATATTGGAGTAGTCTTATAGGAAACATTGGCCTCATCTGGTTTTAAAACACACATAATTTATTTTGATGTGTTGAAGTGTCTTTCTTTTTTACCAACTACTTTACTGAAAAAAAATATTGCGTCAACAGCTATCTCACATGACATCGTATTGAATTTCAGAGCAGCTGGTATTATCCAAGTATTACCCAACCAAGCACTCATGGGAACAAGACTTCGACAAATATTTACCTTCATTGGTAGTTGAGGAAATGCCGTGTTACATTTTATACAGGTTGGTTTTTTTTAATAACAAATATTTAAAAATATAATTTATAAGTATTTAACTGAAATAAAAGAGGCAATAAATAAAGAAACCCAAATACCATTATAAATCCTACTCCATTAAATATTTATATATTATATATAAATTTTTTCCTGGTCTTTCAGATTTGACTCAACAAATTCCCTCGGCCATGAGTGGCTGCTCCTCAGCTGGTCTCCAGACAGTGCCCCGGTCAGACACAAGATGTTGTACGCCTCCACTAAGGCCACACTCAAACAGGAGTTCGGATCTGCACACATTAAGGATGAAATGCATGCCACTGTGAAGGTATGCTCCTAACATACTCCTTTTGTTTTTTTTACGTTCATACATCTTGGCATAGACCAATGCAAGCTTATCGTAAATAGTTACCTTCTTCAGCAAGTGATCAACACTATTGGCAATGGGATTGGTGGCGACAGTTGATAATTGTGTCAGCCGTCTTGCCAAAAAGACAATATTATATATCTTAATCATTTCTAATTAGGAAAAGAGCAATGACCTCGCAACAAACAAGAACTGCTTCATTGTATATAGAATTCGCTGATTTAGTAACTCGTTTGTCTGGTTGCAAACTGAATCATCAAAATTTGCCCTTACAATGACATGACATTTGATTTGAAATGGTAAACAAACAATTTGATAAAAAGTTTATCGTTAATAAATTTTCGAAGCTATGACTCACATAGTGATAAGTTTAGATAAAAAATCTAGTTAGTTATTGATTGATGTAATGCTGATAAGTGATAACATTAAATTATCAATCTTTAAAATGTAATATAATGTTATTTATAAATTATTGAACCCAATATAATCAGTATTAATATTATTTTAATATTTTTTAAATTATAACCGGCTCATAATGCAAAACAATGTACAGATACTCTCTCTCTTAACATAATTCACTCCCTTTCATAACCGAAACCGAAAAAGGAGGAGGTTCTTAATTCGACTGTATGATTTTTTAAATGTTTGTTACGCGATTAACTTTGCTTAGGTACCTACGTAGTTTTTGAGTTGGCGTCAATATTACGTATTTTTCCCACTTAGCCTAAACGGATGATGTTTTAAGTTCCTGTCACTGTTATTTACATAGCAGGTAGGTAGGTACTGGAATTCTTGTGGGGTAGGTAACACAACTGAAATGTAAAAATAAAAACTTTTACAAAAAAAACAGTAAAAAGTGAAAAATCATTTTAAATTTTTTCTCACACAATTCATCCATCTTTTCTTTGAAAAACTTAATTGAAACTTTTCATTTGCCCTTCGTAAAGGCGTGACAAATGACGTCATTGTTCACTATTTATAATTTAACCTTTCTATTTATAGGAGGAAGTAAGTCTGAAAGGATACAAGGCTCATTTGACCGGCGTGAGTGCGCCCGCCCCGCTCACCGACCGGGAAGAGGCCTTGAAGGAACTACAGGAGAGTGAACACGACACTAACTATGGAACTGATGCCAGGTATAAATAGTATAAAACAAAGTCATTTTACTTATCTATCTGTGTGGCCGCATAGTTCTTCTAAACTACACAATAGATTTTTACGGTTTTATTCATAATTTAGAAAATTTCTTTCATAAAAATTATAATGTACTACATACATATATGTTACATACTTTTTAAACCTCCCGGTAACCACGTAAATAATGCCACAGAATACATAATAGTACAACTACAGAAGATTCACTCCGCAAAATTCTACTTCCTACTATAATATTATAAACGTGAAAGTTTGTGATGTTTCTTACTCTTTCACGCAAAAACTACTGAACGGATTTGGATGAAATTTGGTACACAGATAGTTTATAACATAGATTAACACATTGGATACTTTTTATCCCGATGTTCCCACGGGATCGAGAATTAGGGTGAAACCGCGGGGTGCTGCTAGTCGTTTAAATAAATAGTGACTTTATACGACACAATAAAGTGCAATTCAGGTCGCACAGAGCTAATTACCTTCAGTCATATTCACGTATAAATCTGATATCTTCATATTCATCTAGAAGTTGCCTCTCTTTCTATCGCGTAACTCTTACATCTTCTGACTACGTTACGCTCACTGAATTTGTTCGACAAGACGAGCCCGCCGCGCTTTGTAGCTTTATACCTAATATGTGGAGGGCGCCTGGCCCGATGCATCACCAGAAATCTCAATGTATTGACATCCACATCCGTAGATTATACCCCTGCGAAGCATGGGCGGATAATTTGGAATTAATATTGACTCACTATTTAAGGAAAACCTTATAAGGAAACTAACAATCGTCAAATTAACTACAAATAGTCATTGGAACAAATACCGCCAAATATTACAATGATGTTCTCTTTTGTAAGAATGCTACAATCACTTTAATAGATCACTAAATTTAAAAAATAGGTTCTGATTAGAAAGAAACACTGGTGACAGAAGCTGAATTTTAAATTTTTCCATAAGAGGTTTGTTCTTATGAAACAAATATAACTTAGAGAGATGTATTCATGATTCTAATGATTAAAATTCTGTAAATACATATTTGTTATTGTTGCCAATCGTATTTTAATCAACATACAACCTGACACTGGCCTGCAAATTGCAAAAAACGTAAGGAAATTTAAATTTCGCGGGATTTTTTAATATTCTTCTCTTTTTATTTTTATAAATCTTTTTCTTCTTTTAATTTCAGACAATCCACAATGGGTGGTGTTTCTTTCCCTATCACTGAAGATGCCAAACAAGGAATTCATGATCTCAAACGAGGTTCCTATAACTACTTGCAATTTAAGATAGGTGAGTTTTAATGCAATTATAATTATAATTATATACTAACGGTGACCCTATGAGGCTGTAATATACCATTCACTGCTGAAAACACCTTAGGGGTAAAGTTATCTGAATTGGAATTGTAGCCAATTTTTCTGTATTGTATTCTGAATTGTAGCTAAGTTTGGTACCATACCTCTTCCTGAGGCCAATCCTATACAATGCGGGATCAGCATAAACTAGAAAATTTGAAGTTTGTCAGGAGATTAAATTCTTATTATCTTTATAGGTGTCAGGGTAAACACCGTTGTCATTAAAACCATGGTTAGTTGACTTAAATATAAAAATAAATGACAACAAAAAAAAAACGTTATTTTCATTGAAAGATGTTAAAAAGTTTCTATCCGACACCGTGCTCGCTAGCGAAATAGCTGACTAACTGAGGGAGGGGTCGCGCTCGCGGCCGGTCAGGTCACGTCCCGAACCCCCCCGCCCGTGTTGAGACGCAAGTTTGTTGCCCTAGCGCATAGGGCAACGAACTTGCGGCTCTTGTGGTAAAATGTAAATTTAAAAAATAAATAAAATAAGTTATAAATGAAGCCAAACCACTGGTTGCAAGGATAACGGTGTTTACCCTAACACCCTGTATACTTAATTAATTTCAGATTTAGAAGAAGAAAAGATCCATTTATCCAAAGCGGCCAACATTTCTCTCGCTGAGTTACCGCAGCAGGTGCCGAGCGACCAAGCCAGATACCACTTGTATATATTCAAGCACACGCATGAAAGTGACTACATGGAGAGCATAGGTGGGTAGTATCCATACAACGTGATTCAACAAATAATCGTCATAACATCACGCCTGTAATCCAGGGTATGTAAGGGTTAGGCAGAGGTGTACCTATAGTACACCCACATTTCGCCAGTTATGTTTAAGTCCCATGTAATAGGGGGTGAGCTATTTGCCTATTTTTATGATTGATCAACCAATCAACAGCAACAACAACTCGATCACGCTTTCAAAATTGGTAAATGATAAAGGCTCCCACAAACAGGTGCGATGTTGCGGGCGCGACAAGGGTAGCACTGCATGTCGCGCGCGCGATATCGCGCCTGTTTGCGTGTAAACGGAAAAAAAAAGATTAAGAAAATAAAATCATGATTTTATTTCTGTAAGTAAATTTGTACAAACACTTTTACATGTCTTTTTTTTAACCTGATGAGGTGATTCTGCGTTATTCATTACTTTTTTATCATCAATTTTACAGTGTTCATCTACTCCATGCCCGGATACAACTGCAGTATAAAGGAGAGAATGATGTATTCAAGCTGTAAAGGACAGTTCTTAGAAATTATTGAGCAGTTGGGCGTCGAAATCGTTAAACGAGTAAGTTTGATCCCTATTTTAAATGATTGAAATCTCTGTTTCCTTCCATTAGACACATTCAGTAACTAGCAAGTAAATTGGAAATATAGGTACAATACTAACACTGGAGATATAAATACAGTAAGTTATGGATATCAGATTATCGAATTTCTGAATTAATAAGAATAAGTCAAAAAGAACATTTATTTAGCACAGACTGAAAGGCACAAAATTCGAAATCGATTGACGATCGATTCGATTCGAATTCTCAAAAGACTTATGCAAACTGAGGCTCTAGACAAAGTGCCATTCTATCAGCGATAACGATGATGGAAAAGGCAAAAATGTATAGGACTGACATAAGCTATCGAAAAGCTTATATCAATCCTGTTGAAAGTCGTTGTAGAAATACAAAACGCTTTCGAAGCGATTGTCACTTGTCTAGGCCCTCGATCATCGTGCTATTCGTATTATAATCGTAGACTCGTATGATATCTGATATTCCTATATCCATTATATCAGCTCTGCGCACTGAAAGCTTTTTCAGCGATAAGTCCACGATAAAGATATATATTTATACTTGATCACAGTAAAATACAGCAACAACATTGATTTTTAAAGGAAAGATCAACATGTGTTGACTTTATGGTTTATTTGTTGCTTTTGCCTCACTTTACCGTTGCTTCCACACATTTTGTCTTTTCATGCTTACATAATCAGCCTATAACGTTCACATTGCTGGGACACAGGCCTCCTCTCTGTGAGAGGGACTGGGCTGTAATCCACCACGCGGGCCCAGTGCGAGTTGGTGGACTTATCATGATTAAAAAGCATAAATTACATGGTTTCAAATGGAATATATTTTAAAACGGATTCTCTAAAACTATATTGACCTTATTCTTCTTAAAAACTTGCGCTTCTAATAATGCACACTGTTTTTTTAATATTTGGGCCTCTTTTTAACTTTCTGCCTTTTTCTGTCGCAGATACTACGTTAGGGTACCATACCGTAATAAAGGGGTTAAGCTAGGTTAGAATTCTGGCTAACTGCGCGCGAGCCGACCGAGCGGTGCGGCGGCAGTGTGCGCTACATCCAAGTTGCTCACAGTTATTTGGCTATTTAGTATTTTAGGTCCCTCAAATAAGAATTATTTGAGGTTCATAAAAAAACGCGCTCCTAAAAATATTAAGTATTGAACACACATTTCAATACTTAATATTTTTAGTAGCGCAAAATAGGAATTATCAGAGGTATCCTAGAGACGGTATTTTTTTTATTTTTGTGGCAATGTGTTATGAATATGATTATTTTAATCCGTAATAAAAAATAAGTTACATAGTTCGTAGAACGGCAGTATGCCGCGGGGTGCGCGCACGGCGGCTGTGAGCTACCTCTTGTCGCTGTAACGCAGGTATGCGGGCACCTCTGCGTCTTACTAACAAATTAACAAGCATTCATATTGATACCGCCACAATATGTTGGCTGTTTCTACTGGTATAGGCAAAAATACTGTACTCGGAACGCTAGGCCACTAGTAATTCTAATTAAGACTTGCATGCCTTGATTAGTTTTTATTTATTTGCTTTTGTTTTACTACTTAACACACACACAGCAGGTTTTTTTTAGTTTTTTTACAATGTGATTTTAAACAATATTACGATAAAAAGAAATGAAAACACTGGCAATACTAATGTATAAGAGATGTGGCGTCATGTCAATACATCGAGGTTTCTGTGCTTTAACTAAGTTTACTAGTAATCTTTAACATAACAATTTTGTCTGTCTGTCTGTTTGTTCCGCCGACTAATTTCCGAAACGGCTGGACCGATCTTGACGGGACTTTCACTGGCAGATTGCTACTTTTATTTTAGAAAAAGAATTAAGATCCACGCGGGCGAAGTCGCGGGCATCAGCTAGTGTATTTTAAACATAAACCTTCCGAAATAAATTCTCTGAATGATGGTGACACCTGCTTCAAAATCCATTGTGTAGTTTGGATGAACCAAGCGCACACACAAACAAGAAAAGCGACTTTGTTTTATAGTATTTATAGATTTATTTTCCTTGCAGCTAGAAATCGACGATGGTAAGGAACTGACTGAAGAGTTCCTATACGACGAGATTCATCCCAAGAGGAATCTGCACCGTCCCGCCTTCGCCAAGCCCAAGGGTCCGCCGAACAGGGGCGCGAAACGAATCACCAAGTCACAGAGTTCGCAGTAATTATAATAAGTACGGTAGATGTTTCAATAATCACGTGGCTAAGAAGAATTTAAATGGAGATAGTATTTTTCTACATATTAGTGGGTTTAGTCGACATCGTACAGTTCAGCAGTCGCGAATGCGTTCCTGACAACTACACTAACTAACTGTCAGTTGGACAATTTCTAGTAGTCATAAGAATCAAATTCGCAAATCACATAATCGTTAGTATGAAACTTGCAGGTGTCAAGATCGCATTCTCTCGACGCCCGGACTGTAATTCCGTTACCACCCTGTAAATTGAAACTACTTCACTAAGTTTGAAACTACACTGCTACAAGGACCTTTTGGCGCTCGAATGTCGTTCTTCTTTTTTGTATCGATGGAAAATATATTTTATATTTCACGTTTCAAAATCAAAATCAAAATATTTTATACATAAGCCTACATGGGCACTTATGAAACGTCAGAAGCTAGGTGCACGGTTCTTATGGAGAAGAGCCGGCAAGAAGCACCACGGTTACTCTTTTAAAAAATAATTGGCTTTTACAATATTTTCGAATTACAGTGTTAATAGTTATGGGAGGACAGTGTAGGCCTTTCAAAAAGTTCAGGTAGGTTAGGCTAAGCCTACAACTTTCTCACATATCACATTCACAAGGTAGAAAAGAATCTATATAAAAGAAGTTTGACCTAGAACTCGCCAACGCTAACACCATTTGTTGACGCAGATATAACGTCCTCACGTGTACAGGTGACAGGGCACGTGGCACAAGATGAAAGGTGGGCCATGGTCTACCGAGACGCCCCATTAAAGATCGGAACCATCCGAGAAACCCCACCTGTGGAGATTGTCTTTGTCTGTAGTACGATTACAGGGCACTGTTGGTAAAAAAATGTGCAATTGTGTTGTAAAATGTATTGAAAAAACAAAGTGTTAGTTCCGATTTTGGCTACGCGCTAAAAGACCTTGTAGCGCTGTAACTAACTGTCACCATTGGTTTGAAACAAAATTAGAACTTGACGTTTTATGACATGCAAAAGACATTAAACCTTGGGTGGTAAAGTAGTTACGAGGTCGGCTATACCCCACGCCTTTTGCCCAAGAGGATAGGCAGAGATTACAGAACGCCACATGCTCATAAGCTTAGTCCTTTTCCTTCGTCCTAACGTGAGTTTATGTATGCGTGTATTTTTATAACTTAGTCCAGAATTGTTGCTGTAGCTAATTGCACAAAATGTACAAGTTTCAGTAGGAATTGTTATTGAAAATACTTACCTAATTTAATTCTAGTAAAGATCTTCAACAAAGCTGATATTCGTCATTGAACAGTATAGAAACTTAAATAAATCAAAATTCAATAGTTTTAAAATTGAAATGTATGTTACTATGACAACTGTATGTTACAGTGAGTTCAATTAGTTTCAAGGAATAAAGCCACGTGATTTGAATACTTACTTCTGAATTGTAGGTACTTGCCGCTGAAATATAACTGCTTACATAGTTACCCATCTATATTAAAAAGATATTGAAACAATAAAGTATAGAAAATAAATAAAGACTGGTAGGTCAGTGTGCAATAAATAACATACAAAATGATAACAGTAATTCACAAAAATGTTTAAAACATCGATTATATTGAAAGGAATTCTAAACCAAAATTAACATTTCAGTAATGAAATTTATTTACTAAAGTATAAATTGTATACTCTAAAAATGTTTAAAACAATTTAGTACGTTATGTATTTAAGTATATAGAAAATGAAAGTATTATTACATTACATTATCAGTAAAAGAAACGAATTAGTCAACAATGAAATTATAAAGGTGCGAAATGGCATGATGTTGCATAATAAGAACTGCGTTATTTTTTTAATTTAAAATAAAAAAAGAATGTACTATCGGAGAAAGTAACGCGAATGAAATATAATAATAAAAATAGTCAGGGGGTGTATATTCATGAAGCTCTATGCCACTCTGTTAGTGCATGTTACTCATTTTAGATTTAAATTCTATTGTATTCGAGCAATTTAGCTGTACAAGTATTTTTATAAAATATGAACTATAAAAAAAAATTGTCGCATGTTATGTGCAGTAACATAACTTTCTTCAAACCAATTTTATAATCGATGTAAAAAGTATTAGATCAGTCATAAGCATCATAATTGCGTAACACACGATCAATCATAATCTGAATCATTTTGAAGGATATTGCTATTCCTTTGCTCCATAATTATGTTCGAGAAATTTGTCTGCTCAACAACGTAAATAACGAAATGAATTTTGTTGAACTGTCAAAATGAAACAGATTGTGATTGCGTTACGCAATTAGGGTGCAGATAGTACTGTCCAAATACTTATTTTATGTACATTCTTGTATTTGAAATTAATATTCGATTGTATTTTTCTTAAAATTTAGCAAGGACTTATTTTAAAATCGAGTTTTGAATAAGATAATAATATGAACGCATATGTAGCTCAATCCATATAATAATTAGATCTTGCCATTTTAAAGTTTTGTAACTTTTATTATTAAATCTAAGCGTTATTTTTAATCTCGTTTCAATAAATAAATATTATAAGTCTTAGCATTTTTTACCTTTCGTATTTAAAATTAAGCGAAAATAATTTGTTTTTATTTTGAAATTGATATGCACAAATACAATAATTATGAAGTTTGTATAATATATATATTTCCTTATATTTTTGTAAATCGGTTCGACCACATCTGTATTGTGCAATGTCTATAACAATAAAATGCTTTTAATATAACCTTGACTCTTATTTAGGTAACAAGCCAAATGCTGTCGTCTAGAAAATTTGCAAATCTGAATCTCTGTCTCTGTGTCACATGAAGTTTTAAAAGAACCGTCCTTAAGCCGTATACAGAAAGAAAGCTGGCAGCCTACCAGCGCTTATAGGAACCGGTCCACGCAGGTAACCGGCGCAGGCATTTATTTACAAGCGCCGAACGTCGCCGACAAGTTCCGACAATCTTCGACACGCGCTGGTCAGCGCTGGCGCCGCCCGCCATTTAACTAACTAACCTAACCGCTTGCTTTATGTAGCTGTTACCAGAATGGACCAGAGCCGATAAGCGCTGGTAGATCGGCGCCGGTTTCTACTTTCTTTCTGTATACGGCCTTAGTGCTAAAAGAGTTCCTCGTTGGCCTAATGGTCGCAAGATCTACTGTTGAGCATGAGGTCCTAGGTTCGATTCCCAGGTTGGGCAGTGTCATTGGGTTTTTCCTTCAGGAATTTCTGAGTAGCAGCCCGGACTCTGATTTGTGCCTGGTTGATGGCTCGACCCTATTACCTGGGACTTAAACATAACTGACGTGACGAAATGTGTGCGTTACTATAGGTACACCTCGGCCTACAGGCGTGATGTTGTGTAAAGAAATAAGTTATAATTCTTCTGTAAGTGAATTTAGTTCAGCATGTAGAAGACTTAAGTGGCCATAATTCCTTTGTCTATAAATATAAAAACAAGTTATAAATATTGCCTTTATTTTCTTTTAACTACTTTATTTACATTAAAATAAAATTTACTTTAGACCCTCATAACTATTTATACTGCACAGTAAAAAATAGTATAAAATAATCGTTTATCTTCATAGCAATTTTCTTTATTAGGGTGTTTTTAATATCGTGTGATTTAATCACGCATGCGGGATTGCCCCGCACGGGGTCTGTCGTCCATTGTACACAACCACAACGCATAGCAGCCCACAGGAAACTAGATCGTCGGCTAGCGTGTTTCACGTAAAATTTTATGCATGCGGGGCAATCCCGCATGCGTGATGAAATCCGCACGATATTAAAACACCCGTATGGATTTACTTTATTAGTCCCAGTCCATTTTACAAATATGTGATACACATACAATGAAAAGAAAATAATCGACCTACTTATACATATTATTATTTGTATAAGCGAATGTGATCAAGTGTTTCATACTAATCTGAACATTATGAACAAAGCGTTTTATATTAAGTACCATACTAGGTACGGCTTGTTCGCCGATATATCGGCATTGGAATCGGAATCATTACATCCCTACAATTACCATCGGTTTGGGATCCCCCGCAGGCGTGTGCTGTCGCCCCGATTCCCGTCAGGAATGAAGTTCTACACGATAGGTACTCGCAACAGCAGGTGTCGAGTGGCGAGCGGGGTCGGGGCTCCGCCCCTCAATATGGTTGCCTATGGCAGCACATAGCAGTGTCTTCCGCGTATTTATAACGCGTCCGTGTGCGATACTCGCACACACACACACACTCGTATATAACAGAAAGACAGAGAGAAACTCGCATGGAAGTGGCATAACGTTTTTTCGTACGTTATGTTTACGTACCTAACCGTGCGTTTGCACTGGCGAAACATTTGCGACAAAACATGTTGAAATCGCTAGTTCCTGTCAATGTTCCATACAATTTTTGACAGGAACTAGAGACTTCAACATGTTTTATCGCAAATGTTTCGCCAGTGCAAACGCACGGTTACATACATAGCTTTTCGAGACAGCGCGCGTACAACGTTTCATACCTTGCTTTGACTCTTTCGAATTGTTGTTTCACCGATTCCGAAAATACCAAAACTCGAGCGATGTGTATGTATGCTCTGACTTTTTCTGCGTATTGCTTTGAACATATAAAGTTTATCCCTTGAGTTTACTTTGCAAACAACCCTATACCTTCTGATTCTGTGAACCACCCGTTGCATAAAAGTACAATAATATCTGCGTTTCTACAGTTATCGTCGCTATTCTGTAGGATTTTACCTACTGATGATTGAACTGTATTGTTGTCCATCCAGAACTTTCATTGTTATGCTTGGTTTTAGTTTTCCGGTTTTTTGTTCTCCTTGATCGTATTCGGTTTGAAAAGTTGCATCCACAAGTCCATCGTTCCCGTGTTCAAATGGCACGCCTTCTGGTCGATATATATACTGAATCTCTTTCGGCACAATCAATCTCATATAACGCCGTTTTTCACTAATTTTCGCCCACCATTCAACAATGATGTTTGGAGCACTCTCGAAAGTCACCGGACTGGTTGTTTCATGTTTTGCCACTGACTTGTTCAAAAACCACTTTATGTCAGTTATGAAATGAAATGAAATCAATCAGTTGATTTATAGATTAGGTTTGTGTGTGATAATTGGCTTTTCTTGTGACCTTCGTAGACACTTTTATCTTGAGACTGCACTTAGCTTTTACTTGGTAAAGCGTTTCACACGAATATGAACCTTGTTTTTATGTTTATAATATTCATATTCGTGTGTGTAACACTTGATCACATTCGCCGATATTATACAAATTTTAATATGAACATTATTATATTATTTTGTTGAGTCTCATTAATCAATTCTTGATAGATTACTTTGGTATTCATAGTGTTTATCACTGACTCGATTGCCCCCATAAAATAGCCGAACTAATAAAGTAGGACACATAAACAAGCTATTTAATATCATCTATCTTTTTCTCCCCCTCTTCTAAAACTAGCATTTTGTGGTGTTCTGTGAGTGTGTCGTTCTTTATTGTTGCTGCTTTTTCTAATGCTTGGTTGTATTGATCCTCTCTGAAAATTAAAAGGAAATGCATTAAAATGAAAATATTGTTATGTTTTTCAACCTCATAAAATTCTTATCCTAAAAATACCAAATTAACTGCGACCAACCTGGACTTAGCGGTCGCCGACCGCGGCATTGATCACTCGCTCGGCTCGCGCTGTGTTGGTCGCAGTTGTAACCTAATCTAACCCATTTGATTGTGATATCTCTTTTATTTAAAAAGTGTGTATATATTTTCTTTTTTAATCTCTAATTTATTAGAAGAATAGTTCAGTTAATTAACTTACCTGGCTTCTTTCAACTTATATAAAGCTTTCCTAATATCTGCCATATTGAGACCAGTGATTTTTAATATTCCTAAAATCAACAGACCAGCTGCAGTACTTAATACAGTTCCTGAAAAAAATAAAATAAAGTTTCTCAAATGTACATGAATGATAAGATACCGGTGAAACTTGATATCCAGGTAAACTGCTGAATAGGATAGAATACATTTATTTGCATAAGGATAAGGTGCCATCCATAAACTACGCCATACATTAAGGGGGAGGCAGGTGGTGGACAATGCGAGTCATAGGCTTAGTGACATCCCATGCATAAATCTAAAGTATTAAAACTCTACTACTAATTTGAACTCTTAGAAGAATAAGGTTGTAATATTAATATAAGGTTTAATGTAAAGTCACACACTTGTAATATCACACTAGGGGAGCACAGATATGACCACCTTTGAGAAACAAGGAAGCCGAGTTTCTTTTTTAAATTCTACAATTGAATGTATGTATGATGATAATTTATAGATTTTTAAACCCAAGTTCCAGAGGTATGTTATCTAGGGTTATGCAACTTGCTTCGTAGAGCGACTTTATAGGCGTAGGAGAGCTTTTCTTAAAAAAAAAAATGTTCTTAATTTGATAGCACAAAATTTCATACCTAATCCAGCACCAACTAATATAGCTGCTAGTCCCATATCGATCTTATATAACGCGCCTGTGAGAGCTCCTGCTGATACATACTCAATTAAAGATGTGTCTCCTCTGTACACTGAAACTGTTGTTGAAGTTAAACTGGAATAAATGAGTATTCAATTAAAATCAATGGAAGTAGTGCATTCATTAGTAGATTATGATTATTAAAGCCTTGAAGGTCTGCAAGATTCATAGCAGATTTTTCCACCAAAAACTGGCAAAAAATTCGGTTTTTTTGTCAGATTGTCACTAAGAGTAAAATGCAAATGTTTGCCCCTCAGATGTTGAACTAAGTAAGTAAAATGTGTATTATTATTTCTATAAAGATAATAACTTAATTACCTAAATATTCCTGTGAAGAAGCACAATCTCCAGCCCCACTTATAAGCTCCCTTTGCAAAGGCTACTGTCACATAATCTTGTAATCTTTTCTGGAATCAAACACTAATTTCATGTATAAATTGTATTAAGTAATTTACTTAAAATAAGGAAAATACATTTTATTCTCTTTCATTCATTTCTTCAGAAACAGTTAAAAAAAAAACAAATATATGAGAATAAAAAAATGTGATAGGTATAATTAATAATGCAGGCAGTACCTTAGCCTCAGCAGTAGATTTAAATATAGTTGCTTGATTATTTTCTATAAAATTCAAATAAGCCACCCGGGAGCTAACAAATCCTCCCATACAAGCACCGATGAAGGCCCCACATAATGATGACTGCAGTACTGTGTTCAGTTCTTCAGACACTTCTTCATGTTCACTGAAATTTAGTGGATTTTATGTACTTATGACTTTTGGTTTTTATTCCATGGTTCATTAAAATGTTAGTAAAAGAGGTTATAGGCTTTGGTTTTTCAAGATAACAGATTCTGTAAGGCTTCTGACTTTAATAATGTTTGAGAACTATAGTGAAATACATAATTTCAGTTATGTATTACTTAATTAATGGTAATATCAGAAACACTTCACTGTATCAGGAAGGTCTCGGAATCTTGGATTTTCAGTGTTTGTTCACTTACTTTCCAGTATACATTAATTTCACTCGGTCCCAACCAGTTCGAGGAGGAGTAATATCAGGTCGATTGAGTAAATCTTGGTCATATAGACCAGTAGCGTTACTGAAAATAGGAATCGCGAAAGAAGGAGATAATCTCAACACTGTACGAAACATTGTGAAGGACAGACTTTGACCATTAGACCACCAAAATCACAAGATTTCTTGTTAACAAAAGTTTACACGTAGTTTAGTTAGTTTAATTATTTTGATTTATTTTATTTTTCTTCATTAATCCCAATTAACCCCATGAACAGATCCCGGTGACATCCTATGATATTTAGTATTTTCCCGAAATGACATTGACAAGTGACATGTTGAAATTAACTTCACGTTGTCTTGTTGACATTGAAGTCATTGTTTAGAAATGAAACTTTGGCAAAAGCAAACAGCCTCCGCTGCCGGCGCCGATTGCTGAATTGGCTGCCGGCGCTGACTTTGGTTGTCAGTTTGGCGTATGGAATAGATAGGCAGGGTAGGCATAATTTAAAAAACATGTAATAGAGCTTTTTTTTTTTCCTTATTCCATTTTTAGTCGTCACGGGGGGAGTCATACACCTCACTCCCCCCCTTGACCCGAGGAGGCCCGCAGTGGCGGGCCGGCACCAGTCGGGGGTTGCGGAAGATTTTTACGTTCCCGCGACCCGTGACCCCCGGCGTAGGTGTGAGTTGGAACACCGGGGTGGTTTTTAGTCAGTAAGAGTCTGACAGACCCCTCCGCCAGCCCCAGGGCGGAGGACATCCATGAGGATTTCCCACCCGGGAAAAAAAAAAAAAAAGGTTAGGTTAGAACTGTGACCCCCCTACGCACGAGCCGAGCAAATGTAGCGAGCAGTGCCGCGGCAGCGGCCGGCGAGATCCAAAAACGAATAGAATATGCAGAAAAACATATAATAGTTACGATTAGTAAAGGCTACTACACACAGTCCCGGTTTATGCCGGCTTTGAATGCCGCCGGGTGCACGGCGGCTTGGCCAGCGGCTTGCCCGGCGGCCCTGCCGCCGGCACTGTGTGTAGGAACCTTTAGTTGGGGTTCTGAATACTGGAAGGGTTTCTATAAACGCCGCGCCGCCGGTGTCCATTATGAGAGCCGGCGGTGACATTACTGCCGGCGGCCGAGATTAAATACATCGGCTGCCGGCAGTAATATCACTGTCGGTTCCCAATGGCTTTATTTTCGGGAGCCGGCGCCGGCAGCGGAGGCACTCCCTTGGCAAAATCATCTTATGATCTTATTAGATAAATCAGCAAGTGTAGTGGCACTACTTGAGAAAGTTTAGTGGCCATCGAAGTCATTTTATGTAATCTGGAGAATTGATACCTATTCAGCTAACCAGTTACAAAATCAACATATTCGAACTCACTCAGACAATACGTCTAAAATCCTAGATGACGAGACACTTACGAGGCATTTTGCAAAAATTATTTGCAAATTAGTTTCAATTAATCGACATATTAACTTACTACAAAAATCTTGAAACAGCCTTCTCAAATAGGTGTCATCCAGTGACCCAGTAAAAGCGCCATCTAGATTTTTACAGGCATACTCTACGTTAGGTAAAAAGTAAACAACCAAATACCCACTTTTGAAAAAAATCATAGACTTATTTATGTCTATGATTTTTTCAAAGGTTGGTTGTTTAGGTACAACCCGTGGGCATTAACATGGCACCTGGTTGAATGACGTCTATACATTCGTTTTGTATGTCTACTAACACTAGCTTTGTTACTAACACTATGGGCGTAGCCTGAAATAAATGATATTATATTATTAATATTATTATTTATACCTCCCCTCGCTTCCCCGCACGGCGACGGCGGGGATCAAATGTTTAATCATGCGCACGGGTTGTAGATATTTTATTAGCTATCATTAATCTTAAAAGTACCTACTCTGTGTATTAATCGTGTTATACTTAGGTGACTTATACCGGGTTCCACGAGGTTATCATTTAGTGTCAAGAGACCAATACTATTCTCGGTGGAATGTGCAGTTGTTCAAATTAGGTAAGTACCTACACTACAACTTAGGTAGGTAACTCCCTTCTTTTCTCAATATTACGATGCTTACATAATTATCTACTTACCTTGTAGTGTAGGCACATTAGGTAGAGGTATCAATATTCTTGTCAATAGACGCAGTGGTACCTAACATCAACTACTTTCCCAATGTAGGTAGGTACTCTGCTTTTGCCATTATAAAGTGCCTGCTACACGGTTGCCAACTGCGTTCCCGACAGAGGTGACCTTGGTTGGCGACCGGCGGCAGAGCTGTAGGTATCAAATTTGGTGCCGTGAAACAGCACGTTGCCCACTTTTTTCGAATAATTAGAATTTTAATACGATTAAGACGTAAGTATTTTCCTTCATCAAATATAACTGTAAGATCATGTGCATGTGTAAGTATAGCTAAATTTACTATTTTTCAACATTTAATTCAATATTTGTTCGATTTTGTTGGCGGGCAAAGTTATCTGGACTTTTACCCAACTTTGCCTACATTGGTTTTTGACGCAAATATGGCCTATATGCAGATGACATAAAAACCAGTACAAGAATTTAGCTAAAGATGGCGTTCACTTCAGGAATGTAAACGACACTGTGAAAAGTTTCTTACTAAAACGACTGGGCAATGTTACCCTGAATTTTTTTCTCTTTCTCATACAATCCACATTTCGCCTTTTAAAAATGCTAGGGTTGGCACATTATAAAAAATATTCAGACTTTTTTCCTTTCTACAAATAATGTGATTGTGTTTAGGTAAATAAAAATAAATATGTTTCACGCTTATTACCAGTATAAGAATAATAAAAATGTTCAAATTATACGGTAGAGTGGAGCAGGTACTCACTTAGTACCCAATAACTAATGTCATCTTTGAATTTTATTAATTAAATAGTTATATGTTTAAAAGTTCAGCAGTAGCCATAAATTAAAAAAAGAAATAAAATACAAGGTTTTTGAAAAATATGACATTTAATTTTTATTTAATTTAATATTTTATTAAATTTCAATACAAAATAAGTTGACTGTAGAATAATTATTGTGTAATTGTAATTATAGATAATCAATATTGATAAGTATTGACATTGTATATCTTTATTATTATCTACTTAGCAAATCTAGTGTATTTTGTACTTTTGCATGCCTTTTGGTTAAATATGGCTGTTGCTATTATATTGTTTTATGTCACCGTTATGTACCCATATTTGCAAAATAAATATCTTATCTTATGCTTATAAATCATTCTACGGGCAAAGTTTCCCCTGGGGGGCAATGTTGACATATTTCACGGTAGTAAACCATCATCTACACGGTTGTAAACCACCAAGGTCACCTCTGTCGGGACGCGGTTGGCGACCGTGTAGCGGGCACTATAACTATGTAGAGGGTTGTTTGCTTGTAGAACTCAGTGGTTCCGATTATTTGTAATATTCGTTTATCTTTTGGTTGATAATTCAGGCCATGAAGTAGTGCCCTATTGTCTGTGCAAGTACCTACGTATTCGCATTTACAGATTGTTATCCTTGATTACCTACTCTTCTTTACAGAATAATGATGGGAATTAGGTATAAATAAAATAAACCATTCCATTTTCAACTATATTTTATTATAAAATCACAAAGAATAAATCTAGAATTCAATAGGGTAGTCACTTAGATATTAATATTGTTGTATATATTTATAATTCATATAACTGTTTTACATAATGTAGTTTAGTGAGCGACCGGCCTCTCAGACGGACCGTACGCGTTTCATAAAATTAATTTTCAAAAAACAATCATCAAAATATGTTTTATCTTGAAATATAGCTCGTTAAAGCTTGCCATTTTGATTTTAAACGTGTATTTATTTTAGAGATAAAACATTAGACAAGTTGAAAGGAAAAATATTATTATATCCCTGTTATTTTTCCCAACGATTGGTCTTTGGCATATTGAATTAAGACTAATTAATATTGACATGTTCGAATTGTTTCAGCAAGTCTTACTACGATAGTGAACAAAACTAGATGTGCTTCTCAAGAAACTGATGAGATAAACGTTACTCGAACGATTGTTTACATCTATTTAACTATTTTAACTTTACACACAACCCTTTAATTTGCACACCTTTATTTAATTCTTTTAATGAAACAACTAAAACATTATTAAATCAAGAGGAAACCAAGGGAGGTAGTAACAGTAATACTTCCTAAGAAGGGTTCTCGATAAGTTAGGTAGGTATATAATTAACTAGAGCGACTACTGAAATTAAGATAGGATATTTAACTAGTAAATCTTAAAGTAATGATTATGTTAATCTTTACTATAGATCCTATTAATTTAATTTGTAATTATTAACATAGTCGTGTATAATATTTACATCCTCAGATTAATTTAACATGAGTGTAGCTGCCACTTTCCCGCACGGAATGCTTTCGAAACAATTAATTTAAATACATTCAATACAATGTCACTGGTTGGTTGTTTTTTTTTCTCTTGTTGTTGCTCGGGTCTCGTTTTTAAAGTGGCAGGCACACAATATTTCGCTAATAACGTTTCATTACGGAATGGTTCAGTTCTTTCCACACAGTAGGAATAAGGGACGTAGCACGGACACAAAATAACCGCCACGGGCGATCAAATGCCACGGGCAGCGCTATAATTTTAATTCACATTATACCCTGTGCGAAATACAATATTCCACTTGATAATATTATATAAAACATAATTATCATTGGCAATATTTTAAGTCCCTTACTCCCATTTACAATTCAACTAAACAACGTGTTTTTATTTCGCCTAAATATTTTTTTCTCAAGTCAGTAGACTCAGTGGAAAAAGGTAGAGAATTTTTATTCACAAGTTATTTATATATACCGAAGCGTAATAGATATACTTTAAAATTTAGTCGAGTGTAGATTTCGCCAGGATAGTAATAATTAAGTTCTATAAGTACGAATATGTCTAGAATACCAATTGTGTACTAATGTACATCATCTCATTATATTGATCCCCTTTAACATTTATAAGTTTTATTTACAAATACTTTCTTGAAACTTCTTCAGGTGGTCTGAAATAAAGGGATGAAATCATAACCACACATTCATGAACAACAAACTGAATACAGGCAGTGAGTGGGTGACTAAACTAAACGTTGTGTTGTCGTTACTCCGCCCCGCTGTCGTTTCGTAGACAATTGGTATGGAAATTGAAATAAAAAAGGGATGTAGGTAGAAAGGGTAAGGATTGAAAATAAAGAACAAAAAGTATCAATGATAATAATAGTTTAATTATGAAATTAAAAATAAAGAGTGAAATTAACCACACAAAAGGCTTAAAATTAAAATAAGAAGACGACGACGACACGTGAACGTTACATGAACCATCGAGCGGTCGCCGCTGAGGTGGAAGGAAGTCAGACAACATCTAAGCAGAATATCGAGGAGCATGACAGAGTATAATATATGCGCCTTAGCCAAGGTTCTATTCATTGATATGTTGGCCTTTATTCATATCATTATGAAATACTAAATACAGCTAATATATGTATGTAGTAGAGATAAATATTATAAAGCGCAATAAAATATAAGCATATTCAGTATGATATGCGGAGATATGTATGGAACGCAAGAGATACATACGAAGTACACGATAACGCAGAGTATAGCATGACGTGACGACCGCGCCGACTAACAGTCACATCGCGCGATGGATATCAATTAACACATTCGAAAACAACTTTCACATCATTTTTCAACGCATAACTTTAACTAACAAATTGAAACAATGTTCACTTACAATGAATAAAATTGCATATATTGCGCTTAATAAAACTCTCAAATATAATTTAACATTTTCATCAACTTTTCAATAAATGTTAAGATTACTTTTACCTTTTACCTAAAATAATCTGTATTGACTTTAAATTTGGCATCTCATCCTAAACACTGATCTATTTATTTATTTTTTAATAATATTACCATTAAAATCTAGATATTTAAAATACTTCTCTAAACACATAAATTCCTATAATTATCTATTAGTCAATACCAATGTTATTGAGAAAATTTTAGGCCTGAAAACGCTACACACACAGTAAATAGTAATCGACCGTGTCTACGAATGTATTGAGCACAAGCGACTGAGTAACTGTTCTACACGCGAGCTGCGAGCTAACCATCGACGGAAGGGAACCGCGGCATGTGTGTAGCGTTCTATGCTGAGTACAGTAGATATGTAATCTCCTCTTTGTGATTCTTGTTTAATTTAAATACATAATAATAATACAATTATTATTAAAATTACAAATGCGATTACCGCCGCTCTCACGTCACTCGACCACCACTCCTCACCATTTCAAAACACAGGCACAGAATCCTGCGCCGTATAGAAAAACATTTTCAAAAACGTGCAAAATATCACCACACCCTGGTCACCTAACATTATCTAAACCAAATAACTACTTTTACGTTCTTATTATAGGTAGGTACTGATTAATACAATTGTATGATTAAATTTTTCTATTAAACCTTACATCGTAATGACAATCTAATATTTTTTCAGTTTAATCATCTTACTAAGCTCTATCTTTATTTCTTATGTATGTTACGTGATATATATTATACATTTCATAATAGTGTAAATATGTGATTTTTTATAACTTCACAAATGTTTTCTAAAATAAAAGTTTATTTTTTTACTTTTTTTTGCGACTATTTTTCGACAATGGGATATGTTCAAAGTAATGGAATAGTTATGACTGCCTGATGTGGTATACGCGCATACACTCCCCGGGCCACTGCCCACATGACTACGTACTGCAGGTAGGGTGTGTCACTCTTGTGATTCAATCTATGTACACCTCGTACCGTTACGTTTTATTTATCCTACAATATACATTCCCTTTTTCTATCCTAATTGAATACCGACCGTGGCATCGTCGAGATATGTAATGCATTGTTAGATAAGTGACTTACAATATTAATTAACATGCCGGCCGGCTCGCGGCGCTGTTCCCGCGGTGGCGGCAGTATCCTCTAACTCGTCATATTCAGGTATCTGTTTCACGCATGCTTTGCCTAATCACATAATCTGGACGTGTAACTGAACACTTAAACTGGTCCTAACGGTAGCGGCTCTCGCGGGCTTCCCTCTACCAACAAATTCGTTACCATATACAATCTTTTTACAAAAGCTTTCCTACCAGACTTGTAAATATTTTGAGACGAATTCATAAGATTTTGATAACGTAATCACTTAATTCACAAACTTAATCTCTTTTGCATTGGACTAGACATATTTTTTAATTAATTTAAGAAGGCAAAGATGTGTGAAATCCAATCGAGAGCTTAGCGAAGTCTGAAGTGTGAGAAGCTTAACACATCGAAATGGGAGTGTGCCTATATACAAAACGAAGCATCGAGAAGGACAGTTCATTAACTAAAATACTGTTTCATGAAGTTATTGTGACCTAGTGTAAATACTGCTGATTAAATATGTCGTAGAGCAAAATCAGATCTGGCTAATACTTGATAGACCGTCGCCGCAACTCCACTGCAGTGTGGCATCCATAGCAATAGTGAAAATTATTCTAAAATATATGTTCGCGAAGGTTGGCCACACCGCTGCACCTCCCACCGCTCACAAATAAATAATTATCTAAAATTAACCACTTATTGAAACGTATGCACGAGCATTTATATATGTTGTAGCTACCATTAATATAAATTAACATCAAAATAAATGCATCATGTCACTATTATGTCACTGAACATAACGTTTAAATAGTGATATACAACTAGATGCTTAGCGATAAGAGTTGTGATTACACTAACTAATCGTCAATAACTATGAATGAAGTAAAGAACAGACAATATTCTCCTAACAACGAAACAAGAATGGTAGCAAGACACCGGCCACCGGTGAAAGAACACGGTTACATCTAAAATATATTATTAAAATTATGTCTATAACTAATATTGCACACACATACACATTTCTAAACATAACATTCCAGTAATAAAATAAGAAAAAAATGTGTATGCGTACAAAACTATATTTACTTACAAAGAAATGCAATAATAGTAAATTGTGCATATTAAAATAGACAATAAAATATATGTATAAAATACAATTTAATAGTAATAACTGCAAATTAATTATGTGACCAAGAGATATTTCAACAATGTGCTAATAATGTGATGAATATAAAATTGTAAGGTGGTATATAACCTGCCGTACTGAGGACTAACAAGCGAGCAATGTTTGACATTGCGAGCCATCGGTACTCACGCGAGTTGCCCAGTGCAGACATAACTAGCGCAATCTAATTGCAAAACATACCATCCTGATAATTCATTATAACGAAACTATATATTGTAATCACCGGGAAATATTACGAGTTTATAAAAATAAAATAATTGATATACTTATTCAAAATATGGAATGAATATCACACAAAATATAATTCCTCTCTACGTTAATACGTCCGTTTAGAATCGTATCGAAAATACAGTAGATTTAAGAGCAGCGTTTGACTGTGATGATAGTATCTTAGATTAGATGTACAGTAACAGTAAACGTACGTATTTATTAAGAAAATAGAATAGCACTTAATATCTAGTGATCCGTGTAAGCGTAATACAGATATATTTTAATTTCAGTCGAGGGAAATTCTCGATTTGTGTGAGAGGTACGATGTTGGTCAGTCGCGTCATGGAGGCTCGCGCCGTCGCGGAGTGTGTGGGGGGCCTAATGTTGGGAGTGTTGTGTAGGCCGGCCGCACACGGCGCGACGGTGACGCGACTGCCCCGCTTGTGTGATATTCCGGTCGCGCGGACTTAGATCGAAGACTTGGAGAAGGACACTCGCAGGTGGTTGGACTCGGACAGCTGGTAGTTGTGCATCTTGATGAGCGCCGCCACCGCGTCGTCGATCGACGGGAGCTGCACCAACGCCATTTTGCGGTCCTTCCTGTAATAGCAAAATTAATATTTTATGAGAAAAACGGTCTCCGTTCTATTGAAAATATATTTTAAAAATACATAATTAAAATATAAAAAATCTATAAACGAAAAACAACTTACGGGAAGAACTTGAAAGCCTTAATCGTGAATCCTCGCTTGGTGAAGGCTTCCTTGATATCATCTTCAGACACCGTAGCTCTGTAAATAAACAACAAATTGAAGCTATCTCTACCATTCCAAATAAACTCTCGTATTTGTTTTCTCATTTTAATATGAATAATTTTGTTGTTAAATAGTCGGAAACTTACGGAATGTTGGACAGGTGAAGAGTCGCGCTTGGTGGGTAGATGTTCTGGTAGTTTTTGCTGCCAGGCTTCTTGAATCTATGCAGCGGGCTCTGGGAGTAGTCCCTGAAAAATGAATAGAAAAAAAAAATTATGTACGAAATCGCAACTCGCGAATTTCGTAGCACGTTCCATGCTACGCTCCGTAGCACGCTCATTGCTACGCTCCGTAGCGCTACGCCTACGCACGTAGCAGCGACAATGTAGCGCTACGACATTTTGGCGTAGACGCATGCTACGCCAAAGCAGTTGACATAAGGACAGGCCAAGTGTGAGTTTCCTAAAAGTAGCTTTAGTTTAATATTTGGTGGTAGCTAAAGGATTTTGTTCGAATGTAGGAAAATAAGAATATACTGCGATAACTAGTAAAAAAGTTATCTAAATAAATCCTTTTTAGTTAAGAAAGCGGCGAAATATCAGTGGTAGACCACCGCTTATACCTATATCCTTACATTCTATTCTGAGAGCTTTCAGACTATTTGACGAATATAATAGCGTATTGGGAATATCGGCTTAACAAGTCTTAATAATACAAATATCGGACACAAAATGGGATCACAAAGTCAAGCTGTGATTCAGACCGAGTGATGTAGGTTTAAAGGTCATGTCAATCACTAACTATAACGTGCTTACTGACAACTGACACGGTAAATAGAAAATGTTTATATTTGGGAAACTAAATTGGTATAAGTCGACAGGTTATAAATAACCAAGACCCATGTGGGTGAATTACATAATAATATTTTTTTTATTTTTATAGTTTTCATTATGCTACAGACGTATGAGAAACAGGGTGTAAAATTCACTCATCCTCTACAGAAAAGGCAGGATCCTCCGATCAGGCGGGTGTCGTGTCTGGTGGGCAACTGCCCGACAATTATTGTTGTTGGGACGTTGTATATAAGCCAGTCGCGCGTTCAACGCTGTTTGCGCGATGCAGGATTTTGCGTGACTTCAGTATGATGTACGCATGTGGCGATGTAGATGATGCCGCCACAATGCTATTCTTATTTAGATGTGAACACGGCACGTTTATTTATTATGTGCTGCATTATCTAACTAATATTATAAACGCGAAAGTTTGTGAGGATGGATGGATGTTTGTTCCTCTTTCACCCAAAAACTACTGAACGGATTTGGATGAAATTTGACACACAGATAGTTTATAACCTGGATTAACACATAGGATACTTTATCCCGATATTCCCATGGGATCGAGACTTATGCGGGTGAAACCGCGGGGCGCAGCTAGTTATATATTAAATTGACGTACCTGGTGAGTCCAGCATCAGGCTGTCCTTCCTTGGGCAGCTGCACAGTCTGGTGCTTGCTAAGCATCACGCGCATCGCCTTGCCGAACACGCGCAGCTTGTCCATGTGGGTCATGGCTGTTTGAAGATGACATGAGAAATTACAATTTCGAGGCTTCAAAAAAATATAATCTGTTCATTTGGTAATGTCTAATTTTGAACTAGAATTGGCATTTTTATAAATACATTTTTAACAGTTCAGTACATTATTAATAAGAGATTATCTAAGTCAAATATGAACTAAGTCTGAACTAAGTGACGAAACAAAGTATCTCTTAAGAAAATGTTAATGAATAAGACTATAAGTATCAAGTAAACAACGACACTTCATGTTACAAGAAAAACAAACCACAACGAATAGGAGAACCATAAGTACACTCATAATCCTAAATAAATACGTCCCTTTTAACGTAGAATCGACCTTGCGATTATGACAATAGGGTTTGTAATAGAATACGTACCTAGATGGGCCTGGTGTGGTTCGGCCATCTGAATGAGGGCTGAATCTTTCTTGTTGTAGAGTATCTTCACCCGTTGCACATCGCCGTACACGCCTATACGCAAACAAAAGTCTTACAAACACGCTTTCAGACTATTTAGATGTAGAAACTATGGATAAGTATCCTTATTTGTGTAGAGTGTGTTTTGTTTTAAATGTCATGAATTTTGGTTTTGTTTATAATTATTGATTTGGGTGAGAGAAACACAGTCTAACAATAGGATGCATTGTCAATGTTGTCTAATAAACCTATAGCTAACTAAGTTACTACACTTAACACGATTTCTTTAAAATACACAGCATATTTTAGTACAACGGCTTGTAATATATAATGTCGTGAAACGGGACAGTTGGAAGATACAAGAAGAAACAACTCCAAGCTCTAAATTGGTCACGTTAAGCTTTCGATTAATGCTTTAGCGGTTAACAGCACGGGCCGTGTACTGGCGCGCTGTGTTAAGCAAATTACTGCAAACAATTATTCACTTCTACTCACTATTTAATTGGCAAAGAGTTCTTAAACTCTCGTTTGCTCATAGTTAACGCACCTCTCATTTATAAAAAGCTTTTAACAGCGATTACCATGTTTGTGGTGTCGCTGTCCGATTACCGATTTTCAGGTAGGTATTTATGTACTAAAACTAGGTAACTTAATAAAAAAACATAAAAATAAAAAGAATATATGACATGATCGTCACATAGAGATGCGTATTTCGCTGTACCGTATCTAGTTTGAAACTGACAGCCCACACAGAAAATAAAATAAAAAAACTGAAATAAAGACAACACTGGGTAAACAATAGACGATCTAACTAACTTAGCTACGACTAGGGTGTCTGAAACACAAATTGTCATATGAGTTAATAAAGCGTTTAGAATTTAGATTCGATAGTGTTATCAAGCAAAGCTTCGACAAGTGGTCGGATGCGGTTATCAGTACAGAAGTCGAGAATGTTAGCTGACAATTTGTCTTTCAGGCGACAGGGCTCAGGAGCAATATTAATGTTTTAATATAAAATACGGAATGTATGTGCACACGTACCGAAAAGGGTAAAGAGAGCGTCAGGCGTGACCATCTAAAACAATAGGAAAGAGAAAAGAGACAGTATTATAAATAGTCGTAAAAGATATCTGACATCATATCTATAAATAAATTAGCAACTTATCTTTAAGGAGTTTAAGTAGAATATATAAATAGAACAACCTGTAACGCCCTTCGTGTGGTTAATGCATTAGTTTGTTTGAATCGAAAGTGAACCCACAGTTACAATGGTGTCTGATACGGGCGTTACTGGCTATTGTGTTAGCGTAATGAATAAATTTGCCAATAAACATTAAACTACTAAGTCGAAACAATGTAGGAATTTTGTCTAAACTGTTTTAAGTACAATCGGGAGTGATTTTTGAATTTCAAGTTTCGAATTCTGTATTCTAGAAAAGGGCGGTTATGTGAAAGAGAGGTATAAATCCGCCTGCCAGTATTGAGGTGGGTCTCGTATCGGTACTAACCTCCTCGTTGAGGTTGGACACGAGCAGCACGGTGGCCAGCGGCAGCGGCGGCGCGGCCAGCGCGCGCAGCGCGGGCGACGCCGGCGTCAGCGTCAGCGCGCCGAACGCGGGCAGCCCCACGCCGCCCACGCCCACCCCGTACGGCGACGCCAGGCCGGAGCCCAGGCCCAGGAACTGAGGGGCCAGCACACCACCGCCTGGGATGATAAGACCAATGTTACGATGCTGTTTTTTAATTAATTTGAGTTAACAAATCAAAGGAAAAAAGTAAGAAAAATAAAGAAGTCCTGCCTAAAAAATGTTCAGTTCATAAACATTTTATTTAAATTAATTTATTTAAGTCCTAGCCTAACGTAAATAAATAAAAGCGGCCAAAACTACATAAAACTGATGTGAACAAAATTCGAAATACAATGTCAATACGTGTAAATACGAAGTTACTAATTTAATATAAACAAATCATACCAAAAACATAATTATGAAAAAAGTAGAACATTCGCAATGGAGGAATGATCCACACACATTACAACCCTCTACGGTGCTATACGGATTTATGACGAGTTATTAGTCACCGCGGGAATATTTAGCATTGAAATATGAATAATAAACAAGAAAAGAGCTAACGTGGAATAGCAAATGTAATTTGGGAAGCGTTATTGAAGATTTATTTCACACTGTAACTTCATACGTATATTGACGCAACAAAAAGCATACGCATTTATAGCCAAGAATACAAAATCACCGTAATTTGCAACATAAAGAAAGAAAGGCGCCTTTATACAAAAACATCAAAAACAGTGAAAATGAATAAAATATGGGGACCTATCAGGCTACACAGGGAACAAAGCATATTTCTCAGGCATTCAAGATTAATGCTATTACTAGGGACATAGAAAATGTTCTGAGAGTTCTAACGTAATGAGCATACCTACCTGAGCTTGAAGATTTAAAATGGAAAGACTTTTTGAGATAAGAAAACCAGTAAACTACCTAAGTAAAAAGGTGCAAGAGCGATCGAAGTCAAGTCCAATAGCCAAGTGTAAATGGGGCAGACGTAGATAACCGGGACCGCGCTTAAAAACTTGCCGTTTTAGATGATTAATTGCTTTGAAAAAAAAAAGGTGGATTGGACCATTCATCTGCCCCATTGGGTGGGTATCGTTGGATGCAGGACGCAAGAGTCTACGATACATGTGTGAGAGTTGGAGCGCGGTGAGAAAGCTTCCAGGTGCGCAGAGTAGTGAGGACTAACTCATCCTGGATGCGAGGGCCAGGGCGAGGCGTGCCCGCAGTGGCATCAACTCACTGGTCAACAGCTGGTGCGCGTCGCCATCGCCCGACGGCAGCGTCGGGTTCGTGTAGTCCCGAGACTTGTCGTTGTTATACTTCACATTCAGACACGTCATCTTCGAGTAGTCGATGCGAAGTGTGCAGCAACCGTTGTAAATATTCTGCCCATCTAAAGCCTAAAAATAAATAAAGAAAGTTACGATTATTGAAATAACTTTTCTCGTTTGACACGAAAACAGAACGAATTATAAATCTCATCAAAAACATATTACAAGTCGGAAAAGTTTCACTTCTTTTGAGGGTCGTTTATTTGAGTGATAATAAGGATGTGACGATTTTTATTAGTATTATAAAATGAATCGCTTTCAATTTAACTTTTTAATACGATCAGGTTAAAAGAAAAGGCATCCGGTAAACCTGTGTGCTTGTTTTTTTAATTCATTTTATAATTTGCATCGGAAGTATAAGGCCAACAAAGCAAAATTCCTTTTAGCAGGAGATAAAAAAGTGGATCGATACACTACCCGTAACAAAGAAGAAAAACTCGCATTATGGCCGTGTCAAAATTGTTACGTAGCGAGAGCAACAGCTATTTGTTTGGCCGCGACGCCTGCGGGAGGCTGATAACACCACATCGCGATAGAAAAGAGAATTAATTAAAATGCAACAGCACTCAACCCATTCCTGCGAGCATAAAGCTCGTCGGCGCGGCGGGCGTGTACATAATATTTTTATAATGAAACCAGAATGCAACACGTTTTATTTTCACTAATGAAACTAATGCTATAAAAGAACCGTACAGTCATATTTATGATCGCGTACTCAGTGCAATCGTCTGGCATAATTTATTGTTACAAATGGCATAGACTTATGCATAGAGCACTCAACGTTTCATTTTATTATTTGTTTTCAAGTTAACAGAATTGAGTCGAAAAATTATAATCGCTGGTGTAAGAGGTATTGTAATACTCAATGGCTTTTGAACATTACTTTTTCAACTGAAACAGTAGATATTTGTCCTTCGGGATCAATTGTAAATGAAACTTAACAATTAATAAAACAGTTTCGTAGGTTTAACTTAGTGTTCGTAAAGAAGCCCAGCGGTTTCAGTGCGGCTTTAAAAGGTTTTGTTAGCATTTCAGTGAATACAAAACACGCTTATGTAGCTGTGTCCTAAGACAGAGTATTAGATTTAATTTCTATTGCTAGTATAACTTTTTTTATATTCCAAAAATGGCACGTGTCAAAATTGTTATAAGGTAACGTTACTAAAATATGTAAGGAGCCTCGAGAAAGTTTTATCAGAGGATAAAAATTAAAAGCCGGAATTACTTAATTCCTGTGGAGTAAATTGGAGTTCCTTTGTAAACCGTCATCTGTCAAATGAATTATGACATTTTTACGACGGACTCCATTAGCTGAATAAAAATGTTTTGGGCTTTTAATGCCTTCGTAACGTAAATGATTGTGCGAGTAACCATCGTTAATTATTGCCGTCGCCATTGTCTTTCTCTGTTATTTTTATGTAAGAAGGTCGGGAATAAAAATTATGAAGGGCTGCAGAAGAAATAAATCTAGAAGATACTTTAATAAGTACGGCTCATAACAACAGTTTTACAGTGCAATAAAAATATCAGGGGAGTCGTCGAAGAAGCAAAAGTTCGATGTCGGAACGTGGGATATTGGCTGTAGATTTAATAAATTTCTGTTCTATATGCAAATGCGACCCCCTGATGTGTAGACGTGAATAGATTGGCTCGTTTAAAGCTCAACTTATATGGAAATGCGAAAGGCACGTAAGAAAGCGTGGAAGAAGATAGCTTCGATACGTAATTAGTTTTGTAGAGCCTCGCGGGCCCAAATTTGATTTTGAATGCCAAATGTACTGCGGCAAGAGAACGTAAAGAGTAATTAATTTACAATTCTAATAGAAATCCATTTAATACATAGCCATTGTCGAGTGACATTTTAAAAGTCAAATGAGAACATAATCTGTGATTCGAATATTGTTTCATTTTCAGCAATTTGCATTCATTACACCAAAAATTATGGCCGCTGACGAAAACAAACAACTCGTATCCCAAGTGGGGAATATCTAGAATTCATTGAGTTTTTTTTTGTTTGTTTGTGAAAATCCAGAAAGCGATTATCTTAATTGATATGAAACCTTTTCAATCGGATAGCAATCCGAGCGATCAGATTATCACTGAATTTAAAAAATAAAATTCACGGAAACGAAGGTATATCTAAAATAGTGGTATTGTTGGGATATTGGGATATGTTTATCGAAAACAGTGTGTAATATTTTAGTTTACTAATTTGCACAAGAACATTGTGAACAAACTAGTTGGGCTTAAGTGGATTTCAATGGTTGGAGTTCCCAGTACACGAAAAGTGAAATAAAAGGAATGAGGAGGTTGGTTTTAAAAACGGCTTTTGAGTAAACAGTCCATTTCTAAGATCCAAAGAGTCCTTATCTACAATTTACTATTGAGACTAAAATCAGCAATCACATATAACATTTTAATAAAGGGATAAGTGGAAATAAACTGTTATATTCACAATTGGACCACCTTTAATGAAGGTATCTCAGCTGAACGTTTGTCGTGGATTTGCCAAAGAAAAGAATGAGACGAAAAGAATAAGAGGGCAAGAAGGATTTTGAATTGCAGATTAATTTCTTACTTTTTATAAGCTTTTTCGGAGGCACTTTTGAATTTAACTCGGTCGTTACTTTAAGAAGTCTTATTTTAATCTAAAAAACTCAATGTTACTTAGATTGTGTATATTTCTCGAAGGATCTGCGAAAACATTACATCGTTGAATATTATGTTCTATGAATATTTTCCTTAATTTAATTTGTCTTGCTTAGCAATAAGGGTTCGTAGTCGTCGTTTACATTCAGTAATTTCACGGCAATTAATTCGATGATCTTTCTGCTCAGTTGCTCCGTTATCTTATGTCGACTGACTGTAGTCAACTCCACGGATATTATGGTCAACTCCCTCCGAGACTAATATTTCATTTTAGTTCTGACTTTATGAGATCCACCAGCGAACAAAGTTATTCGTAACATTTAGCACCTGACTGCTGTAAAAATCTGGTATTCAAACTATGAAGGAAAATGTGCTGCTCAGTTTATAACACCCGGCCGATCAGTCTCTTTTGCAGTATCAATATTCTCGAGAATTTCATTTAAATCTTCTGAAATGGTTATTTGCACTCGCGGAGGGAGTCGTAATTGAGGTAAAAAAAATATTAGGAAGAGTGACAAGGTGATAAAACGACAAACGTCACGCCCGATTTTATATTGGAATCTTTTACTGCGTAATAGGGTGAACGAATTTCCGTTCAGTCGATTTATTGGATTTGACAAACACTGATAATAAATTAGAATTTTTCACTTATATTTTCTGGGGCAGAAAGTTAAGTTTGAGCACTTCGAACAGACGGGTAGGGTTCGCGGCTACGGTGTCGTCGGCGTCAACGTAAGATGTAACAAGTGTCCTTCGTATCTCTTAATCACGTTCCCGGTAATTGTTTTATCTTTAGCTCGTTAGAACTCGTTTAAGCAAAGCCTTCTTAGTGAAGGATTAAATGCGGTCCGCCTTAATCCACCCCCCCGTTGCTAATTCTGGCGGTTTTTCCACGGAGACCAGATAAACGTTTTTGTTGGGGTCCCGAGCTCGCTGCGTTTAATATTTATAAGAGCCCACATAGCTCAGAGTGCTTCTGTTGCCGGTGCAAGGATTACGCTAGCGCCGGAATGCATTTGGTTTTTGTCCACAGATGACGTCAGAGAAATTGTAATGAAAACATTTCGGGCGCATCGTTTTTTTTTTATCAAGTGACAGTCTTTGAATTATGTTTAATTTGTAATGATAGATAAATAAATTATGTATTGAGTGTAACGTTTTAATTTAGAATAGTTGGATTTGTTCACTAAACAATGTTGTTTTGGACGGGTAGACATCCGCTCGATTAGCCACGGATAAAGGATCACTTATCGGGACGGCTCACGAGCGGCCTCGGCGCGGCGGTGCGCTAAAAACGTACACCAAGAGCAAGCTTTTAACTATTAATAAAAATAAACCAACAAACAAAACGACTGCAAAATTGCTCATTTCAATCACTTCGCTTTTGCTATTGGAAAAGCATTTAAAAATTTAAATCGGCACAAAATGAGATTGCACTGTGACGAATGGCACTTTTAGTAATTTATTTTTGGTTTGTTGGAATAAAAAATTAAAACTGTTTTAATTCCGTGCCGAAAACGCATCCGATATTTATTGTAAACTCTTACCTTGTAACCACAAAACCGTGTTTATCGGTTGTTTAGCCTATATACCTTTTAAACATGTATAGAGTTTGACATAAAACTGACATTAAACACGCGTTGAACAAGTGTCTACGTTTTTGTGGTAAGAACCTTATGATTTTGATTAATAAAGTACAAACAAATCAAGTATTTGCAATAAACAACAGTTTGTACTTGTAGCAAAGTACCCATAAGTATATAAGGTACACCTAATTCATGCGAATACTCCGCAAAATTTACTGCGAAAAGCGGACTTCAGTAAAAGGGGGAAATAATAAATTAAGTTTTGATAGTGGCTCTAACCTAATTACGGTACGTAGGTACACATTTGGGGACGCGTCACCGAACAAACCGCGTTCGCTCCATTAGACAATGTAATTAATACTCGCGGTTACCCCTAATTGTGGTTGACTGATAGTGACGAACGAAAATCGAGTGACGATAGCTCAACAACCGCGCCCACTTAACACACCGTTCCAGTTTGCTTTGGAAACGAAACTAAATTGGTGCTAAATGTATGTACATTGTGACATCATGAATAATGAACTCTACCACTTTAGCCGCGGGGGTAAGGCGTGAATCAGTTTTGTCCATGAACAATATATTGTTCATGAAACATAATGGCATTGTTTTACCTATATTCACGTATTATGAGCGTGTAATACAGCCTACGGGCAGTGTATTGTGAAGTGGCCGAGTAAACCATGCGAGTGCCGAAAGTTTAAAACTTGTCGTGTTCGACGCTTGATTGTCAGCCGCCTCTTGATTACGGTAAGCAAACCAGCCACAGAACACTAACAAAACAACTGCTAAACAATGTTTGACACGTAACTAGGTGATGCAGAGTGCAGCTCAAGCGGTGTTGACACAGTCTGTAGGAGCCCAAACAGGGGTGGGCGATGGCACGTGCAATTTTAAACGGGACTCGGACCTCGGTGCAGGTGAACGACGAACTGTTTGTTAGCCGCCGTGAAATTTCTATGAAGTTTGACCGTCACTAGCACAGAGCAACGAGACTCTATAGGTAGTTTCAAACTTTGGTACAATGTATTTTGTGATGTCAATAGCAATATTTCAAAAATAAAGCAAAGTTCTGTGAGGCAAAGAATGAAATTTCCTTTGATGGTGCATTGATCTCTTTCAGTAGATAGTTTTACTGCACTAGATTCGAGAGACGCCAACCGTTCGGCGCAAGTATTACAGACTCGCTCAAGGCGAAGATATAACATTTTTGACGGTTACATTGTTTGAACACGTCCCAGTGTTGACACAAAGACACCGGTTAGAGGTTGCCGCAGTGCAAAGTGCAATTTTAAAATGTAAACAAAGCCCGCACCTTGAGTCCATAAACGGTATCTCGGATTTCGCCTTATTGAACCTTGGAGACGAAGTCTTGTCAACTTTGCCTCGTTTACTTATATGAAAAATACGAACGGCTGTTACTGACACGTATTACTTTTTATGACAATAATTCATGCAAATAGACTGCGCTGTATGAATTTGACAATTATTTATGATATTGGAAACGATTCATATTTTATTTATTCGTGCTACGTTACGGGTCAAACGATTCAAAAATGGCTATATTCAGGGTGTAATGAAAAAATATGGATGTAACATGATGTAATCGGGGTGTGCATATTTATTTTGGGGTGCGTGATGAAAAATCGTGTGCGATATAAACAATAGATGGGGACGCACCTCGGACTGTTAATATGGATTGTCTGTGACAGCGCCGGCTACGTTATGGATGAGGCAGGAGTAGCAGGCCGGAGGGCCGCATGAATCACATTGTTATCAATCATAACTTACTGATGGAGCGGCCAAGGTTCTGATTAACGGCCCACGGTACAACCACTACACTAATGACTGTCTCACTAGTGAGTAGCAAGTAGCTCTCCTCTAGGATTACTGTGCTTGCGCGTAATATCGCGGTTTTGATTTTTTGACAATGTGTGATGAATATGATAGACGAGTGTTGTACATGCTTTTAAAATGATTGATCTCTTTCAATGAAAAAAAAAATGTTTGACATTTTTATTAAAACCTATCCTGCAGTTAGTGACATCCTCGGAGCACTTCCACAAACTCAACAGTACATTTGGTCGGTTGCCCAAAGCTCCGCGCGGCTATTTATATACATTTACATGTAAGTACATGTAGTCGAGCGCATTAAGAGCGTACATTTCGTGTCTGGGCGCATAAGCCGCCTTCTGAAAAGATTTGATGGCGAGGTTAGAGATTTATGTCAAGGATCATAGAGGCGGGATCGAGGGATTTCAGAGCTCCTAACATCCGACTGTACCCCTTTGTGGCTGGAGCACTATCCGGCTTCACTTCACTTTGTACCTCTTACTTGTGCTGCCACTTACCTCGCGGGACGTTTTAATTCCATTTCGAGAAAAAACCGAGTCCGAAACGAGTGCCTACACGGTACTGCTCCCGGATAACGTTAACTTTGTAAAGGTGGCGTGTAACTAATTCTGTGTGTAGTGTGTTTGAGGATTAGGTCGTTTCGAGTAGCTAAGACTTTAGGATAAAAGGATGTCTGCAGCGCAGTCTAAAATATTTGTGAAGAGTCTTTTATATTTTTATCGTTGGCGATTAATTATTTAAAAAAAGAGTAATTAACTTACACGAAACAAACAACACAAAATAAAACTTTCACTAGCCAGAAAACGAAAAAGAATTATACCCCAATAAAATAAAGAATGATTAACAAGAACATGCCGATTGCATGTAGCATTGCAATAAACAGGAGGGGCAATAAAAATAGATGTAGTAGCCAACATTGTATGCTCGTTAGGTCGCATCGGAGTTACGGAGTCGCGAGTTACTACCTTACATCCGTTAACGAGAGCAGACTTATTGCCGACGCGACCACCGCCGGAACTAGAGTACTAACTAAACCAATGTTATTGCGCTGACACTGAGATTAAAGTATGCTATACTCATTTCAATTACATGTTAAAATGCGATTCAATTTTGATGGAATGGTCTTTAGGTTTTCATCGGTTTTGTGTGAAATATTTTATAAAAAGTGAACAATCGGTGTTTTTTATAATTTAGCCAATACAGGTATGTAATTTTCAGTTATTTACGATGATGAGGCATAACATACTCAGTCGTAACAATGCAGTCAGACAAAACATTTGTATCATAAAAAACACAATGTAACTCGCGAAAGAGTAAAATCAATTTTATTCATTATATCAAATGGTAGTACGAGTAAATCCGCGTTTATTACAGCTAAAAATAAAGCCACATTTGATCTGGCTGCACTAGTCGCGCCAACACGGTTCTATGCTCGACTCCAATCACGACGCAGTTGATGGGACTTAGCGTTGCTAAGTTTTCACCACTCTACTCTGCCGGTGATATCTCAATTTCACGAGGGGTTTCCCGGCTACCCAACATTAATTTCTAACATTAACTCATAAGCTGAACGCGGTGCACACTGTTAAATATATACCTGTTTCTTTCAATTGCAACGCGCTACCAGTTTGCAGCTTATACCAATCGTATTAAACTCCACAGGAATTGGGCGTAAAGAGCGACTAATTAGGACGGATAGTCGACTCGCTATTGTAGAATTCATTAGCGAATTGTACCTACGCCGCGAGGTATTACAGACAAATTCGGCAAATGAATGGAGTAACAAGCCCGTTAAAATTATCTTTTGTGCTCTTATTATCCCTATTAGGAATTGTTTCGTTCGTATACATGAAACTTTTGAATATTACAAAAGAAACTTTCGCACGAATCGTTGCCTTCGAATGATAAAAATCAAAAAGTGAAACTCTCAGTCGGCATCGGTCGGAAACAAAGTTACGTTCAGCGATTCATAACCGTATGGCAACGAAAAAAACAAAAACTCGATAATTATACTCGTAAAGCGAGTTTGCGGAAGCCGCAAAACGAAATTTAATTTGCCCTGAACGCTGCATCAGAAATAAAGTTAAAACAGTCGCTGCAGTAGGCGGCAGTACGCCCAACTTCTAACGCAAATGAATAGCGAATGGGAAAAGTTGAGCCGAGAAAAATGATGTCCCACTCGCCGAGTCGGGCGCCGACTATTGTCGTGGACTCGCGGCTGCCATGTTGTTTCTCGATATTATTGTTATTAAATGCACATAAACGGTCTGTTGTTGTTAAAGCTTTGTTGTAGGTAAGCTGCCGACGAACGTACACGGAAGTTTAATGTTTTGAGGGCGTCCACACTCCAAATGAACTGAATAGATCTCCCACTTTTTTCGTTTGTTCAAAGTTGTTTTTTATTTAGATTAAATGTTACAACAAAATTTTTGCGACTGGCATGTTTTTATCGTTTGTCATTTGTTTGTGTATTTCCGAAACGTTAGTGATATATCATAGTTCTCGGCAACGTAGTTCAAGTGAAGTAAAGAAGAGGAGTCACTTCATTTCGAGATAGTTCGAGAGTCATTAAAGTGAATGAAACGTGCGGCAATAGGAACTTTGTTTTATGGCTTTACTTTACAAACAGTTAAATAAAAACAAAGAATTCTTTTACTTACTGTTTTTGCCGTTTGCGCCGATACCGTGTCTGGATACTGAATGAGGGCTTGGAATGAATCTGTAAACAAAATAGACTTCGGATTAGGACTAATGAGAACTGGAGTGTTGAAAAAGAAACTCTGCAAAGTTTGTTGATCTTTATTTGAAGAAAACGAAATAAAGGCATGCTCGATGTTTTTAGATCCTGAATTAAAATGTAGAGTGGTAGTTTATTAAGTGAATATTAGTGAGTGTTGGTTAGTATTTAAGAAAACGGAATATTTCTTATGAAGTTGAATAACTAAGGTAGACTTTATAGATCTTACTAAAACACTACGTAGTTTTATAAATGTAATTATATTCATAGCTGGGAAAGCGTATAAAATTCTAATGATCCACATTTTAGTTTGTACAACACATATCTTTTCAGAACACTTTTCTCAACTTAAATCCCACACAGCAATAGTTAAGTAACATGTGGGTTTTATAAAATATAACAATTTTCGTAGTCGTAAAACAATTTTCTCTAGAGTACTCGAGTGTTGGATGTCTCACGGAATTCCTGACAGGCAATATCTTGTTCACAAGAACGTTCAAACAAGGTGAAATTGGCGCCCGACGTGGGCCACCCGCGATCCACGAACTCTCTCCGAGTTAGTCGCAGGTGCACCACAGGTATTTTATCATCAACACTTTACCGAATATTCAACTAAACAAGTTTCATGCCTATTTACTTTCGTCATAAACCCCGAAAGCAGGAATTTATTGCGTCTGTCGCGTTGTTTTACTCGCTCACCTTGTGAAACTTTGATGCGGTAGGGTGTAAAACAGCCTAACTCGAGACTATTGTAAATAACACATAGTTACACGTGTACTGCACGGTATTCTCTGAGGTAATCAATGATCAAAAAACTCGTTTATCACAAAAACAAGTGCGTAAACAACGGAGAAACTGGGAGCACATTCAACTGGAATGGTCCCACAAGTAATATAGTTGGAGGAGTATATTTAGTGCGAGGATAAGCGTTAAACCCCCTAATTTAAGGCATGAGCCGGGCGATCATTGCCGTCCGCTGGGCGAGACCATAAATTCACATTTTTAGGAAACATCGTTGGGGTAGGTAGCACCTGTGTTGGCCACATTACGTACCATTAGACGGTGTGACACAAACTCTCGGTCGGTTAAGGCACTGTAATGTCGTTATTTTGAGGTTGCTTAGCAGTTATGAAAGAGCTCAAAGTTGAAATATTTTTGTTGTAAATATTTTTGTACTAGAGAAAAATCCAGGATTTAAGTATTAGATTTACTTATTTAGAAGCTTGATACGAGTAATACTAGGTACTACTATGGTAACTTAAGATATATACATATATTTTAACTTTTCAATATCACCTTATTCTTTGATGAGATTAGGTACCGAAAAATCGGCCCAATTTAAACACCACATAAAACTTTTTAGCTCTCGTCTATTAAACCACCCCAAATATCCTGGATTTCAGAAGCGTCACCTTAAGGATAACAGGACAACAGGGTGGCAGCACAACTAATCGAAAACCTAGTTTGTCCAAGGTTTTACTTGTAAATCCAAAAACTTGCAAGTAAGGTAAGACAATGAAGAGATTAGATTGTATAAAATATGAAGCTTATAACAACACATAAAACTTCCGGCAACAAATTTCGTTATTGGACCTGCCTGTACCTTAACAATTTGCCTGCACCTATAAAATATAGAACGTAGAACCACTCAAGGTAGGAAATGTCGGCGTAAATTAAAAGTAACGTGGTGTCTCCTTCATACATAGTTAAATGCTCTTTAAGGCCCCATATTTCCTTTGGCCCATTTGGGAACGTTAAAATGGAATGCATAAAAGGCTTACCGCAAATTGGAGTTTTTATGTAATTACATAGTGAATAAGCAAGAACTTTTTATAGGGACAATGGAGACGGCCACTTGAATGTAATAGTTACTTCGTATGCACCGAGTTCATGAAAACAAAGGAAAAATGTAGCTCAGGTTTATTTGGTATTCTGAAAAATGTTTTCACTTTATATTACTACGGAGTTTTTATAATAAGGGCTGAGTTGGAAAGCCGATCTTTTGTAGAGATTAGGTATGCTGTTTTGAGGAAGAAAATGTTTGTCGTTATTGGTTTAAAAGTTGAAAGGAAATAAACACGTTGCTCTATTTTTATGTTTAAAAATAATAATTACAGATTTTTCTCGAGGTCTTATGAAATCATTAGGATACTTAGTGATAATTTTGAATTAAATATTAATTATACTTATATCCGGGTAAAATCGAACGGGTGTTAAATATTGGAGGCGTACGTAATAAATACGAAAAACTTGTAAGGAAAATTTCTGTGTATCCCTAAACACAACTCCATGTAAACAAAGGAGTACGATGTAAGAGATTTTGCTTATTCCAAATATGTTATGATATTTTTTTATTTATTCGTTATCTTCGGTACGATACACAGGCATGTTACAATTTAGCCTGGGGGCTGTTACGTGTGTTATCGAGATATTTTGCTTCATACTACGTTCTTTTGATGTTGTACTTTTATTACGAAATTAGTTTTAATTAGCTGAGTAGGGTTGATTTTCTTACAAAAATGTTCTGTTATGAGAACTATAGGGTCAACATTTTTGTCTTTATAGACAGTACCTTCAAAGTTCTGTTTTTTTTGCAGTAAGAAGGGTTTCATTTCTCATTGTCAACTTGAATATATACAGAAACAACAGTTATGATCACAAAGCTGAACTTTACTTAGCAGTTATGAGAAAATTTCAGTAAATTTTCCATTAGCAGTACAAAATGTGAAATATTAATTCAAATTAAACCCTTTCACAAGCTGCTGTTGACACAAAAAGTTTTATGCACTTTAGGCAATAATCAAAATGGAAGTTTGGCAAAATAATTGTCCCCTTTGCTCTGTTTTATTTATCCAAGCTGAAATATTCAAGCGCTAATTCAATAACGTTGCTTGCGGCTCCGATTGCGCGCAAGAAATTCAAATCTCAATCAATCCATAGCGTACGCGCCGCTTCATTATGTTTCATTAAAAATTCAACTCGAATGCGCAATTACTTTATGGAATATTTAAACGTCAATGTCTGCGCAAAAACAAGATGGGAGTTGTGGTAAAATTAAAATTTCGTAATCCACGTTTCGCTGTGTAGCAAAGAGGTTGCTTCCGCTATGTTAATATTAAGCGGTGGGGCAGGGCGGTGCGCCGGCCGACCGATTACAGTATAATTTGATATCTTAAATCTCGACGTCTCCCCTGAAATGAGCGAGCTCTGTCAAGCCTGAATACGTCCTCGTTCGCAATTTACGCGCCTTTTCAACTAACCTTCGCCTCCGACACTCGGATACTACTTGCAAATTGCTAAATACTTGCACAGCAACGTCGTTAGCATTGGTGCACTTAAACATCGAGGACACATTTAGGTTGTTCCTTAAAATTGCTCAGCAGAATTTATTGCGACGCGACGCGTTGGTATTCATTGGGGTATGTAAATAAGCTCACTCTCGCCGCTTCTGCGAAAACTAAGACGCCGCAAAGATGATATCTGTAGATGAATCAAATCCTTAATTAAGGGAATCTAACGACGACATAGACACGACACCTACCGCAAACAGGGGACGCATAATAATTGTAGCGGTCTGCTACACCTTAATAAAGCCAATCGGGGCAGGTTGCGGGGCGAGGGCGAGGGGTCGGGAGGCGGTGTAGGATTACGGCAACTCCGCGCTCTTCATTGAGATTTGTTTCGGGATTAGGAACGCGTTTGATGGTAACCTCCCGTCAGCCTGTGGCCGACGCGCCAACAGAGCAGAACCGCTATTATAAACGTTTTCTCTACGCCGCATTCAATATTAACGCGATATAAACATAACGGAATATTCATCAGACAAACTTCGGAACTCATGAAAGTAACACGCATGAAACAACATGAATCGAAATTCGGTAACAACTTCTATGCGATAAATGTTATAAGAAAATTGTGGCTTTAACAAACGTGTAGACGGTGAATGTGTAAATAATATACTCGTAAATAAATGCGGAATATTAAATTTCCGATGTCGGGAAACTCAAACTCCCGTGTGCTGACGTTGATAAGGATAACTGACAACCCCTTCAATTTTTAATCTGTTCAAGCAATGACTTATACGAATAATTCAGGATATGAGATTGAGCATCTTAATAGGAGAAAAAAGTTATGTCACACATTATAACTTCGCTACGCGTCGAAGGAATTTCAAAACGATTATGTAAGCGATTTAGAAAAAAGCACGAATATCATCGGCATAAATAATAAGAAAACGCTTTATGTAAATCGTGTAACAGGTAAAATATATACTTGTAGGTAAGTTTAGGCAGGTGCGTGACACACAGAGGGTATTGAAAGCGAAAATGAGAGCGGTATAGCTATGTGGTTTATTTGCTCCCCTACGAGACAGGATAATTGAAATAAGGATTTATACGTTTCGGATATGCAACCTACTTCAGCTCGCGTCTAGGTATTTAATACGGTTTTAATAGATTCTAGAGCTAACACACATGTACTACGTGTGTTAATTAATGTCCACCTTACCGAGGGTAAGACAAATTTATTTTTTATACTGGAAAAGGATTATATTTTCTGACTACTTAATATCATCAGAGCGAAGTAGGTAAACTTAAATATAACCAGAATAAGGAAAATGAATTTATTTTTGCTTTAACTTTGCCTTATTAAAAATATACGACACCTCAATTTCCTTGAACGTAATAAATAGGACTTATTCTGATACTATTTACAATATCACTGCAGTACATAATTATAAGAGTCATACGCCCCAGTCAGGTGTCGTTATGAATATTCAGAAGCAGAATAGGTGCCGGGAAATTGTCCGGAGACAAAACCTTTTACAATTGGACAATGATGAATGTGGTAAAAAAGCAAACAGCCGCTTGGAAAGGTGGACGTTCGGAAATTGGAAACGTTGCATTAGGAGAACTGATGTCATGATACCGACAAGTTATGAGTCTGAACTGCTTATACTCGCTGCGATCCTGGTACGTGTATTGAGATTTTGCGGAACAAAACCGATTAACTGTAACGGCAGATTGCTGTGATTTGAGTTTGATAGCTTTTTTATGGGAATGTTGTTTACCTTACACGTATTGAATAGGGGGTGTGTTCATGTTTGAACGTTTAGATACAGATGTGCCCGATTTTTTTTATGTTCCAGTGAAGTTCCAAGGCATTCCGTTCAGTTGAAGTAGTAAAATAAACTTTTTAATCTTATGCCCCGAACTAAATGTAAGTAGATGAAACAAAACTTAATAGACGTTGCATAAAACAAGGCGGATCGGATTTAAAATTGCAACTGTTTCTTCATAAAACTTGACAAGTCGCTATCCCGGCAACATGGCACTATTAACTTTCCTTTTTTTATTTTTTGTTCAGCGACACTAAGATGAAAAAAAAAATCATTCGTGGACCTGTATCTACCTAACACTATTGTAATAAGAAGGTGTAACATAAATCCGGTTATGACAATATTTGCAGGGTAGTTGCAGACAAACAATTGGCTACTTTTATCCATTCGTGGGCAGATTAAGAGAGTATCAAGCGGCTATAGGCAGCAATATCCTTTTATCTACTAATAACATTACTACCTACGATCACTAAACTGCCAACCGTAGTGATAATAACAATATCCTCTCTGACAGTTCATTGGTCAAGGTCAAACGAACGCCTTAATAACAAGAAAATGAACTGAAATCCTGTTTATCTTATGAAAAAGATGGTTTCAATATTATAAATTAAATGTTAATTATTGGCGCTAAAACGGCGTCCGAATCGACTTAATTAATGAAGGGACCGATAAAAATTAATTACTCAAATTCTTTTTTACGATTTCACTGCTCTATGAGTATTCATCTATCATTAATTTCAATAATCGGATCTCTAGAGGTATTTCAAAATTGAAGATCGTAATTTATATCTTTCATCAAAAAGATTATTTAAGCTTATGTGTATACAATTGCTTTAATTACAAATTTTTGTGAGCTAATTCGGCACAGCCTTAATTAAACTCTCAATTTACATAACACTCCAAAAAGCCGCAATATTAAACACCTGCAGAATAGTAAGAATATAGAATATAATATAATAAAATTGCTACATTAGACCAAAAAGATGTAGGAGAGTGTAAAATAAATTTGTACTAAACAAATGTTTGAAAACCTGTGCTGATATAGTATGCGCTTTCTTGCGTTGGCTCATGTTGGCATGCCACTGTATACAGGCAGCGTAGCACTAAGGGCAATGTCTACAGGCAGCGTAGCACTACGGTCACTGTGCACAGGCAGCGTAGCACTTGCTTTGCGTAGCACACACGTAGGCCTACGCAAGCCGCTACGCTAGTCAACTTCTACGGTACTCTAGAGAATTGTATCTATCGGTCGATTAGTATACACAAGGTTCATCTACGATATTAGTAAAGGTGCAGTGGACGTAACTTGAAACACAGTAAAGTCAACCAACTCGTAGCTACCTTGCTACGGAAACTCGTAACAGCTTAAAAATTATCTTTGTTAATTTTGCTGCATTACACAGTCTTGCAATGTTTGAAGTCTTTCACCTCATCAATGTTTTAATTAAATAGAATTCAATTAGGTTAATTAAGTGAAAATGTTGTCAAGAATCGTTTTAGCTTGCAATTTTCGCGCTCGGCTAAATAATTCCGCGGGCGTTGCCCAGCGGGGTTTTTAAATAAAGTTGATTTGAGGTTTCTCGACTAGGTACTGTGTAATTAGCCAAGAGTGAACTGTAATGTCGGCACTGGGTACCGCCACGCCGCACGCTGCCCGCGGCTCAGAGGAGCTTATCAAATATGTACCTACCTACCTGCCTCCTGTGTGCCGGGATTTATTTAGGATATGCATGAGGGTACGATTTAAATTTTAAACGGATTGTGCCCTTGGATTTCGGCCCAGTGTTATGTTTGGTAAATCTATCACTATAACACGTCCGACCGAAATTAATTTTAAAGCTCGCCTCGTTTTGATTCAATAATAGTTGTTTTAGCCGCTGTAATCCTGGGTTGCCATAGACATAAAGCGATTGTGACAAAAGGCTTATTAAACAATATATTTGAAGCAAATTACAGAGCGGTTGCATAATTAATTAGGTGGATTTTGTGCAAAATTGTGTTAAAACCAACGGAAGGCTCCTGAGGTGTGGTGTGTGAGGCTGGGAGGTATTGTTTGAGGGTGCGTGAGGAGTGCGGTAATGTTCCCTCGCCCCTCCGTTTCCTCCTTTTTCGGTGCCTACTCCTCACTCGCGGTTGCCAACGTACCTGAGGCTCATCCATCAAAATTGCGTTCGTCGCTGAAGATGTAACTGTCTTCCGCAAACATTACGAATATGCATATGCATAATTATATTCCGTAAATTCAACCCTGCGTACGTGTGCGCCATTTATATCAAAGAGCGTGATGTAAATAATGGAAGCTATGTACTTACTATTTTTAGTGAATGTGACGATCTTGAGCACCTTGCCGTACCGTTGGAAAATGGAGTAGAGTACGTCGAGCACGATCGGGTATAACATGTGTTCTATGATCACGCGCAGGACTGTGTTGGGTCCACCCTGTGAACAAAACTAGTACATTAAAATATGCTGTGTTTAAATACAAATAGTAATATAGGTGCAACTCGTTTCAAACTAAACCAAGAGATAGGAAAAACATATATTCTACCACATCCAGGCTTCGAACAAGGACTTAACTCTCTTAACTTTGAACCAATATAAGACAAGACTTTAATAAGGAAAATTCAAAATTATATCGGAACGTGTATAAGCCAAGAAATAAGTACAAAAGAACCTTTTCCAAGTACCTGCTTGTTTACATGAAATGTTTGGTTTAATTAATTAAAACACAAAAGGAAGTTCAGCTATCAATTACACGGCAATTACGAACAAAGTGTATAATAATCTACTTCCGTTAAAAGCATTAATTAGTGCTTATGAGAAAAGCTTATCAATAATTAAAGTCCCCACAGACACTTTGTGACTGGAGCTAAGATACATGAAGCTAAAGGTAGGAACACGTTGAGGAGCGTCGCGATATTGTCCAATGTGTCTTTGTGAACCCGTTGGGTGTTTCTTAGAGATGTCAGTTAGATATTGCATTAGACATTAAGATGTGGTACACAAGGGAACTTTTGACTTATGTTTAGCCATTAGAATGAAAGCGATTGACATTTTTTTTATACAAGATCATTTGTAAAGAAATATATGAAATGAAATCTCTTATTTTCTAGATATAAAATCCAAATACCTACTACAAGTTTCAATAGAAGTTTGGTTTAGTTTTGTTTAGAAGTTTTAAATGCTTATTTAGGTATTTTGTTGCAGATTTGGAGGAAGGGCACCAAAGAAGGAAAATTCTGTGGCATATCATTGGTGTCATTGTTGCCAGATTTCTTGGCAGAAACTTCTGACGACTGACCCCCTCGGAAAATCGCCATGTAGCCCACTACGTCCGTACCTTACCAAAGTATATTGACCGATGCAACTGCATGATCCCTACCCTCCGGGCGACAATCTGTCGAACGTCTTAGACGAGTCTATCCGCATGCTACCCGCAGTCTACATCTTAGTCGGGGACCCCAGGAGAATACGCAAACCTAATTTGTGGAGCAAGTTTAATATTTAAAGGTCTTTGTAATCGGCTCTATTTCAACGGCTCATAATTATATTGAAATTTCTCTGTATTACTTAGGTTATAATATATATTATTTACTTACGAGTATCGGGAAAGGTAAGATGATTAATGGATACAGGTGAAATTAATTATGTATAGTTTTAAACACTATTGTTGGAGATAATTATTTTGGGTACGCAAGGGTATTAGTTTATGAATAATTTGAATTTAGAGTTTATTTGAATACCTAGTGATGTATTGCGATACTTTTGCTACCAAATACAGTTGTAGACATTTTCCTACTAAGGTTTGAAACCTGAAAACGCGGCATTCAATTTTTTATCGGTGTTCAATTTTTTCGGCAGTTCCTTGGGATTTAAAGGTTCTGCCATCATCAAAACTATCATTGACTACGGCTAACATCATACGGTTAAGCAAATTAGGTAGCAGTAATAATAGGTACCAAGTTGTTTTTTTTTTTTTTTGTTATAATAGTCTGTAACACTATTAAAATAAGGTACAAAACAAGAAAATTTAATTCTTACCTGTATTTCCGTGCCTCCGTTCGCGGGCTGTAGAGCTGCGCCCGCGCCGGCAACGAGTGCAGCGCCGGCGCTGTTGGATATGGCCTGCGCTGCTTGTAGCGCTGCCTGCGCCGATGCCGACTGCAAAAATATTACCTATAAATAATAGGTAAGTGTACGCCGAAGGTATATGTCGTGTGTTAGCTTATTAAATAACTATGCTAGTTCTTAACTAAGTAAGGGGGGTGAAGATGGAAGGGATAACTGGATCAAGATTTTGCCATGCAAGGTTTTGTAAACTTTTAGGGAGTTTTTTTTAATCTTAAGTTTCCTTTACTATTGAGGCGAATTGCCTCGTTGGTCTAGTGGTCGCAAGCGGTACTGCTGAGCATCAGGTCCTGGGTTCGATTCCCAGATCGGTCAGTGTTATTGGTTTTTGCCATCATGAATTTCTCAGGAGCAACCCGGAGTCTGGATTTATGCCCGGTTGATGGCAAAAGGCTCGCCCCCTATTACATGAGACTTAAACATAACTGGCGAAATGTGGGTGTACTATAGGTACACCTCTGCCTAACCCTTCGGGATTACAGGCGTGATGTTATGGCTGAAGCTTACTTTTTTTTCTAACCCAGATAAAAAAGGACATTGAATCGAGATCTCCAAAATGTCAAGAGCGCATCACAGATCCACACAAAACGTGTTAATTCTCACATTTCAGGACGTCCTTTAGTAAGTAAAAACATTCATTGTCACGTAGAAAAAGTATGTACAAACAACAGCCCTTCGCTCTCATAATTTCGCGGACAATGAAACGTAATAGGGGAATGGAGAGGAGAGTTATCTGACACACGCGTGAGCCACCTTCGAGTGTCCAAGACCAACAGATAACATTGACCACATCAAACAAAGGGGGGGTCATAAACTTATTTTGTATCGTCCGGGAACAATTTGGTACTTTGTTGCGTCGTTATATAGGGGCGGACGGCATTGTGGAGGCGACACTTTGAGCGCTTAGTGAGTTAGATAACATTCATAAATTCGTCATATAAATGACACGATTTTTTGTCGGTATTTCAGGCAGCAAATATGTGTCACGGACTAATTTGATTGTAAAGGCTTTATTTATTTCACTATAAAAATCTTTAGAAATTTTTCCAACAAACTCAAAGAATGTCAGTTGCAGTACAGCAAAAAAAAAAAACAATATCCACGTGAAAAGCCTCCAACACGATCTACGGTACGTTCAAATAAAAAACGTAATGACACGCGAGTGAAATACAGCGTGTTGTTTACACGTTACGATCGCATGCAAGGGCGCGGCACACTTTGATCCTATATTTTCACATGGCTTTGTGCGACGACGGGCTGACAAGCGGGCAGGCCAGACACAAAAATAAGGCTTTAACCGTGTCATGGTAAGCCTGCCGCCGACGGCAAAGGCTCTGGTACAAATTCACGTTGACTTGTTTCCCCACACTCCTCTTTTTCTCTGCTACGAATTCTTTGATATGTCTATGTTGGAACTATTAGGTACATACATATATTATGTTTTCATAAAAACTAGTTAGTAGGCGTTCAAAATATATTACGTAATTTGTGGCAAAGTAAATTTTTTCACCCATTCCTTTTTTGTAATTTCTTTCCTTTATTTGCTGTTTGATCAGTTCTTAACCACTTATTTCATACATAATCATTTTTTATTTCATTTAAATCTCAAAAAACTCAGCGTGTATGAATAGGCAACAAAAGGATTTTAGGAATGCGATTCCATCAAAAATATTTTCCGTGTCACCGGCGCTATGTCGAACTTGGAAGATATTTAAAAGGTCTTATTCTGGCGCGGGCAATCTTTCACAAGCGACCACTGGCAGACAGGTCGAGGAGACGCGACAAAATAACTCCATCCGCACTACGAAAGTTCTATTCAACCACCACAAAAAACCTTTTGCATCGCATGATTGATCAAAGCTTTGCGTTCAATGCACATTCTTTAAAATGCAGCTGGTCGACATCATTCTCTCAAACGGAGCGTTCAGAAGACAATTCCGTTAATACGATTAAATTCGGATGCTCAATGATGTAATAATGTATAAAGCGTGTCTTTTCGTGTGAATCACAATAACAAAGCCTAGTCTTGTCTATTCGTAACAGCCTCGTTATAACTTTTAATAGTGCGCTACAAAGAGATCCCGAAATGTGACAAGATAGCGATAAATCTTTATAGTCACATTATCTTGTATGTACTTATGCGTTCAGTGTTAAGACTCATAACTGATATTTTGTTGGAAAGGAGTAGTGGATTATATAAAACTGAACGGTGCACTTATATTCTAGTTTTATGAACGATAACTTTGATTCTTTGTCGTGCACTAAAGTTTGGCTCATATCTGTTCACTATGTTCCTACATTGTTATATTTTATTAACTTTAAGAGGTTGTCTTGTTGAAGCTTAAATAACGCAATATTATCGAAGCTTTCAGGAGTGCTGAAGTTTCAATTAAAACATTCGAGCGGGTTATTTCGTGAGTGATATTAATATGGATGAGAATTTTGGTAAGATCTAGTCAAATAAGAGGTTAACATTTACTTTGAGCGATAGAAATAATACTATAATAAAATTATTTTAAAAGTTATCAGTTGCACCTGTACAAAGAAATCCTAGTATTAAAGGTTTAAAAGGTACATGAAAAATGTGCAGGGAATACAGTCGTCGGTAATGGTAACGAGTTCTCGACGGAGTCACATCATTATGAGGTATCGAACAGATGACGCTACGTCAAATAATATTCTTGCTTCCTAGGCACCGAAACAAGAACTTCTTTTTTAAGAGATTTCAAGTGCATTCTTTTGGGAGATAGGCCGTTTTTTTTCGGTAATTTTTGAGGACTGGAATTGTGATGATGATTTTGTCTATTTATACAGAATGTTAATAGTACCTAAACTATTCCTCTTACTCTTTTCAATTCGATCAATCTGAAATTAGTATAGCCTTTTCCCAACGATGTTGGGGTCGGCTTCCAGTATAAACAGATGCAACTCTTACTCTTTTCAAATAAAACCATTTAATATAGTGGATATTCTGGCTTATGTTAGCTATGTTTTTGTTTGACCCATTTTAGAGAATTCCTGTTACAATTACCCACTTCATCAACCAACACACCTTTGTAAATAAACACCTATTTTAAACTCGAAAATTTCGTTTGATTACCCCTGTACCTCAAACTATCAAAGACAAATAACCACACCTAATTTAACCAACATTTGTAGGTAGGTATTTGTGCCCAGTGTCTACCATAATTCGCTTAAGATGTTACAGATCAATATTTACACTCCACTACAGAGAAGCAGGGATTAACACAAACAGATAATAGACACCTAGATGTATCCGTTTTGAGTTTAATCATCACATTAATTAGCCACGTATTGACACAAACGCCTGTTTGCGATGCCGACAATTTGATCAAACAACCTACAACTATTTAATAAACAATGTATCGCGAATATTATTTAATGTTACAATAACAATGTAGTGTACATATTTGTGAAGAGCAAACTTGTGAATAAATGACTACTTGCAGACTTGCTAATAATAACTAAATGCGCTAACTGAATAGTTAACAGTGTTTTCAGTACATTAAATATAAGTAATCTAAATATCTTGTCCAAACTTTTGTCTGGTTTATGAATTACGACGTCAAAGAAGCTTTTACCGCAAAAAGGGTAAATTATATTATTAGTGGCAAATAATGATTGTGTTGTTAGACAATCCGGTGGGTAAATATTCCCCGTGGTCCGACGAACCCTTGCGCATGTTATCGAGTGCCATCCCCTCAATTATGGCAACACAAATTTAAGCGAGAACAATTTCTCAATATTATCAGCCATCAAAATGGTTGAGGGTTTGTTTTTGATAGGTTTCGAGGATAAACGAAACTAATTAAGCGTTTTAATTAATCCTCCCATTGGGTGTTTTGTTACCGAAAATATTGATTTCCTTTCTCATTGCCGAAGAGCCTCCGGTAAGAAAGGTTCACTCACAAATGTTAGGCATTTATCTACTTTTTTACCTAACGTTATCCCGAAAGCCTTATTATGGAGGGTGGTAAGATTCGGCGAGTGTTGCCAGTTGATTCTTATAGTGACGAATTGCGACATAGGTGCTCGGGATCCCAGCTTTATTTTTCGCAACAAGTAGTACGAAAGTCCCGAACTTGTATATCGTTTAGTAACAAACTAGAGGATGGAACTAGCTAACTAACGTTTTGATGCGGTTAACTGAGCAGATTCAGCGACATAACCTGTCTGTAGACACAAATAAGTTGCTAAAGGGTTAGTTAGTTACCAGTTAAACCAGAGTAACTTTAGTTTAACTTGGGCTATCTATTTCGCGTCTATTTGATTACAACCGCTTATTGAGAGACATAAAGGATGTGATAGTTGTGTTCGTAATTATAAGTCAACGGGTGAAGTAATAAAAATAAATTAAAAGGAACTAAAGCAACCAACAAGACGCGGTGACATTAAGGAGTTGAGCGTATTTTTTAGTGCTCAAAGATGTTAAGGGGGAACGTTAATTATAGAGAGCTGATGGAGTGACATCCTATTAAAGATGGAGAACAATTTTATCATGAATATGAATTTTATCTTGAAGCTGAGAAAGTTTCGTTGCAAGAAAAAACACTTCTGTTTATTATTATATCTTTTTGATGACATAGACAAGCTATAAAATAATGAACAACTATTTATATTATTTAACCCGCCCTTTGAAATAGAAAGGGAAAAAATTCCACATCGTAAAAATCTAACATCATGAATCAAAGTCATCGAGAAATTCACTACTACTATTCCCATACGGACAATATAATCGCGACACATACTGATTCGTCCATTTACGACCGTTTACCCCATAAACGAGGTAACTTTTCGTGAAATTATTCAGTAGTCGCGACACGCACGGCCGGTATCACGACAAATGTATAGACAGAACAGTAATAGTTTAGTAACTCAATCAAATCGGAACAACGTCGCGTCGGCGACTGTGTCCCGTCGCGGCATGCGGGTTTATTGAATACCGTTATCTAAATTGTGGGGTCTTGATGCCCCCAACAAAGATTAAATTAACAGGTCGAGTGCAGGCCACAGCCGGGGGGCCTGTTCCGCAATTGTAACATCGGCTTTAATGCCCGATCGCATACCGCACGATAATCCCGCTGTTGTGTAATAGGCCTAATTGAATTGTCGTTACGTTATTACGTATTGAGTGGCCGCGTTTTGTGTCTATCCAGCCCGTGAGCGTAATCCTAATTAGTTACTGTTATATCCGATGTTTAACATGTTCTATCTATACGGATTTTGTAGCCTTTCATCGGATTAAAATAACTAGTAACAGTATGATTTGTATGAGGAATTAACATGTTCTGAATTTCCGTAAACAACCCCTTCGTTTCAGTATCGATTCTGCCTGGTATCAGCCTATAGAACTAAGTTATCCCGTTAACTGTTGGTATTAAACACTCATCGGTCAACCTAAATATAAAATGTTTACAAAATAAAGGTACTTACTGCATTGCTATGTGTCTGATCGGTCTTGAGCTCCTTGTGGTTAGAGAACTGGACGTAGACGGCTCTGCCGCGAAGCTGGGCCACGCAACCGCCGAAATACGCCACCATCGCCACTGCCGATATCTCCTCCGCCATTTCGAGGAATGCCTGCACAAATAAGGCCAACTTTTAGTTAACTTTAAATTAAAGGAAAAGTCTGAAAATACACTGCAAATGAAAATAAAAGAATGAGAAGTCTATTAGATTTAACATTTACCACATACTTCTAAAATTCAATTCGCCCTCTTCCATACATATTTGACCATAGTCCTACTTTGCATCTACCCCAAACTATCTAATAACATCTCTCAACGTTGAGTATCGGACAAGACAGAATAATAGTTCTCCGACTCTTTTGTTGGGTCGTTAAAACGTACAAACTCCTCGCTCGTAGAGATAAATCAATTGTTTAACAACAGCGGTAGTGTAATGCGGCGCACCCCAACTAGGTTTGTGTTTGCCAGGCCTATGGAGTCCAATTAATCGGATCCGAGCCTCCAACCATACATAAACCTACTCCACACGCGCCGACTGATCCGTTATGTAGTATTCTGTAGTCGGCATCATTCTCTAAAAGCGTTATGATTTCAATGGCCGTTTCGCCGTAAATTCATCTATTCCACGTCGTTTTCAAACCGCAGTATCCTGCTTTTGGCATCGGACAATATGAAACACACGGCTCTTTGTGTGTTATGCCGCAAATTAAATAGAATACTTGCCCGGGGCTAATTAAAAATATTCGTATACTCGGCGATGAAAAGCGGGGTCAGTGGAAAGTTCTACATAGAAACATAGGTATAAAAATGTACAATAATTGTTTGCGTACTGTATTTTTGGAGTATTTGCTTTGCTATCTATTAGATAAACAATCGATCACAAATATATTTATGCAAAACATATTCGCAAAACAAAAATAATGATGAACTCGGAGAGCATTATTTGAATTGCATTTTTAAAGTAAATAAACATTTCAAATTGAATGTTTTTCATTGGAAACGAACTTTGTATTTACTGAATAATGACCGACTCATCGTCCTTATTTGGCTTGGTAACAAACATAATTAATAAAACTGTTCGTTTGTCCAGGAATACCAAACGCTCGATCATAAGAGGTAACAAAATTCATCCCATCGAAAACAGTTACGAGATCAAAATCGATGCAGCACAAATTAATAGAACCGTAGCTGTCACGCGAGCGACGATCGTAAAATAGTGTCAACGCCTCTTTCGCTTTAATCACCGAGAGTGGGGGCGATTGTCCGCACCCACTCACATCCATGTTTGCCCACCTCTCCACAGATGGCGCCTTTGTAACCGGACTCTCACAGGTTCGGTAACCATCGACTACCAACGATACTTTTCATCATCCACTCTGAGTGCGTCAAAGGACTAGCGTCGACCACGTTCGGTACTTTATATTGATTAGTTTCAAATAATCTAGCGATGTACCTTTGCCAAAAGATTTTGTACGAGAACTTTTTACGATACACATGAATAAAAACGTATTTATTATTTCTTAAAAAGACCGTAATATTGCACAAAGTATTTCAAGCTGAACTATTTAAATCGCAAATTGAAAAATGGGAAACTCATGATAATCCAGTACTTTGCACCTCGAGTATGACTAGAAAAGGACACAGAACATTTTATAAGAAAAATCAAGTAAAGAGCCTGTGACCGTTCATAAAAAGGGATTCGACTTGTTCCTCATGCTAGAAGAAAGATTGTTTTCCTTCACGCCACGCTATATACAGGGTGGATGTCATACGAGCTATTTATTAGACGGGATAACATTGTCGCGGCTGCCTCCTGCGTTCGCGTAATAGGATTTTCTTTTTATTATTTTATTTCTCGGTTGTAAACTAACTCATTTTTAATTTGTCAGCGGGAAATCGTAAATTTCTCATTGCACGTGCCCGGTGGGTATTTCGACGTAAAATAGGCAATAAAACCGGCTGGATGTCGCCTTATAACCTGCTCGCACTTCTCGCTCGCGTGATGATGTGAACATACTTTTTGATGGATTACTAACTGTACCTCGGCAACTTGTTTCTGGACTTTAGCACTCCGCGTATAGTGCACACTTCAGCTAACAACGCCATTTGTTTTAAAAGCTTCACCACAGCACGACCAGAAACGGATACAGAAATTGAATAAAATATGATCATAAAATATCATTTGAGGAGGTCAATCACGGCAAACGTATCTCGATCTACACTCATTCATGAGCCCTTCTCGACCCAAATTGAAATTTATATTAGATGTCATCGCCTTTAATTTCCGCAATGTACAATTTTAGATGCAATCTCTCCCTTGGGTTTCAATTCGCGAAGTGTACCTTAAAAATAAGCTGGTAAAAATGGGAAAGGGGCCTAAAATGTAAGAGTGAATATTTGTTCCAAATTCGCCGTTCATTTTGACCCCGCAATAGATAAACGTCTCTCGTTTGACGGGGGTTAGTAGGGATGTCGATCATACTAAAATTGCTTTCCATCGTCGGCGTAACATTTTGTTTTAAAATATACAAAGCGTCATTTATCGTACGTCTTCTTATATATATTTGGGTTCGTTTTTGTTGTATGGTAAACAAATGATCAGGAAATGAATCTGAACACTTTTTAATGATGACTTCCATTAGACATCTCCTAAAGTTTTGAAGGATATGGTTGCACCTAGTATTTACAAGAATCAGGACATAATTACAGGTTACATACAGAAAAAATCAAGAAACTTCACAGAGATACTCATTAGTGCTATACCCGACAAATGCTCCTCAGTCATCCCCTGTCCCCCTAATACTGCAGTTACAATAAAACGTGGGTAGGGGTAGGCTGTGACAATGGTTAGCGGCCTATTTGCGGACAAGCCGTGCCTGCCACTTGTTGTGCTTCCTGTGGAGGCGAGCGCCATTGTAACTGAGTAGCTACATGGCCGACTTCATTTGTTAAATGAGGCCTGATCGGTTACGTGGCCTAAGTTTGGCTAATCTGCCTTAGTGGCTGACGAGAGGCTTGGCAAAGTTGAACTTAATTATGTAACTATTCGGTTTTAATATTCCGCTTTGAGGCATTGCTAAATGTAGCTACGATGGATGAAAATCGGCTTATGTCTCTTATCGTGAGCAGTAAAAATCTTCACTTAAAAGTAACACCAAATGAATGAACACTCACTTTCAACTCTAGCTTTTTAATATGTTTTGTGTAAATAATTATGGTAAGTAAACAACAGTTACCCACCCTCGTTACACAAACTCTCATACCTACCATTCAAAGTAAGTACCCTAATTAAAAGGATTACATTTACAAACCGATTTACCAAAAACAAATGTAGTATCTTACCTGATTTTTTCCTTTAAGCACGAGTACATTAGTGACCCTCCCGAAGGGCAGACCAAGTTGTATGATCTCGGCTTCTGTCGTCTCATTAGGTATGTTCCGTATGTGGATGACCCGCGACGGTTTGCCAACATTCTGTTCGAGTTTCACCTGTTTAAGAAAAGAATTATTCATTAAAACATATTATATAAACAAAGTTATAAACTAATAACTGACTTTTAATCTGAAGACAAGAAAGATCCATAAAAATATTTAATACTTAATGAAGAGAAACGTTTAGTAAAGAAAAACAACTATATAGATTCTTGTCCATAGTGTTCGTTGGACGCGATGATCCGTAATCAAATGGCGTTCGATTCTGGCTGAGCAAAAGCGAATGTAAAAGGCACACAGCGTATAAAATGACCGTTCTAATATACATAAATAAAGCTAGCATTGTTCGCGAGGAAGAGCCGTTTGGATAATTGAAAAGTCGATGTAGTATAATTGTCGAGGCTTATCGGGCCCAACCCCGATGTGGGCGCCATTGTTCCCCAGAGAGCCTTTTGATTACGGCGGCGGGCTCGAACCGAGTCCCGAATATATTGTAGCTTTGTATGACACTTCACTTTCCATTGAAGTGAAAAGAGCAACCTTTACAGCGCAATTTATGATTGTAAAAAAATCATAAACAAATTAAATAAAAATTCTAAATCTCACAACGTAGGTATAATAAAAAAGTGTTATCAAATATTTCCACGATTATAATTATGTTTTTGAGGAAATCTTAGCAGACATTTCACTTGGAACAGCGAATAAGATTTGGGGAGTTACGGGGTATCTAAGCGTCGCCCTTTTTACGTTCTTTGGCGGGCGGCGAAGCGTGGAGGTGTAACAAATGAGTCTAATGCCTATTAGTTCGACCTTGTTAAGTTCAGACAAAGTGAGCAGCTGGTCTGACAAAAGTGCAGGGAAAAGTCGAAACACTTGGAGAACTGTTCCATTGTGGCTTTTAGTGGCTAGACTCCGTATACTGTTGATACAATGCGATTGACTTTTTAATTACCTGCACTCAATTAAGAAGTACGAGAACGAACTTTATTTAGAACTCAGTGCGTACTTCTTTAAAATAGTGATTAAAACAAGAGTTTATACTTAAATGAAACTTATCGTAGTGCCTATTACATAGTAGAGCTGATTAATTTATAATTCGATTTTATGATGAAGGGTACGAAACATACTGAATAGGAACACAATCTGTTTAACAGAATATTTTTTTTTACGTTACGTCCAAACGCTTCTACCCACCCAAAACAAAAACAATCGAACTCACAGATCTTTATAAAAACAAACCGCTAACTGAAGAAAGAAAAGAGTACACAGATATGATATTTTTGAACCGCCCGAATTTCGTTAGATTCGACATCAAAAGAACCAAATCTCCGTAAATAAACAAATAAAAAAATATTTTTCCAAAGTGACTTGCAAAGGGAGGAATAAATCGTCGCACACGCTCGCCCACCTCGAAGGTACATTTCGGTATTTTCTCTTCTCACGAAAGAAAACAACTGGTACGTAAAACGTAAAGAAGGACATTACTTTCGCTGGGTCAGAAAATCTGCGAGGAACGATTTCCACATCAGGCACTTTAAATCATCCGCTCCGTCTCACATTTCATCCATAAATATTAAATCTTGGCTTGGTTCTTTGGATAGAAAAAATGCTATCGTATGACATTTTCCCTGTGAGGATTTCCCGGAATCGGTCAATTTTCCCGGTGATCGCGCCGGCCGTGTTTATTGAAACACTATTTCTCAGTTGGCCGCGTCTACGGCACCATATTATCATTAACTATAACTACGGCCACACTCGTGTTGACATCTACTTTGACCTATCAACACCAATTTTGTCGCTCGGATGTTAATTAATTAATATTTTACTCACTTTATATAATTTTCGTGAATATTTCGTAGCAGTTTGGTATATGTATTAACTCAAGTACAATATAAATTAAGATATTAAACCGGGTATCGAATAACATAACCGCGCTGAAGTACTGTCATAAATTGATAAAATATGGGGAAATTTGACTCAAGCAGCGATTAGAACTGTTTTCAAACTTGTTTGCGGTAATATTATGGAGCCATAAACTCGCTGCCTCAACTTAACATTATTATGTTTTCTGAAAAATAATAACGGCACTTGTCTGTGCTGTATTTAAGAATTCTCAGTGGCTGTTTAATTATTGAAAGCATTTTTCCTCAAAGGAAAACTCCGTGAACAGTTTCATTTAACCCATCTTTTTTCCATCTAAATGCTCTTTGTTTTCTATGTTTTTCAATGCAAACCATTTAGGCTAATAGCGATAATTTGTTCAGCAGTTATAAGTATTCGTGCGTTTTGCTAGTTTTTTAGCCGAGGTTTGAAAGGAAAGAATTATTGTATCTATTACCACGAGCAACAACAACCTTAACACCCGCTTATAACATTACTAACCAACTTCAAACACATCTGAAGCATCGGAATTTGTAATCACGTAACACTCCTGTAACCGAACACTGATATTGGCACGTTCAAGGAAACACGAGTCAAATGTACCTGAACACACTAAGTATTCTGCTTACGGCCCGTTCACAAACGCCCCGTCGTCGTCGGTAGCACACTGACTAAGGAAACGACATTCTATAATCCGCTTGTGGCGCACGGGTCAGGCTCGACCCATCAGAAACGGGTGGTATTACCCGGTTTAAGAGCCACGTCTTATTTTTTAACATCTGTTAAGGGTCATGTCAAGGTTTTTAAGTCTTAAGTAACATTTATGCTTTACAAGTACAGAGTAATAGTCGCTCCAAGCTAGCGATATTATATTTTTAATATTCCTCGCTTACCTGTCTTGGACGGCTATTTTGCATCGGGTAGTGGTACCGTAATTGACAACGGAGATGTAGGTAGGTTTATTTTTAAAGAAATATGGTAGCCAACTAATAAGGTAGTTCAGTCTTGTTAGGTATGGTAGGTAATGGGCGCTGTGAAAGCTGAATAGATTTCAAATAACTTTTTAACGGATTCGCTCATTTTTCATGCTATAAGTACCTACGTACGACACGAGTGCTGTAGAAATAACTATAACTTATTAAATTGGATAGGTTTTCCAATTATTTACAAAGCATACCTTCAAGTTACGGCATCCGCAGTAGATAGACAATGACTGAGCGAATATCAAAGAAAACGGCCCTCGAGCCTACAGCCAAATCGATTTCGTGATGCAGGAAAACTTCCCACAAATATTTATTTTATCTACGTAAACAAAATGTTTAGGAACTTTACCTATTCATGTAAGAGGATTCGTTAAACTTTTAGCTGTACTGTTTACTATTTAATAAATTAATATTGTGCTAAGTAGCTTTGGTTCGTTCAATTTAGTAAATATACCCAAGTGCATTGTAAGAAAAACTGATAACAATCGTTTTATTTTTAGCGTCGCTTCTTGCTTCTAAACGTTTAAACATTTTTAAGATAACTGTAGAATGTCGGGACATTTTCAAGATGATTGTCTTCATTTCAAAGAGGGAGAAATTCACATCTTAGCATGTAAGATGTTCTTGCATCTAATCTGGGTAAAATTTTAAATGTTTGAATAAAAGTTATAAAGAATGCATGCATGAATGATGCATACATCGATTTTTTTATAAATTCATCAACTGTAACACAAAATTAACAATAGGGATGCCGACAATTTTTTTTGTCCGTCCTTTTTGTTATTATAAAATATTGGACACCTTTTTTCCTTTTTTACGTAGTCAAAAGGTTGCGGCACATACATTAAGTTAAAATGTGGCATGACGTCACGCCTTGCTAGATTTTATACTGAATTGCGACGTAGCGGGGGTTCGTTACGTCCTGGGGTCCGGGGACCCCCAACTTAAAATGCGTTTTATCGAAGCTATTTTTTATTAATATGATTAAGCAAAAAATATGTGTCTAATATTTTTTTAATATCTGTACTAAATTAATTTTATTTTTTTACCCAGGCGTCACCCCTATTCACGACACAGTGGACAAATTTATCACAGCTACATAATGGGATAAAGTACATTTATTGATGGCCCTTAACCATGTCTACAATTTGAGAAATAATGTAGTATCGTAGAGAAATCTCTCAAAGTCAGTATCGGAATCCTTGAACTAATAACAATTGCGATTTAGTGGGTCGCTCGGTAGCAACTCGATGAAAGTTTGAGTACCACAGGTACGAGGCACAAGTTCTCATGTAGCAGCGATATTTATCGTAACTAGCTGCGACTTGGCTTGCGATAAATGTTGAATTTCTTTTAACGCTGATCACTTCCATGCATTTTCTACGAGTTTTCTATTTGGTGATTTTTTATAGCTCATTAAAAACTTCCTGACAATATTGGCCTCTAAAATAACCTGTTCTGATCAAAGCTCTTGAGAGCTCTAATAAACAAACTTACCAATGGTAATGAAAGGATTTAAAGATAACTAACATTGCTCTGTAGGTAGTCCAAAATCCTTCCAAACTCTATAAACTCAAGAACCAAACAAAATCCTCTCAAACAAACAAATTATATAAACAACGCCGATATCCAAGGGAATATTGTTTTCTAACTTTCCTCCATAGCAGAAGTATACTAAAACAACCCGCCATAATTGATTCTTATGGCTTGCACCACACTTGCAGTTGCATCCGCCGTTAAAATTTCAAGAGCATTATTACACCAGAAATCGTTGGAGTCGATTCGTTGAAACTTTTAATTGGCAGTCCACTGGAATATTGTATTTCAATGCCGCCCATCAATGATATTATTTGATACAGATTGAGAGCTACTTCCGGGCTAGTTATTACAGTTGTACCATAAAATAAATAGAAGCACAGCGTTTATAGTTACTGGTCATTATTAAAGCTTTATTCATTGCTATTGTGTAGAAATTATTCGCAAAATGTGGGTAGCGTATTTAGTATGAAATTTTAGTGTAGGCCTTATTGGTGAACTCGACGAAATTGTTTGGTTGGTCTGTATTATTAACTGATTTCAGTACATTTGGAAAATTTGAACCATTGAATTCGAATGTTGCATTATTTTATAGCATTTCAAATAGATCGTAAATGAAGTGTTGGAAAGGCTTATTTAGTTGATTAGAGAATTAATTATAACTACCTCAGATGAACTTGAGCAATTTTCACTACCTACTAATAAAACCTCAACGCCTGTCTTGTATAAAAGACAAAAAAATAAAGACTAACAAAACCTCTTATCTCTTGCGAAAAGTTGTAAAAATCAGGTGCAGGAAATTGGTTTGCCGATACGTGGCGACGACAGACGAATCGATAAACTTAGTGTTGTTCACTGGTTTAAAACATCCACTGTGATACTGTTCTCGAAACTTACGAGATGCTTCATAAAATTCGAAGGGGTAGCCGCATGTAAAATATTCCAAAAATATTATAGAAACACTGAAGTATTGCTTTTGAGGCTATACTTACACTATTATTAATACATATAACAAACAGTAACGAAGTCAAATATGTACATTGATTTAAAAAAAAAGTAATTGCCACGAGGTGTGGGAAAGAGTCCGATGACGAAAACGGCGATGATGAAAATGGCTAAACGGATTTGGATGAAATTTGGCACACAGTTAGTTTATAACCTGGATTAACATAGAGGGTCCTTTTAATCCCGGTGGTACGTTCCCGTGGGGTATTTTCCCGACACCAAAGTGGGCGAAGCCGCGGGAAAAAGCTAGTACAGATATAAAGCCAATATGATGTACACGTACAGGTATCTACTTACTATAGCCTTTTTTTATGGCAGATATAATAGTTGATCACCGAAAATTTTCCGACATTTCCCAGCACTAATAATTTATTATCTGCTAAAAGGTAGGAAAGTCACCGAGATTTTATATCTATTGTCATCACTTATTTTCATGGTTCATGTATTTCTGTGGTGTGGCCAGCGTCAAAAGTCGAATAACACTGCTACTTTTACACATCATCTAAATTGACACAAAATTATGATATAGGTAATAGCTACCGTCCGGCCGTCGGAAGAATGCGTTCTAGATATACTAACTCAACTATTTCATACTAACGATTATGTGTTTTGCGAATTTGATCCTTATTACTACTGGAAATCGTCCAACTACCTGTTAGTTGGACGATTTCCGGACGATGTCAGGAACGCATTGTCTCGACTTCAGAATTTAAGAGTTATTAATATTCTTTAAATTTGACTTCTGTTCCAATTTTAATTAAATATTTAGCTCAACATACTGACGAAATGTGGGTGTACACCTCTGCTTAAACCTTCGGGGAATACAGGCGTGATGTTATGTTATTTAGCTCAATAATTAATATTAAAATTACTGAAGTGTAAATCGAATTTTGTCGCTGACTATATATATAATAATAATAGTTTACTTTGCCGGAACGGGCCTAGAGTGAGGAGCCAGACCAAGAGAGATACAAAAACCCGCAGGGCAGCATGTGGCGAGCTGTTGGGCAGTTGCGACCCCACGGACCCGATCTCCCGGGAGAAGTCTTGTTCCTCACCTCTGGCTTGCCTTTATTGCCGGCTGGAGTGAACACTGACGAGGAACAGAGCTCCCACCTCATTCTTGCCTTCATTGGCTGGCTTGAGTGGAGACTCGTAAGAGCAAACGTGCTCGGAGGAAGGAAGTATTCCAGTAAGTGCTCGTAGGGATCTTGACCATCTTCCGGGCTCTGGGATTATTCTGAAAGCCGTGGAATACTTCTCCACTCCTCAAGCACCTCAGGAAGTGTTGCCCCCTTGTCGCTACGTCACTTTGTGCTAGCGACTGTTTTCGGGGGCCCATTATTGAGTGTGCAAGTCTAATAAGGCTTAAGACTATGTTAGTAGCACTTCACTTTGCACTAGCTTGTCTTGTCTATGTGCTGTCCTGTGGTACTTGTCCGCGGATGCGACGGAACACCACGTCCTGCGGCCAAAAGTCTTCTTCCATGACGAAGGGCAGATAACAGTTCGGTACACGCACCACGAACGCCTTGAAGTTGACTATATCCCTATAGCCTATATATCCGGTCAAATAACGGTTCCAATTTAAAAAATACTTATCATTTTTTAAATTTATTTTAAAACCAAATAGCTACGTAGATGCGTCCCAAAGAATATTCCAGAAGTAAAGTGGTCGAACATCCTCACTTTACTTAGCTAGGTGCTAATTCATCCATGCATAAGAATGGGACAACTTCGCGTCGGTAAACTTTTAATAGTGGCCTTCGCTGGGCCTGAATCGCTTCGCAACTTCCAGCCATTTTGCCTTAAGAACATTATTCATTGAAATAAATATTGTTATCAGTTAATCCTTAATTAAGGCGAAGATATTTTTCTAGTTTGCAGTAGTAGAGTAAGCCGATCGCTTTTTATGCAGGGTTAAATTAAATTGTGCAAGATAAGCCTGTTTGATTGCTAAAAGAATGAAGCACATACTACCTATGTTTTGAAATCAGTTGTTTTATTGTTTTGGATAAGTCAAGAATCTTTTGTCACGGTTAGATAAAAACTTTAGATAAATGGTTGTACCATCTATATAAAATTATAACCATTTTATTGCAGCAAGCAACCAAACACAACACATGTTCCGTGGGGGTCGTTTATACGCTAATATGATAAGAATACAATAGCTAGATCAGGCGCTACCAAATAAATTCAGGGGCACTTTATGAAATGAACTTTTAAAAGGCTTTGAAAGACTCTCAAAACCGTCAATAAACACTAAAATATTCATCTAAAACTAACAGAATATCAATGAAATAAACACACGATCGATAAAATTCACTTACCTACGTTTACATTGAATGTTATGTAGTGCATGTAATAACGATAACAAACCATAAAGGTGTACGGTAAACTTTCCCCTCCATCTGTAACTATGTCTTAAATCACACGTACCGTAAGTTTTTGTTTGAACAGACGCTCAGGCCGTGTTCGTGGTAGGAAATCGTAAAATAAGATAGCCAAATGGTTTTAGTACCCCTAAAACTAGCAGTAAAATAGTAAGTGCCCCGCAATGAATATCTTTATGAGATCATTTGATTGATTACTAAATTTTCTTGGAACGAAATCGATGAGGTGGCTGTATTATATTTCATTCGATTTTAGGAACTGCTTTATTAATACCTTTAGTTTATAAGATAGATAACTTGGAATAATACGAAATGGACTGTGTTTACTGCGGCTTCATTAGTAAACAATATTGATGTTAATTATTCTATTAGCAACTAAACTATGTACTAACAAAGTCAGTAAACGCGGCTGCGTTATTTGCGTACGCGCTTAGCACTCACAATACGCAAATATCTTATAACTCCAAAGGCTGTTTAGGGTACTTTACTAAATAAGTTATTCTCGTCTTCAGAGCGTCATTCGAATATAAAACAGTAAGCTATTTATAATTTTGCCAGCTAATTTACTGTTTTCCACCGAGTGGGGCAATTTAAAAAGAAAATAACAATTAGGTACTCCAATGAATAAGAAAAAAGGGGCAGAATAGATCGTAAATTCTTCTCCAAATAAGATCAGCAGTCAACCTGTGCAAGCGAAGTCGTAACTCCGTAAGACAAGCTCGTAAATGCTTAAGTAGTGGTAAACGCAGTCCCCGGGCATCTTCTGATTTGATTGATCTTTACAAGGCAGACCCTTTGCGTTTTTACAGGAAACGTCAAGAAAATGAGGAAAAAAACGGGGAACATAATTAATTACTTGATTTGGACATTAATGACCCGGTCAAAGAGGACGAGGGTTGATAAGTGTGTTTTGTACAGACGTGCTCGCTCTGACATTGGTATTATTTCAACGAGAGGACAGTATGTATGACTTCAAAGTTGAAGAAAAAATTCCAAATTAATTAAAACTGCCTGCATATTCCTTTCAATTTGAAATTGAAACTCGAAAAACATTGAAAAATTACCTTTATTTATTTTTCCTCTAACGGCCCAAATACAGCTCATAAAACATTCTATATAAAAACAGAAGCTCTGAGTTTTCCTTCAATATTTTCACAGCATGAAGTGTTTGCAGTACAACACAAAGGGAGAACATAAAAAAATACTTTTAAAAACGAGTCGCCATTCCGCCGATAGGCACCAAATGAATATTCAGGGCAACAAAGGAGAAGGGGTGTCGCAAAAAGGCACTGCCTTAATTTTCATTGTAGAAAAAAGCGGGGCAATCGCTAAACCATAAAATAGCAAATAAATAAGCAACGTTGGGACACGTCCCTATTTAATTATGAATTAAGGCCGAGCAGTAACGAGATCACAATGTAATTAAGATTACTGCGGCGAGGTTTTTTCAGGGCGCCCCTAACAAGTGAGAGTAAATGGACGGCAAAACGCCGCGAAACTAAAATGGCTACCTTGTTTTGCTTGAGATGGGAATCATTTAATGAATCTTGTTTGGGATTAGATGATTACGAACTAATGGATCTTCGATATATTGCTACAAGGATTGCTTTTGTAATGGCTTAATGATCCTGTAATCGAACTAGTTGAAAAGACATTAAAACATTTACACAACTTATAAAATTAAAACAGAAACAGAAGTCTTCGTTCTTGTCAAGGTTGGAAAATATATTGGAATAAACTACTCAATTTAGAATAATATAATTCCCACGTTTCTTGAAATGATATTAACCCAATAAAATATTAAAGGTAAAGGTAGGTACCAGACATTTTATTACGCGATATCGCGAAGAAAATAAGAATAATTTCAATTTCTTCAGAGCCACTACACATCTGTAATACTTATAGGTAGTACAAGAATCATTAAAAAGGTTTTACGTAAATTCCTATTGAAATAAAAAAATAACATTTCTCTTGTACGCAACAGCCAGTATGATATTTTATTTTCGCAGTGACATAATGACCGGTGACAGCGGGGGAAATAAACTGCGTGAGGGAAGAATAAGAAAATGGTTTCTTTTCAACGAGACGGTTCGCTTCTATTTAATTTGCGTAAATGATACCTACGGCAATGTTTTAAATAGGTTTGGGAATGAGAACACACCACTACAGTATTACCTATGTTTACTGAAGAATGCTGGTTTTTCTCACAGTTTATTACGAAGTATGCTCTACGATGTATGCTCCAAGAAATATCAAGGAGCGGTAATGTATCGAGTTTATAACTTTTAGCAGTGCATACGTAGTGACAGGTCCATCGCTTCGTAAAGGTAGGTTATGTACTACGCTGCTTGTCTCCTAAATAATTTGTTATCATATTTCGCGAATAGATAATTAATATTTATTTAATTCCGCGGAACTTTGACATGTTCAGTAATTGAATGCTAAATGATTAGAATTATCTGCAAACATTATAAATGCTGTCCCAAATGCTGTTAATTTGCAACTAATTTGAAAACACTACGCGGTTCTTTTACATGAGTATACCAAAGACGTCAGAGGAAATCGCGAATCGAGCCTTATTAAATTGAATTGCAGCTTTAGCGTAAGCAGTAGAGCTAATTAGCACTCCGAGACATAAGTCTGCCTTTAAACTCAACATTTTTATAAAACTCCTTCAAGCAGTGCGTAGTTTTTATTCGTTTGCTGAGCTCAACCACAAACGTTGAGGAAGTGGGGAATATGTAACACAATCTGACCTACGAATGTAACACGTTATTCCGTTTTAATGGATGATGCAATCCATTTGGTGGTCGGAACACACGGCCAGCACTGGTCTCGACAAACAAAGAACTGTTTGAACAGCACCAAAACAAAGTGTGCATGCAAAACTCGCCCGTATTTATGTAAATACACGATGAAACAACTGCAGTAGGTAAGACCCAAAACTGCGACCTTGTTTATTTTTATAAACAGTTTTCTTCTATTTTGATTATTTTCTACCTTTTGCCACGTGCGAGTTTTGTCTGAGATTTTTTTTAACCTTCCCTCTCTGGCATCTCGATAATTAGTGCTGTGTACATACTGTGCATTGTGGACGGTTTTAACCTTTCGGTTAACGGTATCGGTTTATGTTACATTGAAATATGGGCAGTGAATAAGCTATAAAGTTTTTATTTATTAAAGTGTTTAACAGCTCATTACCTGTTTATTAAAATATTTTACTGCTCATCTATTAATCTATTTGAAACTACAAGTTAAGCTTTATATTTGACAAAAATGCAGATACTTAGGTATTTAACATAATTTGTGTAAACATAGTTTAACCTGACTAAAATATTATGGCTAAGAATTTTACCTCCCATATCCGAATTATCTGAAATGAATGCAGGATATATAAAAAGTTAAAATAACAAATATAATAACAAGCCGATAGAATATCACATCTCGTTGCAAACGCAATAAATTATCAAGCGAAGGAGTGAAACGAGGAAATGTTCAAAGAAATAGGATAATGGAAGTTCGTTTCGTGTACTTCAAATTGTTTTATGAATATTGAACAAAGGGCCTTATTTTTACGCATTCGTATTCAATTAATATTTAATTCTGAATAACGTTACGTTTCTTTTTTCAGCACATTTTCGTCTTGTTCAAATATTACATATTTTAACAAATATTACTTATACAAAATTGGCTGACAATTATTTTTTATTTAATTTTAAGGCCTGTACACACTGACCACATATATGGGTTAACCGGTTAACCTTATCGATTTAATTCTATAATATGTAAAAATTCATCCCGGTATCGGCAACTCAGGGGTGGAGATTAATAAAAATTTGACCCCCAAACCCTTAGGGTAGCTCTTTATGGCACGTTGGCTTTTTACGAGGGACCTTTTATTTTAATACTTATTACGGTTTCGCGATTCCGCCGTTTTATCGCGATTAATCGTTTTTCAGTTAATTACACATTTCAGCAAAAGAAGTGCCGTTAAAAAGGTAAGTAAAGGAATGGGCTGTAGCTACTTATTTTCATCATTGTATTGTGTGTGGGTGAATTTTATATTCATGATCTTTAACTAATAATTGGTCAGAATCGATTTCTTTTAATGAATTAATATACTTAGAATTTGCTCAATGCCTACTTCACCTGCGCCGGTTGTTGTGTTTAATCCGCCAGCTCATTTTTTGGGCATACTTAATGTGTTAGGAATGCCGCCTGCCGATTACGAAACTCGGTTTACTACAAAACAAAGTTAATCATTAGACAAAGGTTTTAAAAAATGAGTTTTTTTTTAAATTTTGTACTTTATTCGACGAAATTAAAGTTTGTTTCTTCACGAAGTTTTTCCTTCATCGATGTCACTAATGTCCAAGACAAACTCAGAGTAGGTACCTACATATTAATTAAAAAAGTCACATTGGTACTTGCCCGAATTCGAACCCAGAACCTCGCGCATGAGAGGCGAGGCCTTAACCACTGGGTATCATGACGTTTTACTGTAATATTACTGTCAGATATTATGGTTTATTTACCTTTTTCGCAGCGGAGTCCTGGTTGTTATTGTCGGCGTGGTGCGGAGCGGCGGGCGCCATGACGGTGACGCCACTCTGCGAAAGAAGCTCGTCGGAGCCTCTCTGAGGACAAAAGAGAAATACTATGAAGAGCACTGTCTTATTTAACAGATTTAAACTAATTGATAGCTAAAATTATGAACTACTTTATGGTGTGGAATACTACATACAGTTTATTTTATTTTTAAGATTTGAGATGTAAAAATTGTGACATGCACTGGTTGGTGAAGAGAATTTACTGAGTAAAAATCGTGTCTAATTCCGTAATCGTCCCACGACCGCTCGACCCAGCTGCTAGTTTGTTAACGAGCATAGAAATTAGAAAATAACTGCGTTCTAGACAAAATGTCATCCCTAACTTTGCTAGAATAAAGTAGTTCGAAATATAAATGAATTTCGTAGGTAATTTGGAATCAATGATTGTACAATAACGAATGTTTCTACTGAAAACCAGCACATTAACAGATGTATGCTGTCATTCAAATTAAGCAGTCCAAAATATAGTTAAAATATAGCTAATTTAAAATCAATGTACGGGCAATGAAAGCGAATGCTTGTAGTGAAATCAGTAATTGGACAAATGCGGAAAATTTTCAATGCATCAGTTACAAATTGTTTGAATAATATTTTCTGATAGTAGTACCTAATTGTATAGTTTGTTCTGGTGCTATTCTACAAAACTTTTAATGAAACTGTTGAATGTCTATCGACATTTTACGAAACGAGAACGTGTCAATATCTAGCTTTACCACAATGTGAGCCGAGCCTTTAAACGATGCGAAATAAGGCCGCGTCGCTGCCAAAATATTGACAGGTGACTTTGCATGCGTGAAGACGTCATCTCCCCCGACACAAAGGGAAAAACGTAACAAAATAAAACAAAAACACAATTCCGGTACACGCCAACGCACACGTCAACCCGCCCTTCCCCGGGATCAATCTCAATTTAAGACGGCGAAATGACAGACCTCAGCAGTTAAACGCACCGGGCTAAGGTATAAATCACGTTACGTAATAAAGAAAACGTACAAATGACGCAACACCGCAGATTTTGTATCGCGATGCTCACACCTGGCGACGACGCCTGGATATCACTCACACGGGACACTTAATAAAGCCGAACATCAATTGTTCTTAATGCGAAAAATAACAGACGGTGATACACTCACCAACCTATGTAAACCTACATTCGATTATGAAAATGCAAATTAGGAAAGTAATCTGTTATTAGGAACATCCACATCAAACCTACGTAATCCATTCGAATTGTTACCAAGCGCTTTTTATTTTATCAGAGCAGAATATTCGTGGAACTTCACAATATTTTAAGGTAATAATAAATTCTGAAACAAAGTATGCAGATTTTGTTTGAGCTACACTCCAATAAAAGAAAACCTTTTAGCTCTTAGTTTCGCATTCGTGATAACTGTGACCCTATATTTGCATTTTACTTAATATTATGAAAAACAGATAAAGGCGCAGCGGGATTCTCATTTTTCAGCATAAAACTTTCATTGTAGAAAATAAACGTTCGCTCAGAAATAAAACCAACATTCGCGAGTCCTATTCCTTGGAGTAATTTCGTAGAGCGCGTGTAATAATTGCCCGAAATTAAATAACATTTTTCACAACAACGAAAAAACAGCACGGATGAAAATTTTGCGGAAGGAAGGCGGATTGTGTTGGGGAGTAGCAGGTATCGTTTCCTTCGCTATTTCTCAACTTAATGGAGAATGATGTTGAATGATGCCTTCATGATGAAGACAATGGTGACATTCGGTATAAATACGGGGACTAACGTTATTTGTCTAGAGGCTCATCAGTACCAGGTAGAACGTATCCGTCAGAAACGTAAAAGTTGCTGCCATTTTGTATAAATGATGGACGCTTATTTTTTACAAGGACTTTTTATTACAACACCTTTAAATTTAAAGTCTGTATCCAAACAAATTCGTTTGAACTTTTTTAACACAAACAATCGGGATCCTGTTTTATTTTCTTTAGTAACAACTGTTTACCAGTAGAAAACCTAAAGAAAATGGTATAGGTTTAAAGAAACTTTATTCTCAATAAAGACATATTATCACATTGAGAATCTACAACATACACAAATTACAGAAAGTTCGTCATCATCAGACATAAGCTAGATACCCATTCATTGTCTTGTCGTCATCAGTCATAAACTAGATACCCATTCAATATCTTTATTTCTCCAAATGTGATCGATCGGCAATTGTATACAAACTAAACTAGACTTTACTAGGTAAGTAATATCGTGAAATGAAGGTATTAATGAATAATTTAATCTGTCCACATAATACGTGCGTAGCTATGTACGAATGGGACCTACAACGCAAAATCAATTCCCTAGATTGGTTCTTCACAAGACGGTATTTGGTTTTACTCTCGAAAGAAAACTGTGATCTTTTCCCGATGAGAAACATACTCAAACGTTTCTCCAATATGTCATTTGAATGAGCGTGATACGAGGGGCCCACATATCAAAATATAGGGAATAAAATATACATGAAAGGTTTACTTATAACAGGCGAACGAGCTTGGGCCCGTCTTACAGATAGTAAGGACGCAAAATGATATGTTTACGTGGTCAAAGAGGAGTATCGAAGTCCATTGTCGGAAATCAATACGGATAATGTATTAGTGATATTAAAATGTGCTGAAAACGCTTGGGAACGATGGGACACAAAGATTGTTGTTATTTATGGAATCTATAGGCATATGATAAATATTACTTTCGATACTTGGACAAATAACATTTGGAAATCACTTTAAAAGCTTCAACCAAATGGGGAGAAGTAGAATATCAGGTTCTAGTACCTATTGAATTCGATGAGTCCGATTTCTTCAGCGAATTAGGTGTATGGGGTATACGATGACTACTACAGAAGAACCTTATTTTTATTGTCGTTACAGGATAAATCTCAGTAAAAGAATTCCAAAACAAACAGTTCAGGTTTCTTAATACCATTGTGTGCTTTATTTGGTCAAGATTGATAAATTAACAGACATTTTGGTACTAATTAGTATCAGGGATTTATTAAACCTACTAATCAGAAAAAACATGTTAAAATAACCCTGTCTGCAATAAAACTCTGTGTAGTGTGTAAAATGTCCCCAGAATATAACAAATATTACCATTTGTTCCTAAACTGGCAGCGCGCGATTTTTATGAACATCATAAACATATCCGACAGCACTATCGTGTCATATGAAATATTTATGTGCCACTAACACTCTTCAGAGATCATTAATCGATATGTACGAGTACCACCTCCAATATTCGAGACGAGTTTACGTTCAATGAAACGCGAACAACTGATTTTTTTCGAAATACTTAGTATCATCGAATCGTGATACTAGAGATGACGGATATTTCTGAACTCTGTAACAATAAGATCGATGGATGCAATTCCATAAAGATTTGGCGGCTTCGACGAATGTCAAATAAAATATTATATCCACTATGCACCATCATAGTAAGAGGGTAAGCTTACATAATAAAACTCGTGTCGAGAGCACCTTGTTTCTGTGGTCGAATGAAATAGGAAGAAACGAGAGAAAACGAACATTTACGATGCGAATGAAAAATCGCTTCGGCATTTATGACGTCATTGTTCCTGAGAATGAATCTAATATGAAAAAAATAAAAGGGTCTAGCGTGGAAAGGCTGTAACGAGTCTAATAATTTTTATTGCGATTTCACGAGCTTACAGTCTGATTTAACTCGACGTGTGTAAATTATGATTTAATTTAATAACCAGCGTTGAAAACGAGCGTAAAATGTTTTTATGTGAGATAATATACTTTTCATTAAGAGTCATGCGTTACTCGCACAATTTTATATTCATGTTTTATGGGCGCAAGCAACTCGGCGGAATTGGATCGTTAACAAAAACATACATGGATTTGGGTAACAGCTTGCTACAAATGCTGCCAACAAGAAGTCAATACATCAACCGATATAATATTGTATAGTTCAGGGCATTAATTATACCGTTTATGTTAATTCATTTAACGCTCTTAACAGAACAATTTTTCACCTTCGTGCCCAGAGAGTGTTAATTAACTTATTTTGCCTTGATTAAAAGAACGGGTTTACTTAAGTTAGAAGGAAAATGAATCAAAAATAAATACTAGTACTACGTGGAAAGTTTCTTAAAACAGGACTTGCGTAATAGTAACTTTACAAAAGGTATTAGCTTAAAAATACCTTATGCACTTACATAATAAACGGAGCTTGTTCAGTGGAAATTTTAAACCAAGCAAAATTCTGAAGTAATGAGACGAAATAATTTTCTGGGATATAAGGTAAGCTTTGCAAGCTAGGTACCTAAGGTATTATGTACGTTACCGCTAATGCCCGCGAGTAGCGTGTCGAGCGTGTAGACAGACGGCGCGCTAACAAGCCTGTGTACACCAGGCGATGCGCGCTAAGCACCGCGCTGCTGTCGATCTCATCATCGCGAGTCGCACCGTGTGCGCCGCACATTCGTCTAATGCTTAATATCATCCCGCCCGACCGCCTTCGACTAAGATGTCGAAATTAACGATCTTGATAATATTTGTCGGCTCAGCGCTGCCAAGCTCCACTCGTAATTAATTGCACCAATTTGTTCTGCGCTTATAACGGACATTTGTCAAGCGCCCACCCGCGCCGGATGATTTTCGCACTAACTTCATAATCGATATTCGGAAATATCGATTATCGCCCAAACTCTTTGCCCCAACCCGGATATTAAGACGTTCCGCAGTCATTAATAAGCCGTAACGATGTTTTCTTCGATTCCAACGAGCAATATAAATTCCAGTCATAATTTATTATGTTTGTACTTGCCGCTGTAGTTGAGATGTGTGTATTAAAAATTCAAACTGTGACTGCGATAAATTAGGCAGATACGAGACGATGTAAAAGTTAGCAATTCTCATCACAACTAGGAGGCAAACCTCTTAGCCCCAGAACAATATAAGGAGACATTACTCGCTGTCACAACTCTACTTTATAGGGAAAGTAGGAGCTGCGAGTTTGTGTGAACAAAGTTGTAGGGGCCTGGTTACTTTAGTAACGAATAGAGACGTCAGGAGGTAACCGCCACTCGAGCGCAACTCGCGTGCCATTTTAACTCGGGCCAAACTATGTCGGGCTAACGCTGGGATCGATGCGGTAAACTGCTCTGTTACTCTCAACAATATATTGATTAAAGGGTTATCTAGTATCCGCGTGTATTACGATCCGCTTTTAAATCGCACCTGTTAAAGTTGTAAGATAGATCGGATCATTACGCTCACTAAACTCGAGATTAATGGCCGCTCAATTTACGATACAGTTAGAGCAAAACTAATCTGGTCTGAGGAAAAGTTGTGCGATAAAAGTTAACAGATACAGAGCGAGAGAAACAAAGGGCAACGTTTAGAGGCGACGTTCATTTGCATACGAGACGGTACGAATACAGTGCAGTGGGCGCATCGCTGTGTTTTATGGCTTTCACTATTTTATAAACAACTGGAATGAAACCTTGAACATTTACCAAAAGAACTAATTTCCGTTGAAACATTTATCATAAAAAGTTATTCAGAGTTAACGAAATTCTAGCAGAATACATTAGTCATAATTTCAATCTGCCCTAATTACGTTTTATAAAAATAATATGGGGCCTACTGTATTTGGGCTCAATGAGATTGAGTTAGTCCAGTGGATCCAATAAAGGCTAATGTCACTATAAGAAACGTGTTAATGGTTGTTATTTATCGTGTGAGAGCGGGAGAATAATCACAGATACAGTCTGCGCCCTGACAAGGATGTTACAAGCCAACCACCAACCAGTATGATTTATGAGACAATATTGCTCATGTACGAATAAATTACAAACCTAAATATTCAATCAATCTGCCTAGCCTTTTCCCTACTATTTTGGGGTCGGCTTCCAGTCTTACCGAATGCCGCTGAATACCAGTATTTTACATGGAGCGACTGCCTATCTGACCTCCACAATCCAGTATCCGATACCCCTTGGTAAGCCAAGGGGTATCGTATTACCCAGTTACTGGGTCAACCAGTCTTAACTGGCTGTCAGAGTTTCGGGCTTCTGACGACCCGTAACGACTGTCAAAGATCCATGAATGACAGCCGGGACCAAAGGCTTAACGTGCTTTCCGATCGTCGTCGTTATCGTTTTTTGTGAAAGGAGTCTCGGTATGTAAAGATGGTCACCCATCCACAAGCCAACCCAGGCAAACCAAAAAAATAAACAAAGCAAACCAACAACAAGACATACCAAAACATTGAATAGAAGAAATAAGATTTTTTCAGCAATTAAATTCAGCATGCATTATTATAATTTGCAGCTAAAACTTATCTCACTCCACACAGTTGAAGCTACTTTCTTTAGTTTTTACTACCCATATTCATTATACTTGAGGAGTTGCGAAAGCGGCTTAGTGTAGGTTGTGACGAGACAGGTCCGGCCGCCTCCTAATGAGAAACTATCAAACTCCAACGGCACATTTGTCTTGTTAATGCTAATATTCAATTCTCTAGGCGACGCCGCGTCGCTAACTAGGCTTTTAGTTGGTCGTGTACCGGCAGGCTAATGTAGAATCTACATTGTAGATACCGACATGTAGTCAGGGAAAATTAAGTCAAGTAGTTACGGGTATTTTTTTGCTCTGGCACATATATGCCACATTTAAACCAATCACCCTCTTATTCCAAATCGTAAACTGCCAGCTCAAATAATGATGTAAGGCATAATGATAAAATCAAATATATAATTTCAAACATGTCACTTCAACAAAGACCCATGAAGGGTTCACTTGTATCGCATTAGCACATTCATATGGTAGACAATAGATATCACTTGACTAAGGAAAAACAAATAGATTCTTTATGGCAATGTACGAAGGTAACAATTCACCCCTCAATGGGCCGTACAGATTCTAAAGCGATCGTAATTTCGTCTGGCAATATTCCGGGTTTTCATATTTTCCTTTTGCCTTCCAAATGTTGTATCGTGCACAATACAAGACAGCGATTTCGTTTGTTATTTCAAGCCCTCTCACGCTTCTCCGATTTAGTATAGGTATCGACACGTGAAGCATCATTTAAACAAAATATGGAATCACTTGAGTTTTCAATTGCGATGGAGACTGATTTTTCTAAGTGAAAAGATTTTTCTAACAAGCAAAACTGTGTCGTATGGTTGTAATAATAAAATAATGAAATCTCGTTCTCTTTTTTCAATTTTAATGTTATTATTACTTAAATATGTTATATTAGTAACTAATAGAACGCAATTAGGTAGCTTAAGTCAGGGAAATTCATTAGCAAAACTACTAACTTAAATTGTCCATATATTCAAATCACAACCTGTTATTCTTTGACAGTTACCTATATGAAATGGCTATATCATGGCGAATTGAAGTAGTGTGTCAATTTGATAAATAATTGTTTTCCCCACACATCGAACCACTTTTCTCTTTTACCGATGAAAAGTATAACAGGGTATATCAGGGTGTCACATTTTCAATAGTAACAATCGCACTCCGGATAGCTACGAGAGAATGCAAAACGTGACACCCTTTAGTCGTCTCGTAAGGCTGCGTCAAAGAGGACCGTTTCACAGCTTATGCTGATACTGTGTCTTTGAGGAAACGCATCCCGTGCTAGATTATGTATGCCATCTTTAAAACAACTCTAAGGAAATATGTTTCGTTCAACTATTGAGGGAATTTCGCGAAGTGAAAACTTTTTGACTTTGCAACCACTTTTTTTTTCTTTTTTATTCCTTGAAAGGGGTTAAAATACTTTGGTCTTTTTATGTGTTGAATGTTTACGAAGAACAGTCAATATTAAAAAGGTTTTAATCAATTGTTGCTTGACGTGTTTCCAAGATTAAAATCAATTTGCGCTTCCATATAAATGGATCGTAATACTGGATTGTAGACACACTACAGATCGTAGAGTACACTGTATCTTAAGTACAGTGTGTAGTTATGTACAGTTTTTTGTGGTAACACGTAACATAACATAATTAAACATACATTACAATCAAAACACAAAAAAACGTCAAAAGGAACGTCCAACATGACCAAAAAAATTAACTTCACGTCAAAACTATTTATGGTATGCTGGCGTATATTCGCGGATGGCGCTTTCAAAGGCAATGCTGTGTTTACATTTGTCTCCAGAAGAGCGGCGGGTAGCCTCAGATATTTAACCGCCGGCGGCGCTTCGCAAAGATAAATAAAAACGGCAGAGATTTAAATACTTTTCGTTCCTATTCTTCACCTTCCCTCTTTGAAGCGAGTCCTTTATATTTATTAACGTCGGATAGCAATATTTAATTATCATTAGATCGTTGTGACGTTTTATTGGCTGGTTTGCACAGCCAATAAAACGGGTTTGAACATTTTCTGTCATGCGCTTAGGGAGTTATTTCACTTTTTGGTCCTTCGGTTCACGATCATTAAAAGTGACGTAATTTTAATGAATAAAACCACAGGAACTTTAATCAATCTGTTCATTAACGTTTTTCCGTTGGACAGACAGACATACCAGTAACCAGACACGGGCTTTGAGAACGTTCGATGTATACCAAACGTGCTCAAACAGACCATCGCCAATCAAAAACCTCTAGTCGATACGGACCAATAGACTGCAGTCGACTTTTTGAGAATCACCTGGAAACCGATGGATCAGGATTAATTACTCTAGCCAGTAAAGAAACAGGTTTATATTTAACTGCGATTTCACTCGCGTCCTAGGGAAATTACTTCATGCAACCGTATAAAAAAGTATCATAATATATATTTTAATACGTCATAAGCTACCCGAGTGTCAAATTTTATCTCAATCCATTCAGCTGTTAAAGTGTGATTTAGTAACGAACGTCTGAACTCACAAAAATAAAGTAGGATTTTCTTTTTTCATAAACAGTGTTCATTAATTGAAATACAAAAGGCAAAAATACACAAACAGAGCAGTTATCGACCATAGTTGGTACAAGTGCACTAATTAATTATTAAGTACATAATACGGTATATTTAGAGTACGGCTGCGAAAATTAGCCAGTGCAGCTATTGATTAGACCCCGGAGGTGGTAATACCAGGAACATTGCAGTTCGGAACTACAGTATCGAGACCGATACCAAGTTACCGAGCATACAGGACTAACTAAATGTTAATGTTATTGTTATACCTAGCTATAGGACCATTGTTATGTTGCTGTAGGTGTTTTGTTAGCTTAATTGCGGTGGGCAGATGTTAGGACCAATGTTTCATATGGATCAATGGTTGGATAAATGAAACATAACCGGTGTCTAACGTGGCTGAAAGTGAGTCTTTTGAAACATATACATAATTTTAAGAAATGTTATTCAATACTCAATACTTTATTGCATTCCACAATGTATACAGTGCTTAGGTGGTAAAAATTTGCTATGAACAATCGTGGACCCTGTCGGGCACAGCAAAAGAAATATAACAGGTAGAGATGAAGGCTTATTGTTTATCTTATAATCTAAATTATTCAAAAAAATAAAAAAAACATTTTTGTGTATTCAAAAATTTTAAACTTTTGAGTATAATTTTCAGCCACTCAGCACCTCTATAATATTTTCACTGAAAGAGCGAACCGTACGTAATGTCAGTTTTACATTCATAATTTTATTAGGTTCTCCTTCATAAACTTTTAAAAACATATATTTTAATCTCTGCACTACCGCACCAGGTTGAATGTTGCGACTATGAATCAAATTATGTACGGCTCGTAGCGAAATCAGAACACAAAATAATGACGAAAATGGATCCTTAGGTAAGCATATAGATAATAATAAAATTGATAAAATAATAAGAAGAATTAAACCAAAGGCATAAGGACCAATAAATAATTAAAGGGAGTTTTATTTCAGCCACCAAGCCCGCCTGTTAACAACCTCAAAGCAATGAAACGTGAAAACTGCATTGTTGAACAGTAAAGCTCGGTTAAGTTCGGTGAGAACCTTCCATAATCCAATAAAAACAAGAAATTTTCGTACAAAGGCTAGCACAAAGCAATTGACCGGATAAAGCAAGTGTTCTTAACCGAAGCGAGTGCCAAAAAGCGTTGTGCATCAAAATATCTGGCTTCAAAACATAGTCCACAGCTCTTGACGCGTTAATGGACTTACCCGTGGTACAAGTTTGGAAGCCTTGTAGCGTTACAACAACCATGTTACAAGTTTAGAGCGCTTATCAACAACACACCGCAATGTCTAAGAGATTAAGGAAATTAGTTTCCCGTCAAAAATTTTACAAGCTACTGAGAACTTTGTGGGTTAGCTTAGCTGAAAATATAAATATTTAAAATGGTTTTTTTAAGACATAGGTATAAGATAATTTAAAGAAAGTTCTTTCAAGAACTTATCATACGATAGAAAGAAAGTTGCATGAAAGTGCAAGTTGGTAGCTTTCTATGTGAAAAGAATCACCGACATAATAGGTTTGCTTGAAACTTTTTCTTACAAAACTCCGTTCCTTTTACCAAGTTGAGTAAAATTAAGAAAACAACATTCGAGATTCGAGTTTAAAAGTGAGTCCAGATTTGGAAGTAGCTAATGTTCTTAAATCGGAACAGACGGGTAACGAGCCAGGACAAATATTTTGCCACTTTGGAACGTTACCTGACCGGGGAAGTGGCCGCGGTGGAGTCAGCCGCGGGGAGACAAAGTAAATATGTCCCCGTTTCCCGGGTCGTCCCCACATTTTATCGGGGAGCGATCGGCGCTCGGGTCGGGAAATGAATTTAAAACGTGTTTGCGGGTAATCTGTTATCGGTCCCTTGTCTCTGGCTGGAATATAGACGTCCAGCCCGCTCCTATATCTCGATCGTGATTTTGTGCCACCAGTAAACATCACCGTTTATAGTTGTGAACGTTGTGCCTCATTACACATTGTTTCCAGCTACCCTAACACAGATAACATTGTGCTGGGTAATTATTACGTTAAAATAACGGAATAGAAGCGATGGCTGTTTCAATTTCATAACGTAATATGAAATGTCGAATGACGGTTTCAATTAAATAGGAGCCAAAGCCGTGTTCGCTAATTAAAAGTGATCTGGTGGGTATCTACTCCTAGCAAAACATAAAGATACAACCTCATTATACTGCTTATTGAGTTATAGCCTACAGCTAAGGAGCAGAGGCATCGTTATTTTTTATTAAATCGCACAAAGCTAACAATCAGCAACATCGCTAATCTGAGGAAATTTCGTATAAAGACTACAATAAAATGTTAAAGGTATAAGTAGTGAATGTTAGGTGGAAGCGGAGTCTAATACGAGCAACACTGGGTTAATTATTTCGTCACAAGAGCCCTCGTAAGCCACTGTAACAGCGCTTCAGCCGAGCTCGGGGGGCCATAAAAGCTACATAATACGCGGCGACGTAAAACTCTTATTATTTTAGTATCTGCGAAACGGTCGCGGAAAACATATCGTAAAATAAAACCTGTCGCCTTGTACGAAGATGCAAGCCCCTCCATCGGAGGCGCGGTTCAGCCAATGTGCACGCTCTAAATCCAGGTGGATTCAGTGTGGACATCGGTTAGGATCGAAACCAGCGAGCTAGGTGGATTTCTATGGTAAATACAGACTTTATGGTAGCCGAGGGATAAGTTTCCATTTTAAATTGAAGAGAAACTCTGAAATGTTTCCTTGTCTCCCGACGGGGCTGAGCGCGCGAAGCTGAATAAAAATTCACGTCAGGTAAGCACACGGAAATATTTACACAACTGAAGAATTTACTGTGAGTTGCAAGTGGTTATATAAATAAATGCTTAACCTTATCGTAACTCTTTCCTATCGATTGGCGTCAGGTGGGGTGGAAAAACGACATGAAAATATTATGATGTTGCAATAAGTGAAGGCACTAACATTATCGTTTTGTTCGTTCTATCATAGCAAGACAGAAGGCGGTGCGACAAATCGAGAATCACAGATTTGAGTGAAAAAATGTCAACATGAAATTGTTCAACATTTTTTTTTGGCGAAAATGCGACTAAGTCCCGGAATCGCCCATTTACATAGCCGATGTTGGCGCGATGGTGCGTGGCGACTTCAAATGGGAATTATAATACCAAATTGAATACAAAACTTTCCTTTCAGTGCCGAGTAATGGAGGAGTCTATGCACCGGAACAATCGAAAAGACAAATAGAATGAGAGAGGAGACGAGACACTCGCTCTGTTGAAATAATAAGTGCCTGACGTCTTTTTTGGACGTTCCTGCCGCGCTTTTTTTGTAGCGATAAATTTTTACGCTTTGATCTTTCCAATTCAAATAGGCTTTTTTTCTCGTAGAATCAGAAGTTATAGGAATATTTCAAAAGCTTTAAGTGAGGCGACGGAGCAGATTTTCTTTTCCACCGGCTATATCGTTCTGATTGAAATGCAAATGAAACGGTGTCCGTTCTAAATGTATTTATTTTATCTTACCTCTTTGGCTAATCTGGCAAATTATGGAAATAACAAAACAGTACATAATTAATGTTAATTGAGTAGTTATAATTAAATCTACACAACTTTAACTGAACCCCTGTTCGCTGAACTGCTACGAAAGTATTAAATTTCTCGTTTTGTAACCTACCCTGATATTACTCCAAGAAACTATAAAAATATTAAATTAAAATATCTCAGCATTAGTAGTAAAATTTATGAAATTTTAATCTTCTCTCTGCAGTCGAGCAATGACAGGGATTGTTTGCTGAAGAATCTGAAGCGGTTCATTATTCCGTTCCGAGTTATTTGGCGCCCAACGAGGGGCTACGCGCGCTCGACGGCGAACATCTGACGAATCACTCGCAGATTTGAATCTGTATCCGGGGAATGTTTCATTTTTAAAGCCATATGGTCTGGTTTGTTTTATTTATACACTTCGAGTGTGTGCGTCATAAGCGCCTAACCGCGTTTTGTAGTTGTAACTTCAAATCTGAACAAGTTACACAACGAAACAAGCTGCAACAAAAACATTTGCCTATGCCGACGTTAGTGAATTGTTCTCCCGCTCCTGACTGGGTAATTTCCATACATTTCAAGTTCCATCGCCTGCGGGACGTTCGTTCTTTTGTTGATAAATGTTTGACGGGAACTCCGGGGACGCCATTAAAAGTTTTTTCGTGAATAATTCCAGTTTACATACGCAAATGTTTACTCGTGAGTTTACCCCCGCGCTCACCTATTCGGTGATTTCTTTCATAGAGGCGTTTGTTCAAGGAGTGGCGAATTTCTTCTGAACGGAGTCGTTGAATATGTAATTGGAAAAGTTTTTGTGTTTTCTTTGTCATAACCCTTAGTTTTGATGTAATTTACCAGGGATCAGGGGTAAACACCGGGCTTTTATATTATAGAATTCTCTAGACAAAAAGTTGATGGCAGAATTTTGGCTTGATTGAAAACTGCAAACAGACTCGTATATTAATAGGAGTTAGTTTGCGGGTAAACTTTATTGGAAAGTTTTTGTAGGAACAAAGTGACCGATAAAGACACGTAGACCTTAAAGTTGTCGGCGACGTGGTCGGGTGAAGTGGTAAGTTCTGAGCCATAACTCAGTGAGACGAAGTTGGACGATCAGATTGTGTGGCAGACAAAAAGAGCCTGACGTCACGGAAGCTAGATTGCGTGGATAAACGCGCGTGCTCCCGACACCACGGGTTAAGCTTGCGCTATATCAAACCTTTTTACTCGAATATCTAGTGTTAGGAATTTGGGAGCAAGTTAATCCACATAGTGCTTAGACTTTATTAAGTGAAGTAGTTTTAGAATGGAAGAATCACTGTTATTCTGGCATTTCCACATATAAATAGATTGTATAACTTCTATATTTGGTACTACATAATTACCCCATATCTCTTTCCTTAGAACTAAGTTATTGAGCAAAGATATCCTCAGATTAATTAACACTACTAATTCCTCGGAACTCGCTCTTGAACTAAGACACTACTTAGGTAATCCTTTACCGGAATACCGTTAACTAACTGCAAATTAAGATAACACGTCGCGATAAGGCGACGTGTCGGGTTAAAACGGGATATCCAATAAGTGGGTGTATCAGACCGTACTTGTAAAGGTGCGTTTACACGGGCAATTTTTTCCACAGGCTATAATAGCCGAAGCTAGTAAAGAAAAGCGACAGAGAAAGAATAACGTAAAACGAAAAGAGTGTATTTTTTGTTATCGCTTAAATTGTTTCGGCAATGTTGTCTCTACTAATTGCTCCATAGATTACAGAATCTGTGAAGCAATTAGTAGAGCATTGGCGATTCAATTCGATTCAATTCATTTTGGCGGCATTTAAGAATAGGTACAGACCTATTGTTAAATGTCGCCAAAATTAATTGCCACATATACAAAGGATACTTTCGCGTAATGTATTAAGTTGTTCCGTGTTGTAGGTGGGGCCCATAATTATGCTACCTGTAGCTACAATCACTGTAATCTTGGAATTGCCAAAAATTGCTCAGTATTGCTGAGACGTCACATTTCGACAGAATTGCCAAGGATTGCGCAATTTTAGTTGCCAGTGTAAGCACACCTTAACCAAGTACCACTGGATATTTATAGCCCAGCTTGGTTCTCCAGTGAACCTATTTTGTTGAGGCTGGTTTAGAAATCAACGGTACATTTTATGGGAAAAGGAAGTTTGAGTTGATATTATTGTTGTTTCAATATTATTTTTTTCTTAGTGAAATGATGGTTGGTGTTTCCTGTTATAGTTACCCTATTGGTGATGAAGGGTTTTTATTGTGTAGTAGGTAGTTCTTACTTTTATTTTTTAAGCCTATAATGTTCCCACTGCTGGGACACAGGCCTCCTCTGTGAGAGGGAGTGGGCCGTAATCTACCACGCGGGCCCAGTGCGGGTTGGGATGTGACATGTCTTTGAATTTTTGGTTCTACGACATGCCGGTTACCTCACGATGTTTTCCTTCACCGTTTTGAGAGCAGTGGTGATGAAACTTTTTACACAAAGGAAAGCACCATCAGGGTTCGTACCTACGACCTACAAGTCGTAAGGCGCGGCCGGTTTTAAATATAAGTTGATGAATAATTAATTCATTTATTTTAACATAGGCGTCTTCATCATCAGGCGCACGAAATATGGGATAAAATAATATATCTCAACAGTAAAACCGATGACTGTCGGAATTTAGGGATTAATTTGATTGTCATTGAAACTGATAACCGAAATACTAGAACGGCTTTGAAACTAGGACCTACCAACTTCTTCGATTGAAGGTAACAGGGTTGAATGTGTACATACATACCTACAAATTGTGTATTAAACGTAAATAATTTGAAGGATCAGTGGAGGCTGGCTGTGTGATTATTTCACGCTAACGAAATTAATAAGGTAAATTTCAACGGTGTGCGAGTGGCGTTATTGCGTTACCTCGGAACCGCTTGTTTGATGTGAAACAGTCAGGAAAGCAGCGATTTTAACCATAATCTTAACTTATATTAACATTATTAAAAAGTGCGGTCGCGATATCTATAATGTTCCATTCCATTGTTGTTTCCAATTTCCATTCCATGTTTATTTGTGTTATGTGTCCATTTCGTAGTTGCATAGTTATTTTAAATTAAGTACATTGTAATTATTTAAATATTATATATTTTTTAGTGATATTTATTTTAGGAGTATGTATGTAAGTATATTCCCTTTTGGATGTTTATATTTAAATTAGTGAATTGTTTCTTATTTTATGTATTTTGTTTCTCTGCTACTCTTACACACGTTGTCTACATCTCTTCTATATACTTTCCTATCGCAGGTATGCTGGAAGAGAAATCTTTAGAAATAAGCATTATAAGATTTCTTTAGAAATAAGCATTGCCTTTGTACGTATTTTTCTGTTCCTTTCTTGTTGTCTGTATTTATATGTGTGTGCATAAATAGTTAAATAAATAAATAAATGTTTAATTTTTAAACGTTAAAGATTTTATGTAAGATGTTGGTTAGTAGAGGCTGCGACGGCGATACAATAAAACAGACGGACAGTGAGAATATTTTGGCTACCAAAAAGGTAGGTAGGTGTAAGAAAAGTAAAATTTTGATAGATTTAAGAGTTTCTTTCAAAATTGTTAAAACTGTTACCTAGGACCAAAAAAGCCCTTCAAACGGTGTCTTGAGACGAATAACTAAGGAATTTGATCAAAACCTTAGCTTCCACAAAGATGAAACAGAAAGCATATTTCTGGAAAAATAACTCTATAACACCAACATTTTATTTGCCCCTATAAAAGCAAAATCCACAATATTGTGAGGCTGTGAACTATCAAACTATACTGCCACGTAATTTATTATGAAATATTCAAACATACAAACGTGGCAGAAATAGCACTGTCGTGGGAAAAGCTAAGTGTGAGCCAAGATTCGTGCAAGTTAATAGATATGAAGTTTTTATGAGCCATAACGTCACCTCTGGAAGTGAAATAAAAAGTGATATAGCTTTTTTTATGCGGTTGCAAAAATATTATATTTTTTCTTAATTTGGACTACTGTATTACTATGCGATTTATTGGGTTATGTCCAGGACGTAAAAAACTAAACGAAGTGAAATCAGCTGATAAATAGGTACCCTAGGCCCTAGCCTTACACTAAGGGATCTCACGCACTAGTCGCCCACGACCACGACCAATGGTCGCAGCGACCAGGGCAACTATAGAAACCGATACGAATAACGCACAGTCGCAACGGCCAAGTAGCCGCAGACCATACAATACCACTATACGGCCAGTCGACTCCGCCAGTCGTGGCCGTCTGGTGAGCTAGATCCGTAAATATTTATGTATGCGTTCTATATTTTGGTTTCACAGTAAGTAAGTAAAAATGAAGATCAAGAAGTACTAATTCTCAACGTGTTACCCTTGCGGTAGGTAACATTTTATTCTGTCTACGATATATAAAAGATAAGCAGATTTATCAGAAAGCTAACTGTCCTGAAATCGTGATAAGCACGTATTACTCGTGTATAGACAGAGTAACAGTCACTTCAAAGGGCGACGTCGAGGCAAATCGAGGGTGTCCAACTCTCGTACGACAAATTATGTGCCCGCGAACAGATAGCGATATTGTCGCCCCAAAAACACTTTTCCCTTGTTTTTCCCCGAAATAGGGAAGGAAGAACGGTAGTTCGGCAAGACAGCTTGATCCGGTGTACGGCCGTTTTAGGGGCAGCAACAAGTACCAGTATCTTATTTACACATGGGAATACAAACTTTGTACCCGAGAATAAAGAGTTTAATTTATTTTGTGCGCATGCCAGGGAAGAGAGAATTCATACGTGCCTCTATAAGGAGGAATGTGAAAGTGATGGAGCGGCACACGAGGAAACGAGTTATAGTCTGAATCAAGTACTTAGTTTTATTGCGTTTGGGCTCACTGGTGGCTGGGTAATGTATGAAAAAGATATTGTCAGTGACACTGATCGCTAGTTATTTTATCTTATTCAAATAAGTCACGAAATGTTCAACATTCCACTTTTCGATCCCCCATTACACACACATTTATTCAAAGTTCTAAATAAGCGCTTGGAGGAAATGAATCTGTGCGAAAGCTTATAATATAAGAGTATGTTATGTGAGCAATGACATTAAAAGCTAAGGCACCTTCAAACGACAACGTCCCAAAAGAAAATACTTTAGAAAGAAAGGAAAAAACGGGAAAAACCAATTGTGCATCCCCGCTTCATTGTGAGGAGTCCAAAAGAAGCCCGATATAAACGAAGGACGGAGACGACTCGTTAAAAGAGATACTTATGAAAAGAGGAGATTCGTGGAAAAAATCGAAAAGCTGAGGTAAACAATAGAGACGCGGTTGGAGGCGCCGGGACAAGTTTTCAATTAACGGAATGAGACTCAAGTTGACAGCAACTCGACAACTCGATAGCACACTACACTAGCATTCCCTCTTGCTGTAGTAGTAGTAACTAAGTGTACTAGCCAAATGTTTTAGTGAAGCAAAAGGGGCGATGAACTGCACAATACGTAATATGTAATAGGTGTTTATGCGAAGGTGAGTTGGCGGAGGTTTCGGAACGGCCCGCAAACTGAGTGGGTTAAATGGAGCGTGGACGCGACGAGGCCCGCTGCACTTGTTGCAATTCTCTCCACTCCACAACTTAATTGTGCTGAGTGTGCCTTTACTTTTGCTATAGACGAATGGCGTTAATTTCACCCGGAAAGGTTACCGTCCATTACTCTAATTGCGAGCCGCATTTCATCTAAGCATCTCACAACTTAGTCCGCAACGAAGAAGCCTTCAACAAACTCAAGAAAATTCACAGAAACCAACTACCAAAGAGTATGGAAGTAAACGAGGACTCTTCGCTAATATTCCTAATTAAGCTTTTAATGTAATTGAATGAGTGGAGACACATTGCGATTGGAAGGAAGGAGTGAGCGAGCAGCGCGCACCCCTTCGCTCGCGACCAAAAATACTTTCAGATAAATTACTTAGAGCGAACTCAGCGCGCATACAAATCGGCCAGCGATTCTCCATATTTCACCTTGCCGAACACTCGCTCGATTTACACACTTCTGTAATAGGCGGGGGAGGGTAAACGCCACGATGGACGAGTGCCGATGCAGAGATCTCAACTCGGTGAAAATTAAGCCATTTCCGTTTAAGAGCGTCGTGTTCTAACTTTATTACTAATCGAGTCACGTCACGAAAAGAATTTCCGATATACAATTAAAGGTGAAACGGGTGTCGAAGATCTTGAGTCAGAGGTGGGCCGCTATCGTTGGCGTCTGTCGCGAGGAGGCAAATAACCGGAGAGTAGGGGCACCTGTGCTCGATAATGCGCCGCCCCGTCTGGCCGAATGGGAGAGGAATCAATTAGGCCGTTGCCGAATTGCGTAACGGCTCTAGTTACGAGCATTACGAGTGGGTCCGCAGCTGCTTTTTGCTCATCCAACCTCTTGTTATTGCACAATCGACATTCGACGCCTCAGATTAAGATATTACGTATTCATCGAACCTTTTCATTATAGTTTTATGGAAGGATTTAAGTAAACAGGCTTGGACCTCTAGGTCAGTGTCTGTGCTGCCCTCGTTTGCTCCATCTTCCAATGATTTCAGAGCGCATCTCACTCAGTTGTAAAGACAACCTACAACGTAATATAGTTTTAAACGAGTGGCCGTTGTGATGCGTGTATTTAACGACGACCGCACGCGTTCGCTGCTGGCGGCTCGGTAATGGATTACCTTCAACGCAACTGTATCATCAGGCTAACCGCAACGAGAACGATTCCAACTAAAAATTACATTTAATCCGTTTGGAAATATCGCGGTTTTAACTGTTATATTTTATGATTGTTCTGTATATATTTTTAAGACTGTTACAAAGTTAATGAAATGCTAAATGACTGAGGTTTAGAAACGGTTTGTGTTTTCTTTTGCTTGAAATGCTATCCTAATTCTTAACAAATTTCTACACAATACATCTTCATAGGTACCTAGGTACTTGTTAGAAAAAGTATCAAGATTAAACGCTAATTAAAAAATGCCGTGTGTACGACCGATAAAAGGGAAGCCTCAGAAATCATATACGTGGCAAAAAGTAAGCTTAAAATTAATCGATATCTATAAAATACAGATAAAGGCTGAGCACCCATCGTCACGGGCCGATGCTGGAGTATAAAAAAATAAATCCAAATTAATTAGGGCGAATAAATTAAAATCGTCAAGGGAACGAGCTCGTAATTTTCGCCATGTCCGCTGTAGATTGCGGCGTGTGAGGGCAGTCGTATGTGAATTATTTAGAGGCGGTCGCGCGGCCGACTGGCCCGCAATTAATGAAGTGGTCCGAGTCGTTTGTCAATGCGGTGGTCTGTGGCGGTCGGCGGACCCTCACCTACACCAATCTGTTACCTAAAATGTGTCAGATGCAGTAAGCCTAAAGAATATTTGTGATTCATTTCACCAAATCAATCGTTAGCTCCAATTGCGAGTTGTTCGAGTAACTTAAATTACGTTCAGTCTTGCTTTAATTGCTTTTCGAAGAAATTGGTAACTTTTCAAGAATATTTTGTTGGTTTCGAATAAACTTTAAAAGGCCCCAATGTTTATTAGTGGTGCTTATTAAATGAATGCTTTCCTGTCATAAATGCCTAAGGGTCTCCAACATGTAATTATTCTGGCTACAAAGCTATCCATAATAATTTTATTATGCGGATTACATGGCATTATCTTACGTCCATTAAGTATAATTTTACTAATAACTATTCAACGGCTTAACATCACTGTGGCGATATTCTAAAAGGTGATTATAAATCTAGTGAAGAGGTCGGAAGCGGGCCGGGCAGGTCGCCGTTAATTTTAATGGTGAGATTTATTTGTCCCCGATTACGAGGAGTTTGATCAAATTCCGAGGCGGCGTGTAAGCGCCCTCGCAATGACATCAGGCGCGATGCCGCGACCCGCGCCGCGCCGCGCCGCGCCCCTGTAATCGTACCGTTTAAATATAATTGCAATAAGTTAATAAAATCCCACAGCGCTTTTAATTAATTTGTGGCGACACAGGCGCCCAATTAAATGGGGATTTCGAAAATTTCATAAAGCGTCGTTGTGTGGTAAACGCTATTTTTGCAGGCACTTTGTTTTTGTGCGGTTTGTTTGTGAACGCGTGGCTCGTCAATTCTGAGTGAAAATGTAAATAATGTAATGGCTTTCATTTAGTGATTGAATTAATGTGAGCTTTTCAAATAACCACGGTTAAAAATCAATCACCAATTTATTAATTTGACATAGGTATGAATAAATAAAAAAGACCAAGAGCACATAAATGGGCGCAGAAAATATGAGTAGGTAAATGAACAGGTAGTAAATGTACAAGTAGTAAATGAACAACCTACATAATTAATGGAACCCATTTGGAATCATGAAGTATGAAATACCGAAATTCGTGTACGCGCCTGAATTACTAAGCCAGAAAAAGTCGTGTAGTCTGTTATCAAAATGTAGCGTCTCAATTCGTCGTCGTTATTGTAAATATGCATTAGGGCGGATGACGTCGGCTTCGGCTCCTCATTACGACGATGCGCCATCAAAGACGTCCACGATCCGGACCGTGAAGTGTCCCGGATACAAGCCGCTCAATTATGTTAATGGATTTGCAGCATTCTGCCTACAACAGGCCTGCCTTCAGCTGATTGATATGCAGCTTCCACTACGTCACATGTACACATTTATGACGATTACATTACACAGCCATCTATTATTTGAGTAACATTAGTGCCGCACGTAATTATGGCGATAATAACAGCGGTGGAAACAAAACAGAAGCGTATTTGCTTTACACTGATGCTCATTTCATACAAAATCAATAGTACCTCTAATATAACAAATACATTTTATTTCTCGACGGGTCTAGTACGCGCAAGGGAATGATTGATAGTGCTTTGAGCACACAACGCTTATTGAACGGCAACAGAGGGGACCACCGAAATAATGACAGTTTTTATCGAACCAACGGCGGAATGTTACCAAAAATGTATTACACCTACACTAAAATGGTAATTAAAGGTAATTTGAAGTTTGTGAAAGCAAACACGATTGGAAATCAATCGAGTTTACGTCGACGGCCTTGATGAGCCAGTGAAATGATATCGATACAAATGAAAAACAAAATTTGTCTAAACTGTGAGTCCGCAAAAAAGAAATTCATCGAGGCAAGGTAGGGGTCGTAGGGGCGACGTCATTTTACATAACAGTTATACGAGAAGTCGCGCACCTGCTAGTCTAACCGTAAGATTGGCAGCAAAACGCCGACTCACCCGGCCGGTATACGCTTAAATTACGCGTAAAGCCGAACACAAAGGCTATGCGTATTCAAATTCCATTAATCTCCCACCCGGGGGAAGGTGGGGTAAAATGAACCGGCGCGGACAAAAACAATGCCGCCGGCAAATAACCGGCTCAGCATTGTTCCGGCAATTAGAAAGCTTTCCCATGTACCGGTCGTGTATAAAAACAGTGTAACATCAGCACGAATCGCTGCCTATTGCTCGTTACCGTTGATGTTTATTACGGTTATTAGGACTAAGCCGTGCGGTTCCATAATAATGTTTTTCGTATAAGTTGTTTTAAATTAATCATGTGCCTACATAGGTGGCTAATCACGTGTTATTTCAATTCCGAAACTGTTATAATCTGATCGGTAATAGCATCGTTAACTTTGATTGCAGTCTGAATGTGTCGAAGTCGTTTTAAGCATGATTGGACAAACGCTATCGTACGACGATATAATCTGGGAAAAGCCGGATCAAAGGTGGATATCAGCGAATTAAAACCGACTGTCGAGTGTTCGGTGCCGAATGCGACAAATGACACCACGTTACGAATTGATTTCCAGATAATCCCTGACCGGTCATTCGTACCAATGTCGATTCTTCAGATATTAAGTTGAAATCACACGCTTTTGATGGTGAAGGATTTTTGTAAGAACTACATACAACTTCTACACATGCTCAATGGGTTTATGAAATAGATGATATTACATAATGTGATATGTATGAAGTTTCACTACAAAATTGATATAATAGAAACTCACGAATGTATAATCCGCGATACCGATAACAGGGCAGCTTACCTGCAAAGAAAATTATGTACATTAGGTAATATATTATTTTACATTCCATTGAATCCCAAACTGCAGCTTGACACAAGCTGCTCCTCGTAATGGGAACAATGTGGCCGCCGCAATCACAAGGAGCATGGCCGCGCTATTGTTTTTACCGCTGTTATTGCGGAGTGCCGAGTAGCAATAAGCGAGCGTTGTTTGCTCAGGGCCACTATTGTACCCGGTTATTAGGACAGGTCCTACGCTGCCCGCGGCGGCGGCGGCGGGTTAAGATCGGCTCAACCAACTCAACCCAGCTTTCTTGCTGTGTAGGTGGCACACTTAAGCCAACTGACGTCAGGTGGCGTCGGGTTAAATCGGGTAACTTCGAGTTACCTCGGCAACGTTATAACATATCTGAAGGATTACGTACATGAGTTTACAGTGTTACAGTACCTTGATTAAATGCTTGTGTATTTAATTATACGAGTATTCTGGCAAAACAAGCGTCAATTTGTCCCGGCTGCACGGAGCAGAACTAATAATTAATTTGACTGACTGAGATTTAAGCGTGCTCATAATACCGGGCTCGCTCATTTCCGCAATGCACAACATATTCCTAATGTCATCTCGTTAAAGTTGGCGTATTCATGACGTCACTGTTATTCAACAGTACGACTCATACCTTCCTACTTTTACAGTTTTATCATAAGAGATTATGAATATCTGTTTTCATAATCTCTTATGATGAGGAGATCGTGGCTAAGTAATAACAGCCGCACGGGTCGATCCATCAGGTTAAGCTACGCTTGCCGGGGTTGGTCCGTGGATGGGTGACCATCTCTAGATACCGAGACCTATCCGTGCCTCGGAAACCACGTTAAGCCGTAGGTCCCGGCTGTCATTTGTGGATCTTTGACAGTCGTTACGGGTCGTCAGAAGCCCGAAAGTCTGACAACCACTCTTGCCAACGGGTATCGTATTACCCAGTTACTGGGTTGTGGAGGTCAGATAGGCAGTCGCTCCATGCAAAATACTGTTAGACGCGCAGTCTTGGTTTTTTATTTGTTTTGCGTACGCAAGTACATTACATCTGTATACAATGTTGAATTTTTAAACCTCATGTAGCAACAAACACTCAAGGAAAAGGATTAATATCAGCCAAACTCGCGGAGTACAGCTAGTTACGTTATAAAGTTTTCCTTAGAATATACCGAGTAAATGTATGTACTTAACAAATTCCAGGATCGGAGAATGTTTTAATGACGCCCTTATCGAGCCGAACATTCCTGAGAAATTCAAGACGCTCTTAAAACGATACCAATTTCAATAATTACGTGTCCTTGACATAATCAGAATTAAGACAGGAGAATCTCTGATTCCTGTTTAAAGCTGTGTTTGTGCTGATATATTTATACTTAGACATCACAGCTAGCTTAATGGTAATTAATATTTTGGGTAAAGCCACGGTTTCCTAGAAGAGTAGCACATAACGTCCGTAATTTACCGGCACAGAAACGTTATTTACGAAAGTAAGTCGGTGTGTTTCCTAAAAGCGTTCTTCGGAACTCCGTTACCAACATTTTCATGACAGTCGTCACTGCCGCTGATATATGGCGGCCACCGCTCTTCTAGAAAAAAGTAGCTTTGGGATTATACTTATTTAATTGTTTTGCTATGGTAATTGCTGCCCATCTCAATGCAATAGGTTGCTCACCACAACTGCATTAACCACACAGCTCTCGTACCTACATTGCAGTTGAGTCCTAAATAACATTTATCTGCGTGCACTAATGCTTATGAATGAAATAATCTTACGTCCTGTCAAAATGCTACTCCAAGAACCGATTAAACAAACCTGTCAAACCAATAAGGCTATGATACCTTTATTTGAGTAAAATGTTACGTCTAATTCTCTGTACAAATAATAGGTAGAACAACGGATATGCGAGCAAACAGTTTGTGGGCAAACATACGTCGCGGTTGTCATGGCTACGTGTACATTGTATACGTGGGGTAGGCAAAGTGCGGGCCGGCCGCGTGGCGGTTTGCCACCGAACATTAGCTGTCGACACCGTTTCCGACAATACTGTGATTATTTTAAATATTAAACGCTTTTGCCGCATCTGAGTAACGGAAAATAATAATGTGGCAGTTTTAGTGATATTACGTTGCCGCAATGTTGCGGAGTTACGGTTGGCTTTATTAAAAAGATTCTGGACGTGTTACTTTGGGTTACGGAAAATAAGGCTGTAAACTGGGCCAAAATAATGCTTCCAAAGTGTGTTTAGGAGTTATATCCGGAACAAAAGATAGTTCTTATGCCCAAACTATTACCGCTAAAAGGACTTGTACCTGAAAGCGATTAAATAGAACATACGCCAGCCGTGTTTCTTAGAACAAGTTCTACGACCTACGAAGTTCAGGCCCATAACGGGTTCGAAGCTCTAGACAACTCATATTCCACGGCCAAGGTCCGTTAGATAGAGATATAGCGAGATAAACTAGTATCATAAACATAATGTTAAAGAGAAGCCCACAACATTACACCTTGTTTTCTTTTTATTTCCAGATCAAATGGACTAGAATTTAAATAAGATTACTGGCTTAAAATAAGTGTAATTATGGTACCCCAATGAAATTTCTCACTAAACACGCTCAATATGAACTCCATTATCACAGCTATTATCTTCCATTCGAGAGTTTTCCTTGTTATTTTCTCGTTGCCAACACAATTCATTAGAAAAACGGCGAGAGGGCTCCATTGCGACAGACTCCGTTGTGGGAACCGCAAAGGTTTTGTCAAAACAAGCTCAGGTTTAAACGTAAAACGTTAGTCATTTCACGTAAAAAACTCAACTCATTTATCAAATCACCGTTGTCTACATTACAGCGCGGGGCGTATTGTGAGTAGGCTAAAAAGCCCGTCTATACAAAACGATGTGGCGCGGTGCGCGACGCGACGTTTATTTTACGTCTAATCACGCACGAAAATGAACCTTAAATTGACCCAATCTTAAGCTTTCTTTGACAGATTCGCACAACGTAGGCCACGGGGTCCGACAGAAAAGTAATTTGACGCCTAAATTAAACGAGTTAAATTATACAAATAAAATTAATGAAAGTGCAAAAGCGTAGCAATTTTCCAAACAAACATTGCTAGGAAACTCGGAATAGTTAAGAATTATTAAAATTCGGTCCACAGTAATCTCTAATTTATCGCGTAGTCATTGTATTAGAGGCTTATCTCAACGTGAACGAATTTCTACTTCATTATAGGTAAGCGATTTTCCAGGCTGTTTCTAGATTTGATTTCTTTTCTTAAAAGAAGCATCTGCTTTGCGCTTATTTTCGATTGTTGTCAATTATTTGGCTATGTCCATACAAGCCAGCCCATACAAGCCAGCCCATACAAGCCAGCCCACACAAACTCCCAATCTGATAGGTCCTTACAGATACTTTTATTTGGTGTGCATAAAATTTTCACCGCCTTTTAGTAAAGCGGATTGCCGTGAGGCAAAAACGACGAACGAAAGCTCTTTCATTTGTTTAAGAGTGGCTTTACCTCCTTTAAGTGCTCCAGTATATAGGGACGGGCTTGAATACCCGTGAGTGTTGCAGCGGGAAAGGTTCACTTAAAAATTGCCTGAGTAATTTCTATGACGAACACGTACGTGTGAGACTCAAGTGCATTCCACATCGGAATTGGGCGGCGAGACAGACCGAGACTGCGAGTGTGCCCCGGAGCCGCGCACACCCGCCGCAGATATACTCCGACTGAGAGATTACTTAAGCCAATTTTGTCTTAGTGCTCACGCCATTACCTGCACGAGTACATGGACACACACACGCTTTAGGGACGTGATTAACAGCTAAGTGAAATTTATTTTATCGGGCTCTATGCGAGCGAGAGTGTATTCCATTGTCTAATGGAACATTCGTTTTGCTTACTCTCAAAGAGATGGGAGGAAAAACGGTGCAGTGGATCTTTTGATTAAATGGTTTTATTCGACAGTAGTTGTACAGGCGATGGCTCACATGTACAGTCACGGACTTTAATTGATGAGCCACTTGGCACTGTTCGCATTTTAGCCGTGTAATACAAATCGGGCTTAGTCGGTTATACTCGTACATCCAGACACGGAAAGTCAATATTATAGAAGAAGAAAATTATATTTTAATATCTTTACCGGTTGGCTAACCTGAGAGTCAGAACTACAAACATGACAGCAGAGTGACTACCCAAAGTCAACCAATTGCAGGTCTAGCAACCGTAACCTAGCGACGATTGTTTTAGCGTAGCCATAGTAACGTTAGCGCACGGAGAAATTGTAATTAGTCATTTTGAAAAATTCGAAAATAACGTCTCTGTCATCGACATTTCAACTGTCACTGTCTTCGCATAGGTTTTCAGAATGATCGAGTTAATGAGCTCTGATTCAAAGGAGGTCAGTATCAATTAGATTCGATAAACTTCGAATTTATTTTTTATTGAGAATTTATTAGTCAACCTCTATGGATAAGAATATTTCCGATTACTAGTAATTTGTCATCTTGTTTACGAGCATGCGATTTGAGTTCGTTTTTACTCGTGTAATCTCGTAAATGTATGAAACTGCCAAATTGAAAAGTTTGAAAGTGGCTTATCAATTAAAGTTCCTGACTGTACAACTACTGTAATACAAATAAACAGAAATACACAATAATGTAAATACAAAAGCACCGGATAACGTAATTAAGTGAAAACCTGATTGTTTTTTTTTTAGTAAATTAAGTATTCATAAACACATTACGTAATTCCTAAGCTGGAGATAAAAAAATTACTAGGCCCTCGCGGTAACGGAGTTTTCGCGTCGGAAACTCATATAAAAGACATTTCGGCGGAGCTCGTTGCCTATCGGCGGTATTATTCAAATTAATTTAGCGCGGTGAGGCAAAAAGTGCGCGCGTTGGGAGTGCCGCCCCCATATTCATAGAGCTGCCCTAAATTAGCATCACAATGAAGTGTTAGAAGCGCGACTCGCGAGCGGCAAGTGTTTAATGCGGCCTGCGTCTTCTCACACGATTATATAACATACTAATGAATTAAGTATAAAACTTTTCAGCCGCAAATTTGTTTGGGCTTCTGCGAAATTAACTCACGACTAATAATTACGGGAAGAAATTCGCGCTCACAGTAAATTGCGCATAGTTACGGTAATGTCTTAAAAGTTTCAAAGCCAAATGAGTATCGCCGAACGGAAGGGTATAAATATGTAGGTTTATTCATAGGGGCGTATAATGTTAAGTGTCCCAAGTAGCGCGCCAGCTGAACGACGCGGTATATTGTTTTTGGACCACCCTTTTACGCGTTCACGCCTATAAATAAATCAAAATATTCAGGAAGGGCTCGACTTTAAGGCGGCTTAGCGGAATCGTAAAATTCAACAGCGTTCGTACCGCCCCGAGGTTTATCTTTCGCCAGCGTTTGGCGTGTTTTTGCTTGAACCGTAAAAGAGTATCACAGTGTATGAATAGAAAGCAACCCTCCCTTTTACCGAGGACATATGGAGCAGAGCACTTTACAAGTTTAATGCTGAGAGCAGATTATCTGCTCATAGGAAATATGAACCCGCCTCTGCTTAGTGGTGAGCTTGGTGAATAATTACTGACACCCCGTTACTTACATCTCCGTACCTGCTCATGAATACCGTAAACTCACGAAGCTACTAAAAACTTGGACCATTTATTTCAACCTACAAAACATGTATGAAGAATATCCTACACTCGGCTTCACCTGCCGCAACTAATCCATGTCTGTTTATTTCACGACTACAAAATAATTTTCATTACATTAATCATTGACAAGGCAATATCACTTAAGAAATTCGCTATCAATTATGGACTATTAGTTTTAATTATCCTTGTTGTTATATTGATTATGATGAAAAATCTCTATCCATAATCTCGACGTCGAAGCGTATGCAAGGAATTCGAAATTTATCCACAAAATACGAGCAGCTTTTGTTATTCGTAAGTACGGAACGTTTTAGTCATTAATAACAATTTATTTAGCACAATGCCGTAATTTCGGTTCAAACCTTTGAGAAAACGTGGATTTGATATTAAACGCCGAATCGTTTTCTAAATTGATTAGATAGTTTATGATAAATTGTACAAGTTTAGGGATGCGTCCGCATTTGTTTTAAACCGGGGGATATAGCATAGGGATGTTTGGACATGTTGTTTAATTAATACAAATAGGATATATTTGATAAATTGAAGAAAATGAACATAGCTTCCAGAATATTTGAAAACTTTTGGTTAAAACTGTATATTTATTTAAGAATAAGGTAGCAACCTAGATAACACTTAAAATGATTTAGTAAGCTCTAATTTACCTAAACGATATACCTACTTAAAATGTTGAAACATGCAAGAAAAACCGGCGTTCTTTAAATGCTTTAGACATTTTTTTAATGCTATGATAAGTTAACAATTCATAAAATACCCATCTGCATAGCAAGCACTTATCAGGAAATAAACAGGGCACTTTTTGTAAAATTCTTTCGTTACCGTGCACACAGAGGGAACTTTACTTGGACAAAGTTGAGGTTTCCAAAGTTTTCCATTCACAGCGACGGCAGCCGGCCATTGTGGCTAATTCAAGGCTATAATTAAATTTGTTTACATAATATTCTGTTACGAGACGAAAACTTGCTGGTAATACACCCTCGGGGGTAACAAGTCAAATTATATTTTACATAGTTTTATAAATACGAACATTAAGAGATTTTCGCGGTTCGTTGTTTAATGCTTCAAAAGTTATAACAACTCATTAGGTTTATGATGAGATTTCTAAACAACTTCAGACTTAATTCACTCCTCTTAACAGAGCGAAATATCTGTTAATGAAAGGCAAGGACATAAAAAAGTTATCCTAAAGATTTAACGTTTTAATAAATTCCTTTTAAATTGAAATATTTTCCTTGATATCCTTTCCTACCTAGAATTTTATAAAAGAACATCGCTCTGTTAACCCGAAAACAGGAAAAAAATCTGCCTAAATTACTTTACATAAACAAAAGTGGATTTCAAAGGGCATAAATCAACATTAAGATTGTACAGTCCAGAGTTTCATTTGTGAAAGCAATTTTTTTAGAAAAATAATGAAATTACCCTTGGAACTAAAGTGACCCGCCCGAGGAAAAACAAAAATATTCTCGGCCCTCACTACAAAGAGGCCAGCATTTGTATTATCATTCCATTAAACAAAAGTCACCGGAGTTTCAAATGAAAACACAGAACTCATTATTCCCGGGGCAGAGAAATGATTTCAAATGTTAACAAGATTCCCCATAATAGAGTTGTTCACGGAGAGATTTAAGAAAAACAAGTATGAGCTACGAGCCGCGTTGCCTTGTGTTGTGATTCTGAAGAATTGTGTTAATAATAATGTCTCGCTACAATACAACGCCACTCGAGGCGGTACACGCTTATATGACAAACGGAACCCACTCACCGTATTGTTTTATAATCTTTGCTTTCTATTTATGCAATGTATTCGAGTAGGTATCTAATTTGCGTCGTCGGGATTATCTTGAAGGCCAAATGGATATTTTTGGGGATTATTTATAATTTGACCGAGTTATAGGTATCTATTTTTTTTTATAATTTTGAATTTTAGATTACGTATTTTGTCAGAGGTAAAGATACTAGCGTACCAATTTTCTTTATCAAAAACCGAAGGGGGAAAGGTATGCCAAATCCAGAATCCGCGTCTTCCGGCCCTCCGCGGAATTCCTATATTATATAATACATTGGGGAGGATCATTTTGCTCGTTTATTGCCGGATATATCTGTGAATGCTCGTTTGTCAAATGCACAGTCATTTATTCAATGGTTTATTTTATGACTCCGTACCTCTATCACCCGAAATAAACAAAGAGTTAGTGTGCATCCCTCGAGGGATAACTATAAGATAAATGTGCTTTTGAGCTCGCGTAAATATTGTATTAAAATACTTTTCTTTTTATTTATACACACGTAAATATGAAAAATGGTAGGAGGACATATTACAACATTGATGATGTAGTAAAAGTTAAGTTTATAGATATTGGCGTACTATCATCTGGCAGTGATAGCCTTGTGGTGTGACCGTCAGACTGCCAAATCATAGGCTTCGAGTTCGGACCCCAACCACGCACCTCCGACTTTTCGGATTCATGTGCGTATTGTATACTTAATTATCACTTGTTTCAATTAAAAATATACACACCAGATTAGTCATTAACCACATGAAAAAGAAGAAGGCATATGTATAAACCATTTTTTTTTTTTAATTACCTTATCTAGCCAACTTATAGTTTACATCACATCTTTACAATAGGTACACAAAATTAAGAGTCAAATATTATACGCTACTTTTGCTGGCAGGAAGCCTCTGCGGTAAACTTACCTAATAAATGCGAATCCACGCGAGTAAAGTGGCGGGTAAAGCTAGTTTATAATTCAAATAAGAGCAACGTACTCGAAAAATAATGCCAGTATAAAAATAAATTATCACCCGCCCACAGCGAAAAGTATAAAATAAAGAACTTTTTAATTTTAGCAACAACAAAAAAAGACCGAAGTAATTAATTTAGGGAGTACGGGTTAGGTAGATGTCTACATATTCTCAAAATACGGAACAATAGATACCTGTTTCGGTGAAATTACGGAAGGATTGTTCATTCACGGAACTGATTTAGTGTAATACGATCCCGAGCGGTATTCGGAAACTGATCTATAACTGCTCTGTAGCCTTTATCTAGCTATTCCGTACATGCTGCCATTCATTTGACAACACTGCACGGAGTTACATCTCCCATACAATGTCGTAGATACGGCAAAAGTTCGATATTTCAAATTAAACTCTGTATTAGTTTCGATATTTGATTAGTAACATAACTCGCCAGACAAAAGCAACCGATACTTGTATTTTGAACGTGGAATACCTCTATCTGACATCGAAAATAATTTAATGAAAATATGAACAATATTCAGAATTTCAAACACAGAACATTGTCTATCAATAAAATTATCTGAAATTCTGTTCGTATTTTCTCTCAGTTTGATTAGCTTTCAAATGTGGCTGTCACTCATTTGCAATACTGGACGGGCGAACATGGTACTCGTAAATACGATACGTGCTATGATCGTATTTGTAGTTTGAGGTGCGCAGGAGGGCCGGCGGCGCCCGTCCCACCAATCAAACAGTGGTACAGAAAGCGAGCGTCCAAAGGCTTTGTATCTCATAATAAACCCGATATCCGGGCTGCGGACTCGCTGCAGCCGACAGAAATTAAATACCTACGATGTGGCATGAATTTTTTTCAAAGGGTCGTGTTTTACATTTTGAGGAATATTGTATGCACGTCCGTGCGTATTGTTTTTGGATATGGATTGCATTTTCGATAACAACAAAACGCGTTGGCGGGTAAACAATGCATGTTACCAAATTGTGGTGAGGTGAAATGGTTGGGTATTATTATATCACGTTGACGTGATATGGGGACGGGGTGGATTTCTTCAGGACGTGTTATTTATGTTTTGTTTGAATTAACCTGGCAAATAAATGTATGTGGTATAAGTACCTACCTATCTGTATGAAGTGGTCTTATTTATTTCATATAATCTTGTGAGATTCAGTGTAGTAAAAATGTTCAGTGATTTGTACAGAATATATCCGTACATCAATAAGTTCCAGTGTCGAGGGTGAGGCGGTGGTAACTACACGATTGTAAAGTTTCCGGTGTCATGAAACCAACGCGTTGTAAAGTGAAACCTTTATATTTATTTCTGTTATTCGTTAAAAGCCTCGTAAAGTTAATAAAGGGTTTTTTGTAACAAGCAGGGAGCACGTTCGAGATAAGCCCCCGGTCTCAAGTTGGAATCTTTTAAAACGTCGTTAAAACCAACCCCCGGTCGGCACAGACAAAAGCCCAACAACCTAATTGTTGACGAAAAATATTCTCGATGCAAATTCGCACTCTTTACAGCCCATTCGGAATTTGTACTGGACCCGAAAGAAGTTAACGTAATTAGCCCCCGTTGTTGGGGTGTATCCAGATTTTGCGAAGTCGTGATGTAATCGCGAGCAACTTTGTTTTCAACCCCTACTGTGGAATGCAGTATCGTTTTATAGCAAGTACCTAATATTTTAGAGAAGTACTACAAAGAAGACATGATACGAAGTAATTAAGTAGAAATAACATTGGTAATTTGTTTTCATTTCCATACTCTGTATAAAATACAGTGAACCCTTTAGCTTAGGCTATGATACTGTTAATGAAATTAAAATCGCCATAAAATCATGGAATAACTGTAACAATAACACCAGTTGTACCTCAGAGAGATTGGCTTGATATTAGTATTTAATTAAATTCTTCAGCAATGTAGCGGAGCGGTGACTCCGTCTGACTTGCAGGACCTTTCATTTAGATTCCTACGTAATAGGACGTAATGATACTTCTCTTGGTTCAAAACATACGGCCAATTAATGATTAGAAAATGCATCTGCGACGATAGGATTAATAATACTAGAAAACACGATTCAAGGAAAGTGGTCCGTGGGATTTTCCAAAAGTGGTCCTGTGTGTGCTAAATAAATATATTTTCCGAAAGTCGTCCTGGGTCTGTGCTAAATAAATGTATTTTCTTTCTTTCTTTCTTTCTAAATATTCAGCAGAACTTTTCCGGAACTTCGAAATGTACAAAAGAAATAAACAATTTTTACGAACTATTTTCACATTTAAGGTTGGTTTATGCGGGTTTGATAATATAGACTCGACGTTCGCGTAGTGGAAAACACATTTTTAACTAACAATTTCGCGTTCTATGAAGTTATTAGATAAAGCTTTGAAAACTGCGATTTTCACATTAGTGACTTATATTCACCTACAGTAATCATGTAAGAGCCACCCCATAACGCGGTTTAGGTATCCTCCCTTGTACCCACATATTGACTCGTTCACATCTACAGTGTTTACATTGAAAATCGTGGCCAGTGGACGTTTGCCGCGCGCTTGTCATTTCCCGGACATAATTTGGTGACTAGCCCTTTATCCAATTCAAGCGATGCTTTCCAGTTCACCTGCTCATGACAATTTCGATCCTAATTTGTGTTATCATTTCCAATTTCATAGAATTATACAATAAAGTACTTGTGTAACATGCTATCCTTAATTGGTACCTACGGGGATCTGGAGTGCTCATTGGGCACACTTCTCCCCGAAGACAAAGGTTCGTGGAGTCCTTGCAATCGGATCCGGCGCGCCGACGCCCTCTCGGTAATTTTCTCGTTAACGGAATGAATAAAACATTTCATTCCTTACCTTTCTTTTGTAATTGTTAATGGTTGATGGGTTTTGGCAATTTATGTTCGGTTTCTTTCAGAAACCCTATTTTGCCGCGTCATTTGTTATTCGATATCCATTCAGGATTTGCGTGACGGCTTTAATTGTACGCTGAGAGATCACGGATCACACAAACGTTGCTGTCTGGAAGGCCAGACGATATTGTTGTTTTATCGTCTATTCAGCAACATTAAGTACGACAGATACATATTTGGATGGTTTTTATAACGCTCCAAAATAATAAAACAGGATCCATCGCTGCGATAGACAATTTGCAAAGAAAAATACATCACGATAAAAAATGTAACTCTAACGAGAACCTCAAAATGGCTCGTAAGCAATGAAACAGCGCAATTTCATGAGAAAGGCGGCCCGCAAATAAACCAAAGCGGAGCACATTCCCGCCTCCATAAAACGCAGACTGAAATAAACGTAACAGACTCCGTTCTTTAAAAAATCCGGGCGACGACAACCGCAAAGCTCAGCAAAAATCTCTAGTGTGAGTTGGAATTCCAGCGTCGGAATTTTCATAACTGGCGCGTGGCGTCGTCGGTTGTTGAAGCGTTCCAGGTGAAAGATACCGAATTTATATCCCGAGGCGGTTCCGACGCCGATCGTGATCCGGCTGCGGCTCGCGCTCGCGCCGCCGTCGGGGAATCCTAGCGCCGTACTTTATTAGGTACGGAACACGCTGGCCTCTCTCCAAATATGTGTGCGGCCCTCCGATGACAATAAACACCCCGTATGAACGCTGCCCACATGAAAGGCTTTATTTCGCCAGGTGTCATGTTCATGTATGCGCGTAAAACGTAAACGCGTCCGTTGTCTGTTATTGACATTCAAGAGAAAATTGTACTTTCAATGTACGACTACTTCTTGTTTTTGAGTTTGTAGCTTCATTTATACAATGCAAAATTTTGGACCTAGGTATTCATTTAACATGTCGATTCAACCGGAATTCTAAGTATTCAAATATTTTCATATTCTACGAGAAGTATTCACTGCGTTGTTGAAAACTATCAACTATTTGTGCATTGCTATAGTATTCTGTTCATTGTGGTGAAAGTAAATTCTTATAACCTCCTCTTCCAAAAATACTTTTATACCTTTTAAAACGTTAATGTAACAATTGAATTATGTTTTAACAAGAATCATCTCGCGGCGCCAAGTGCAGGATATTGTGGGCCACACCCCGCGAAGATTACGTGAGTTTTTCATATAAAGCCATTCAGCCAATTACCTCATATCCTACACAGGAGCATAATAAAGGAGGCTTTTGTGAAGGAAAGAGGTTCGCGCACCTACAATGCGTAGACACCGCGTGTACACCGCGAGGGAGCGAGACGTAGGATCCATCTCTCTCGCTTTTTTCGGATAACTTCTGATATTTAGGGTGTTACCGTTGTGAACAAATAGGTACTTTTACAACGTCAACGTCTGCTCTATAAGAGATTTAGTTTCGTATTCAATTTTCACTAAATCATGTGCTTAGGAAAGGTTTAGTTTTTACGTAGCAAGTTCAAAATTTACTCTCGATAAAATACGACGCTTGACGCGTTTTCTGATACTATTTGAACGTATTCTCAGTCAAACAGTTTTCTCTCTCGACTGGTTTATTTTGTATCAATTTAAAGAGTGTAACTGCAAACATTGAATTTTGGACCAGCAGATTTAAATATTTTGACTTTTGTGTATTGTTTATTGTGTATTCATTTTACATGCCGATTCAACCGAAATTCTAATTATTCAAATATTTTGTAACTGCAAACATTGAATTTAGGACCAGCAGATTTTAATCTGTTGTGTTCTAACTTGATAATGCCTACAGGATAGATATCTTCTTTAAAATTGACTTTCAAAGTTCATTAGGTTAATTACTAGTTGAGGTAGAAGCAGTGTTTACTTACAGCTTTCAAATCCCTTATCTACCTCTTTTGGAAAAAGTATTAAAGTATTATTTTCTTTACGTAACTTGATTTGCGTGGGTAGATTAAGATTAGGTAAATAAAATACCTACTCAATGTAAAAATAATTGTCTTGTCAGACGGGAAAAGGTGAAAAACGGACGGGAAAACATGGTCCAACAATACTTGTGGAGGGCGCTGGTTGCTTATCTTCTTGATATCATGACATAAACCCTTATTCGCCTTTTACAACATCCAGAGCGGTCCATTCCAGAGATGTACACAAACTAAAAAAAATTACGTCTTAGCTTAGTTATAGATACCCTTTACCATGTCCTACTCCGTAAATGAACAAATTACCTGAAACAAACGAACACACAAATGAATATAGGCCAAGCACAGACAAACAACATGTAACATTAAGTGAACACTATGTAGGCAAGGCCTGGAACAGCTGATGTTGACAGCGGTTGCTGCGGTTATCCCGGGTCGTGAACGGTGTACCATCCAACACCGTATACAGTATTAACACGCATATTTGACGCTTTATTTTAGGTAGGATTTTTGGGTGAATTAACTACATGGATGACGAAGAGTTTCTATTTTTATAGAGAATTAAGTACATAATTATATAAAAAATAAAAACCTCTGTTAAGTAAAATGTATTTTTTAATTCACCAAGTCACTATTTCACCTGGTCGTCAAAATAATAACGTTATTAGAAACTTTATTTTTAACGATATCAAAAATATTTTTTATTAAAAATATTTTTTAAGTTTTCCTGAAACATTAACCCATCGATGTTTTTCATTTTCGAACAGGTGAAAACGCCAAAATAAAACACGTACAGTTATAAACATAAAATAAATTGATACTTCAACCCCCTTTTCCATAAGGCCCAATAAAAATAGAAAAAACACACATCTCGTACAAGATAAACTCCACCGCACAAATAAAATATTAACTAAATATTCACTACATTATCTAATAAAATATCGAACATATTTCAATATACGTCTCTAAGAGAACGGCCCTATCGATATTTATTTGTGTAGTAACACCCCAGCGGCCGCCGGAGTCCGAAAACGCCATTGGTATCGTAATAAATCGTTAGAGACGTGCCGTACTGCCGCTGGAGCTCAGTTACTACTGCGCTGTTTTTACTGGCAATAGTTTTCCGTTAATCTACTATAACCAATGCTGGGTGTCGGCCTCAGTATCGGCAGCGCAAGGGTTAGGCTCGAGCGAGTGTTGCCAATTATGAATATTTTAATTTTATTTTAATGTCCGTCACGCCTGTCTGGATTAATTTCCCCGGAAAATGCAGGTGAATTTTACGTTGTTCAAGCAATTTCTTTTCAGAATGCAAATCTATATGACACGGCTCTGTCTACGAAACACACGTTAACTTTTGATCACTTGAAAGTTCAGCTGTGAAGGAAAGCATCGCAAAAAATTCACGCATTAATAATAAACTAAGCGTGTGTGGGAGTGGCGATAGGTAGCGCCACGTGTCACTTTGAATATAAAGTACTGTAACCTAGATACATATTTGCTCACTCCGTAAGGAACGCAAGCGTGATAATGCCTTCATAGCACACTTTTATGGCACACGCATGTACGCAATTATTAAGAGAAAAAACCAGTTGCCATTCCAGTAAGTACCAACTTTACGACCACTATAAATAATAATCCAACTTCATTTTTATAACCTGCTAGAAATCAGTATAAGATCAAAACAAATTCAATGAAACAATATTTACTGGCTATTATTCGAGTGTGTCCCTTGTCGATCGCAATGTGAATAGATTACGTTTACGTTGAGCAACTTTTCTCCGATACAACGACACTTCTACTAGTTTACGGACGGTGTAAAACATGGACACCGCACATTTTACGAGTGTCGCTTAACATATAGTGCCGTAAAACTGAGAAACTACCAAAAACTACACATACAGACATAAAGAATGGTCATTTCGCAGTTCGTTAGCTAATTGGATCGTAATGTATCGTTATGCTACAGCAATCAAATTAATGATATTTCTTTCGGTGTCGTGTCTACTGTTCAATGTCTGTTATGTGCCATATCATTAAGTTCACACGCGATATAATAGATACACGTTACGATCCTGATATGCTAAACGTTCTGTTTCACAAACATTGAACATAAATTACACATTGCGTTCATTTTGATGCTCATTCGGCGGGTTATTTTTATTTAATTCTAGGCAGGTGCGCTTCGGCCGTGTTTCAGCCAATATTTTTGCACGATTACCATGCTGATGAAAAGCCAACATCAGAACATGTAACATGTATCCACACACGTTCGCACCTACATAGTTTTAATTCCATGTTAAATTACACCTTTGACAAGAAAATGTTCCGTTTTTAACACAAACATGAACAGTGCTCCAAGTCTTAAATTAACGCGCGTAAATATTACTTTAGTTAACACAATTTGTGATGAGAAAATTTTGGCGGAAATGTAAACGAAATTTTATATTAAAATACAATAACAATAAACAGATAAAACCGATTACGTTCTCCGTTGGAACCAATAAGGAGAGATCCCGATCGTGGCTTTTCCCAATAAATATATCGAGATGAGACCAAGATAAACATATCGGAGCGAGCGGGCGGTAGGTTTAAAATATGCAGCCTTCCGCGCTTCGTGAAATTCGTGTAAACAAGTGTAGCGGCCGACTGCGGATAAATCTTCGGGTATTATTGTATTCATATTCTGCGGGAAAGAAGGCTTCGTCGATACTTTTTTACGTATCGGTTAAGCTGCTCACGTAAATTGAAAGACTTTGTTAGCTTCTTACATATAATTCGTATGAAACATTCCTCCTTTCTGGAATATTTTAAATTTTATACCGGGACTGTATGAAATGTTCGCATAAAGTATTGGGATACGAGATATTTTCAAGTAGAATATTTCCTTATGCCCATATTTTCTTAAGAGTAGTCGGAGTTTTGGTTTACTGTATAGTTTTACTATGCCTAGATACACTTGCAAAATAAATGAAAGATAAGGTGCATCATAAATAGCCATCATTGCTATTTATAAGGCCCATAAAGAGTTAAGTAGGTAATTTTATTTAGCCAAGGGTATATATTAAACAGTTAACCCACATCATTAGGTGGCAAGTTACGGTAGCGGCGCACAAAAGTAACGGAACTGTTGTCGGAAACATATTAATGGTTTGGACCTACACAAAGAAGTTTGACAAGACGGGCGGCGAACAGGTGATCACTGACATGTTTGTGAGTCGACCCTTACTTCGGACCGGTGGGCTATATGCGCCTTATCTCAAATATCTCATAATACGTATTAGGTACCTACCTACTTGTATGTTGATACTGTTAACCGTACCATATGCATTAGGATAAAATATATGAAGAATTGGAGACCAGAAAAGGTCAACCTGTAAGTCACCACGGGGTCGAGGAAACGAAGAAGATGAATGAAAATTAAAATCTATGAAACAGTATTTCTACCTGTGCTTTCAAACCCAGACATCAAAAGCACAACGTTAATATGAACCATATTTCTACTAAATCTCATACAACAAAGAATGCATTGTACCACTACAAAATTGTATTATGTAGCGCTCAGAAAATATGATAACTGCATTCCAATTTCGGAATTCAATGGTCGCGAACATCGAGGTATTTGAAAAATCTCATAAAGATTCGATATTTGGAACATTTAGTTGCAAATATCGAATGTATGAAAATTGACTGATAGCTTTTCGGTAGTTAAACGATCAGTATGGTGAATAAAAAACATATGTCGCCGATAAATTCATATGCAAATAACTGAACGAATGCGCATCCAGCGAAAGTTAAACGGTGAGGATAAAAGTTGTGCAAATATGTTCATTTGGGCGAATAAAAATGATCAGCATGCGATGCGACGACGCGACGTGATGCGAGCGTGCAAGGCGAATAGGAATGTGAATACACGCACTCTGTTAGCACGGACGGGTTGTCAGTAACGTGTTTCAGTTTTTTATTTAGCTCTTTTTATACTTCTATCGCATTCTTGTACAAGAGGTACTGGATTATTCTATTTTCGTCCAACATATTGGGTGCTGCGCGGGACGCAAAGCACAGTTTAGAAAGGCTTTAATATATGAGGGTAACGTACAAGTTTTACCTATTATAAATATATCTTGACGCAACTTGATGAAACGAATTACATCTTTCTACACGAATTTATCAAAAAAATAAGATTCACATTTCTTATCAAAACTTCAACCTAGTTGGCAGCCCTATGCCAGCACGTGCGAGAGCGAAGCGAAGCGAAGCCCATCGCAGCGGACAAGCGGAAGTCAACCCGGCAAGTAATATATTTTTAATTGATGCATACAGCGGCCGATGTGTCGAGTAAACATTTACGGGTTTATTCGAACGATGACAGGGCCGCCTTTGTTGGTCGATTTTAACTCAAAACATTAATTGGCGGAAAAGTGTGCAATTCGCATGTTTAAACTTTCAGTCGATGTAAATATTAACACAGTAATTATGAGGGCGTTGATTGTATGTGTCGATTTTAATTTTGTGTGCACTCTTTGTTGTGGCTTTCGAGGTTCATTAATACTGTAATGGTTTGTGAGAGTTATTCAATATTAGTCTTACGTAATGTCGGAACTTATTTTATTGATATCGACATTGAATTGACAACTATTACTTTGTCACTGAAAATACTTCCTCCTTTCGGCATTTTCAGTGAAAACATATTTATACCAACAATTCGTATAAAAGCGTTTGTCTTTATTCTTGGGATTAGATATTCAGTCATTCTTCTGGCAAAAAAATCACATTGTAGTACCTACCCTTTTAGATAAAAAGAAAAATTCACATTCCCCTGGATAACGCCAACTCTGCTTACATAAGCCAACAATAATTTTTAATTTCCGTCCTAGGGCCGGCCAATGCACTGAATACCAATTACTCGTACTAGCGTAACTACTGAGCACATGGAATGTGAAGCCTAGCACTCGGGTAAGCGACCGATTTGTGTACCACGTACAATACGCCACTATGTGAATCAATGGAGATCAGGTATGCGGTACAGGAACGTTCAATCACTGCACGGGAATAGATAACATTTGTTTTAAAACATCACAACGCCAAATTAAATAGGGAATGGTGAATATTCCAATGGCAATGCGGAATTCAATTATTGTTATTTAAAATTGCATGATATTTAATCATTATAGTTAAGTTTAAATTAATTGACGATTATTGCTTACCACTGGATGGTGTGGGAAATTGATGACTGTATTAAATATTGAATTGTAAAGATAAAACACAATACCTATTTACGAAATGTCAACTTAGTCTCTGTTAGACCCAGACTTAGCCGAAGGCTTTTGTAATTTGTTGTTGTACAAATATGTCTGCTGAAAGATTTCCATTATTTAATATGAGAATAAACAAAAAATAAGACAAGAAGGTAAATTGCTTTTATCATTCTGGAACTTACGGGAATAGTAAAGAAAACCAAGTGTAAGTAAATATACTCTCAAAATCTTCCTCTCAGATATTTGGATTTAACAAAGAATTGTTGGTTAACAACAAATATCCGAATTCAATACTGGCTAACCCGTTGAAAAATAAATTTGTGCCCCGGCGGATGTGTGCGCTTGCCAAGCTTGCAACCCTTTGGGACGTGAATTGCCTGCTTGCACGTTGCACAATAACAGTTTTCTTACCCTAGTGGTGTTCGATACATTTTGGGTGGGACACCCCTGTATTAGAACTTTTTGCCTTGCAAAATGGAGCACATGATATTTTTGATACTTTTGAAACTATCAGGTTTTCTAAATAACTTATCATCAGCTATGAACTTTTATGAAACACAAAGATTAAAAAACCAGCCAAGTGCGAGTCGGAGTCGAGCAAGATGGGTTCTGTACCATTATCTATAAAAACGGCAAAAAATTACGTTTGTTGTATGGGGCTCCCATACAACAAACGTAATTTTTTGCCCTTAGATATTTATTTTATTCTGTTTTTTAGTATTTGTTGTTATAGCGGCAACAGTAATAGGTACATAATCTGTGAAAATTCCAACTGTCTAACTATAACGGTTCATGAGATACAGCCTGATGACAGACGGACAGACAGGGCCTTAGTAATAGGGTCCCGTTTTACCCTTTAGGTACGGAACCCTAACAACTATGAAAGCAATATGGACTTTTACTAAGATTAATTACAAGATCAACGTTCAAGCCATTCATCAATTCCACCGTGAACACAAAGCCATCAGGGGTGTCGCGGAACTTCTTACGTTATTGAAATTTACTTTTTAAAACAATGTTAAAGTGCACAACGCTCGTATTTACTCTCCAACGGGCGGATGGCTAGTGGGCAAAGTTTTTACGATGGCCCGTCCCGGGGAATATTGTTGGTGCATTAACGTTTAATGCCCTCCGCAGTTTCACTAAAATTTAAAATTGGTTCGCGAAACAGTTGCAGCGATTAGACTGGATTGCGAGACCGGACTAATTTTCGGGATGAGTTTCGGAGTAATATGTTTTCAATTACTTTTCTGTGATAAAAGTAAATTAGATGTTACTTTTTTATGACTTTGCGCTGCAAGCAACTAAAAAGCACTTCAGAACTTTACAGATTTAGCTACTTACATCTATAAGTTACACTTTTTCCCTTTTACTCAGCTTCGCACAGATTATACAAATTCGCGTTTCGTGCTCGCATACACGTCATTTTAGGCAAGTTTATGTATGGAGGGGACAGAGAGTTGGTACGTCAGAACGGTATCAATTTCCGGCCTTCCACTGCCATTTGATTTATGTTTGCTATCTCTTTTTTTTCGACAAAACTACAGTTGGTTCCTGAGTGGAAATGCAGGTGGGAATCTGTCGGAATAGAAATAAAAAGCCGTGTTTTTAATTAGTGTGTGGTGAGTGCGGGAATGATTAAATAAACGTATGTAGGATTTCTTTTTTTTGCAGCGATATAACAATAATTATGAATTAAAATCCGACTGATGAAAAACATGTACCTATAAAGTTTCATAATAAAGCATTTCATAATAATTTGAGCGCTTTTAGCTCCATGTAAGGAGATGATAATTTTTTGTATCCAATGTTCCATATCTAGTAGGTACTAAACTGTTGAGACTGAACCTTCTCCAAACTAATTAATTAGCGAAAGTACAAAACGCTAGAGGCAATAGATGATATAATAAAACACTATAATGCGTACTAACGTACAATTACATCTTATAAATAGGTACTTTCAAACTAACTAAGCTATATACAGTAATTATTTTAATGAAATTAGATTCCATTTTTAGAAGTTTTTCCTGTTACAAAATAGGATTTACATTCTACAAGAATAACAAAGGGAAAAAGAAACATCGTTATCGAGAATTGAATCAGGAATCGTTCTGTTTATTAGCTGAGTTAGGCGCATTATCAAATTACTCTGTCATTTTGGTTTAATATGGAAGTTACGTACTTAACTAATCAATCTAAATGAAACGATCAGGGCTGTAATCGGTTTGGAAGTAATTAAAATCATGTGAAGCATGGCATACATAGACATACCTACCTGGCTACGATTATGTTCATGGTTTGATGACCTACATCTTATATGTAAACTTTTCAAGCCCACAGTCGAATAATATCTAGAAATCAGCGAGGTGCGAGACAGATGCCTAGAAGTAACTGCAAAAAAAAGCCAAGATAACTGCTAAAAAAAACCAAAATATCACCAGTTTTGAACCACACAACTCACCCCTATTAAAACTGATAGTAGTGTAACGTGCCAGCCAAAACAACAACACATCGCAGTGACTAGACGAAACTCACATGTACAGTATTCGACAAAAGTGCTACCGACCTTAATATTGTTAGGAAACAGTAACCTCTCAGGTGCTGGCAGGCTATATAACCATTCAATGATTAATACTCGCGCGATGACACGACGAAGAACGAAAACCACACGTTTCCCTACCTTTAGCTAACGTGTAAGTATGAAACGCTTTCGTTGTTAACTATACCGATAGGATTACGTCACGTACGTCTTGTTGTTCATCATAATTTGTTGCTAATAACTTTAAAATGATTTGTATTTTATTATGAAAACGATGCTTTGTTGTCATTCTTTAAGCGTTCGTATTTTGCCGTCTGAATGTGTCTTTGTGTTCATATAAATAATAAATATTCGAGTTGTGTTTACATTCCACAGTCTCAATGAAATAAGCAAAAAGTAGACATATTTTAACTGTTTCACAATTAAATTGCCAAGAAAAACAGCTAACACGGCGATAACGTTGAGATACGAAAAGTAAAATGAACAACAACAACTTAGTTTCTACACAATATAAAGCGTTTAAGTTTTACTTTAATATAGCATAATTGAACTGAATTCTACTAGATACTGCTTATAACCTAAAACAATGAATATTACAACTAGAACATTTTGTACTCCTCACCTGGATATCATGCAAGCAGTCACGTTCATCATGTGTGTACCGCAAACGGGATAACATGTCACGAATACTAAACACCATTTTGATAAAACAAACTTCACTAAAATACAGAAGAAACTTAGGAGACAACGCGAGAATTAAGACGCAAAATTAATAAAACAACTAGTTAAACACACAGACACAGAAGACAGAATGAAAGTAAATGATGTTGAGTTAAACTTTTTATGAAATACCCTCAACAATTAATTATTTTGCACATAATTTTTCTAAGACAAATATTTGACAGCTTTGTGGACAGACCTACGTTAGACTTTTTACCGCGCTAATATTTTTTAAAGTTCAGAAATGGCTTCTGTCATTTTGCATAAAAATAATTTTGAAAAAAGAATTGTTCAAAAAGTTTGTCATACAATTTAATAATGGTCTTTGTTTTTTCGGGGTGCTGTCAATGTAAAGAACAACTAGGAGGTTGGTTAGGTATCTACTTGTTTTTTTTTTGTAATCAAATGGGAGTTTGTATTTGTAATATTTTGCACCCAATTTTTATCGTTAAATGCTAAAGGTTTAAAGGTTAAAGAAATGACACTATCTTACCTTATTTTCAATATACCGTACCTACCTACCTTAATATTATAAAATTGTTTGTTGAATATTGGAATCATTGCTTTGTTGAGAAGGTTCGAAGAATTTAAAAGCCTTTTTACTTTGAGTCATGAATTTATTCAAGCATGTCAAAATGCAATATACAGTGATCTCATTTCGCCGGTAAGGACCTACTATAAATCCTGGTATCGGTTCTAAGTGGAATTTTATTTCATTAGGTTACCTAGAATACCGTCCCTAGTTTTCTTGAATTTTATTCTTGGTATACTTAAGCTAATTATGACAGTAAGCACTACGCATAGGTACTTACCTAATATTTTGTGAGTTAACTTAAGGTAGACTTTTATATAAATTAAGAATCATTATCGTGAATATAGCTCTCAGTGTTCCTACATTGAATAGAAAAGTCATGTAGGGACTTTGATTAATAATACACCGAATGTATACTCAGTCCAATGTCTATTTTCTTGTACGATTTGTTTTGTATAAAAGATTCTCATTAAATATTTTTGTCATTTGCTAATTAACCAAAAAAATCTTATTATGTCTGTGGTCGTGAGAGTTTTGCTTCCACATATTTTCAGCTGTCTTATTTTCAACGAAGTATCTACTCAATGTGCTGGAACTGATGAAACTTACTAATTAGTCTGCGATATCTCGTTCCAATGCATAACGACTACAGATAGAACATCCTCTACCGTCCTAATTAAGTAGATAAAAACCGATTTATTTATACTTGTGGCGAAGTAGGGAACTAAACTGGAATGTACTAGATTTGACAGTTGTTTGACGTCTTCCCTAAGCAAGTGGCGCCGCCATGACACGCGCGGATACGTTTGGAAGCGTATATGTAACTATAACTACATAAAGCAGTGATAGCCTAGTGGTGTGACCGTCAGGCTGCCAAGTCATAGGTCTCGAGTTCGAACCCAGGGCACGAACCTCTGACTTTTCGGATTCATTCATAATTATCACTTGCTTAAATCGGTAAAGGAAAACATCGTGAGGAAACCGGCATGCCAGAGAAATATTTCGGCGGCTTTAAAACTCTGACACAGGTTATTCACTAACCACACGAAAGGAGGAGGAACTCCGCCCCTAAGACGACCCACTGACCCATTAGCCACCAAAAAAAAGAGTTGTTAATTAATAACCGACAGAACACACACACAAGGACACGGACACACGGACATTATAATTGTTCTGATGATTTGCATGTTTTTCCATTTCCTCGGATTTTCTTTACCAGTGACTGTCATAGATATGAGCATGGAATAGAAAACTGGAAAATTACGTGCCTATTTTCCGAACGGATGTCCGAGTTTATGGTTCATCCACTATTTTATGATCGAAAGTTGTAAAGAATCAGAAAGCCTTTAAAAAAAATCTATATTAAATAACTAAACATTCGAAAAATGCACCAACCGTAAATATTAGATCAAAACTCGCATTTACTCCCTAAGGCTGTTTCCACATGGCGGAATGTGTGCTCACATATAATAATCGCAGCGGAAACGCTGTCGCACGCGCACGGCCCGCTGGAGCGGAGGTGTCAAACGACAAATTTCACGGCGCTACTGTCCTTAGATCTCCTGCCGCTATGTCGCGTGCTGGTGTCGCCCCCTTAGGCAGCGTGCGATTATTTTTGTTCCGGTCCCGTTCCGAAGTTTTGTGCTCAATAGGTTCAGCCGTTTTGGTTAGTTTGATTTTTAGATGGGTTTGATAGGATTTGCTAAACTTTTATGAAAATATATTATTAGACAAGTATTTTACTTCTTAGTCTGAAGTTGATGATGAGGATTAATGTGGATGGTAAAGGCTCCCGATCGTCATTATGTAAACAATTTCATCACCACTGCTCTTAAAACGCTGAAGGAAAACATCGTGAGGAAACCGGCATGTCCAACCAAAAATTCGAAGAGATGTGTCCTCTTCCAACCCGCACTGGGCCCACGTGGTGGATTACAGTCCAGAATCTAGGAAAGGCAGTAGGAATATTATAGGCTGATTATGCTATATATAGATCAGCAATCTGTTTTACCTTAGCTTAACCATCCTAGAATAACACTTCAAAACCCAGCACGCAACAACGCACCATCAAAGATGAGCGTATTCGAAACAGCTGTCAATTACCGTCCAACGTAACATTGTTCCGGGAGTAAAGCACTGGGATTAGATTCCAATTGCAGACGCATCTGGCCACTAATGAACGCTGCCACGTGCATACTGCAGGCAGGCACCTGACACCTCACGAGTCTGGAAGCCTGGTACATCGACAGCTCGTCGAGCACAGTAAAAACGTATGAACGACGCATTTAGTGGTTTAAGATGAATATAATCTATAGTATTAGTATACAAAATACATTTAGCAGTTTATTCCGGTATTTCTGAGTAGCCTTCATGTAATTGGTACTGACAAACTTATTTTGTGCAAAGCCTGTAGTGACCACCATCTTACATTCTGTATGACTTGTATGTCGAGCTTGTCAGGAAATAGGTTACCTACCAAAAATTCCTTGTCTACATGTTTTTTCATAAATTTTTGAATGATTCATTCAATTACCAAAACGCATTCGTTAATCTTTTTTATATAACCCAACTCCTCACGATTCTGCAATCCTGGTACATTGACAGCTCGTCGCAAACAGTAAAAATGTGTGAGCGCTAACAATGTGGCTCATAGACGAAAATTAAAAAGTTTGCACAGTCCCAGCACGTATGGAATAGTTAGTAAGTTATCTTTTAAACGGAGTGCGATGATTAGCTTTGGTGTTTGGGTTCATTTTTATATCGGCCTGGTCCACATGTGTAGTAAAAAAAATACATAGTTGGAATTTTTACTGTACAGTGTAGGTACAACTATTTAAAACTGAGTCTCGCGAATTTCATTTTATGCGTAGTAAGTATCTATTACGTAGAGATAGGGGGAAAAATTACATGAAAAAATAAGTCCTTCTTTTCTTTTTCTACGCGAATTCTCCCCTCCAAGTGCCAGCGGTTACTAATCTTAACTACCAAACTCTAACAAGCCAAATTGCATTCTATGATTATTTGAAATTAGTTGTAAGTATCTGCAGGTACTCCTTATCTCGCTTCTAACGGATAATGGAAGCACCGACTCCAAATAAAAAGTAACAGAACCTTTTTACTAAAACGGCGAACAATAATAATACATCCATACATAGAGGTCCATTTACCAAACTATACCGAATAGCTTCGTATTAGGAGGCTCATTCAATTCCCAAAATGTAGTAAATGTTGTGAACTTTACGGTTAAGGCCTCCATGTACCGATATTAGTGAAAGAATTACTATAAAGATCGAAAACACCAGTCGTAAATGTGAATAGCGGGTACACAGCCTAAAAATAAATTCTTAGCGGAACTTTAGTTTTAACTAAGTCATGGTTTAAGTAGTTTTGGGAGTCCAAATTGAGTGGTTTTAAAGTACTGCAGCAGTCTCCTAAACTTAAACTATTCAAGCAATTGACACAAGAGTACAACAGGATTTAAATGAACGTTGCATTTCAACTAGCTTTCCTATAGAAGTTTAAACAACTGTTGAAAACATTTCTTAGAGAAATTGTAAAATTCAGCATGTCCAAGTGTCACTGTGAAAGGACCCTTCACAAAAGTATCGAAAGTAGGATGATAGGATTTGCTTCTAGGAGTTAATTATGTATTTATACGTTAGAAATTGATAGTCTATTAACCAACAGACACATCACTGTTACTGCAATATCATTAAGCGAAGGAGGCTGTTGCTTAGCTTACGACACGTAAATTGACTTAAGTATTCATGGCCTGATGAATAAGTGATAGGAATGAGCGAGGATGCGATCGAATCAGGCCCGATTTCAATGACCGGAACAAGTTTCTCAGAGGTTTTTCAGAGGGCCGAGGTACGACTGTTATCTAACTCCTACTATACACAGTTAGGCACCTCTACAGCAAGAAAATCCCAAAGATAAACATGCCAGTAGGTACTCAAGTCAACAGAAAAATTGCGTTACGAAAATAAAGAAATAGTAACAAAGATAAAAAAAAATAGTAACACACGTAAAAAGATACTTTCACAATGTAATGCTCGCTCATATTTCATACATAAATTTTGCACATGCGTCGGGGAATAACACAAAGCACGCGAAAGCTTCTTTAAATATTCCTTTCCTTCATAATCAAAGTGCTGCGTTCGTAAGATAAGAATTCCCTACGCGCCAAGACGTTGACTGTGTCTGAGAGAATCGTTACACCAACGAATTATTTTACTCAGCTATTTGTCAAAAATACTTCGACAAATATTTGGAGGCAACACTGTTTCATAGCCCTTAGATGTTTGCACGTTTATTAATAGCCCGGCTAATTTGTTTCACGATTAATTAATATCTTTAGCTCAAAAATGGCGCAAACATTAATTAGTTACAAAATACATATTAAAACCACTATCAACATCTAATAAAACTTACTTGAGAACACTTCTGGAAGTTCATAAACAAAATCGTCGAGCCCACAAACCTCCGGAGAAAGTTTCATTTATTTTTCTACGATAAAGACTCTCAATTTCTTTTATACGTGTAAGAGCTTAGGAGGGACGCGTGTAAAAGTTACTTAAAATCGTATATAAACAGAAATAACTTCTCCGCGGATTATTTAAAGCAACTCGTGAAATTTCAATGAATATCCTTAAAACGCGGAGATTAAAACGAAAAAGTTTTTGTATTTGCTTAGCTCTTCACAGCTGATATAACTGGATTGCAAAAGTTCTAAGGATGAGCATAAAAATGCTCCAGTTGGGGGAGAGAAAAGGAAATCAGTATTAAGAGTGTCGCAATAACTGTGAGTGTGTTTTTGTTACGGCAAAGTTCTTGAGTAACTAGGTAACACTGGCATAATGGCCGCTGAGTAACGTTTTATGACTTACGTCAGCGAATAACTACCTAACACCCTGTATAAAAGTAGGTATGCCTGTTATTTTATTCAAAAGTAATGTCACATAGGACTATACTTTGTTTGAAGATGCTCCAAATTGCTCGCTTCGAATCAAATGTACGAGTACCTACTTCTCGTGTATGAATATGTTGTAATAGATTTCTTATTATGTTATGAACATAATATATTTCGAGAAGCGGCAGTTTATTTATACGCGCCTTTAGTTATATTTTTTTTATCGTAGAACGTTATTTGACTTAAAGCGAAAGCTTCAGGGTAGCCCGCGAAATTGAAATTTTCTTATGTTTTTTTGCAATTTGCAGGTAGTAGCTTCAAATTGCTGATTCTTATGATCATAATTCTGTAAAGCCATATTTGTTACGGTTGCGAATAATATTTTAATCAAGATACAACCTGACACTGACCTGCAAATTGCAAAAAGCGTAAGAAAATTTCAATTTCGCGGGCTACCTTAACGCATCCCCCTTAAGTACATGTACTTATATTTATTTTTATTCCATTTAAGATTTCAAATTATGCTGTTACGACACTGGGTAGTTAAATCACACATTTATTTGAAAGGGAGAGCGAAGTAAGCATCATTAAAAAAAAAAACATTTGTTTCCTATTAAATTCAAGACACACTTTCTCCAAACATTGAAGTACCAGTACTTACATGTATGTATGTGGAAGTTCCAGACTGTGAACCTTTATTATTATAAATGACTTCGAAGCATGTTCATTAAAAGCTCCTCTTTCATCTCAGACCGTCTCAAGACGACAAAAAATACTAAAGAAATATTATTTCGTTTCACCATTTTCTCCAAAGTTGCCAATTCATGATAGGACTACAGTTAGCTAGATGGATATTATCTATTCATCGGAAGACCCGAGCCCTCCCGACTACAAAACAGGATCACTTGCGAACGAAAATGTATTGAAATCACAATGTAACCTGAGGCTTTTGTCCATTGAAAACATTTTTTATGCATTAAAAATATCTTAGAAATGTTTATTTAACAATAGCGTTTAAGAGAAATTACTTATTCATGGCACGTCTGAATTTTCCTTGCTTTTGTTAACGGTGGGAATCGATTCGCTTGCTCCGTGTAATTTGATAGCTGATGCAACTGAAATTGTATATTTTTGATGCTGTTGCTACTTGCCAACTTGCAAGTAATATTTAGTTTTGCATTTTCAACGTTCGAATATTCGCAATTCGATTTATTAGGAACAGGGATTTGATAATGTAGCATTTGAATCAAGTTCGATGGTCCGTAGTGATTGTATGTTAAAAGCGCCAATTTAATCGATTCGACGGGATAAAATAATGAACTGACGGGACCCGCGTCCATAAAACACGATTTTATCATACCGTTGGGAGGGACACGTTTTCGAATATCGTAATAAAAAAGTCACAGATGTCAAATTTATGACGTTGGACCATTGTAAAGAGATTAAAAGATTTACTACGGATGAGGGTGGCAGCTACGCAGCTACGCTACGCCCACCGCTACGCTGTAAGTTCTACGAGAAAATTATTTTACAAGTTTAATAATACTGTAATCCTTTTGTATCGGTGAAATTCACGTCTGTCTATATTACTAATAGAAAGAGGAAAAGTTTGTTTGTTGTTCATCCTCGGTAAATAAATGACTAGGTATTTCTGCTTCGTAGGTAAATAGGGCTTGTAAAACTTAGTCTTTCGTACATACTACATTTTAACTAATTAGTTAAAAGTGTCTTTATCATATTTTCTATGATAAAGACACTTTTAAAATTAAAACTCACCCTTTTGGTCTTGAAATCAAGAAAAATGTATACATACCTGTAACAAAAATAAAAATAATGAAGATACAAAAAAAGATACACAAATATCCCGTAACCATCAAGAATTATTCCTAAATTTTTTTGTGCAACAGTTGCCAAGTTATAAAAAGTCAGTGTTATATCAACAAATTCATTGTAACGTCTCCAAGCGCAGTGCTAATGTTAGCGTCAAACTCACAGAATTATGAAAAAGATATTTCCCTTGGGGAGGGCGATGCCTTATAAATGTCCGTAACTTGGTGAATAAATCACGGTAAGCGCTAACGCCGCCAAATAAATAATTTTCTTTATTCATCAAAATTAAAAGGAGCAGTTGACAAAGCGACCCTTAATTATTATTAAAATCGGATTTTGCTCGCGACTATAGAAGCCTGATCGTCGCCTTACCCAGTTTATTTGCCCGACGGTCGTACGCAACAAACACCATTATTGAACTTATACCCAGTTTCCTTTCCCCCTTTCTGAATACAGTTATATTTTCGTTCTTCCTAACCCCACTTGTTTTTATGAACCGAATCTGTCAATATCGAAGGATTATTGATGTGTTCTCACGTTATTATGAATATATTGAAGAATGTTTCAAGTTTGGATCGAATATGGGTAAAAGTATTTGGAATAAAAATACTTTTTTGAGGTAATTTTATATGGTTAGCTTATATTTCGCCACTGCTGTTCATAAAGCTCCCCTTTATTTTTTGTGTATATTTGGTCTATTAAATCGAAAAATAACTTAATCAAATTAAAAAATAAGCAACCAAAAGTCGGGAAAAAGGGTTACCAAAACAGCTATACTTATTTTCTCTCTGACCTGCAGCAGTGTTCCATTAACGTACTGGCTAGCAATAAAAAAATCGTTCGTATTTTCTGATTCTAGGAACCCTGGAGCCGTAACTTGCTAGAGGTGCATTAGCTAGCGTTTTCGAAGCCGACGAGGAGATTACTTAATGGTCTAAACCAGAAGCGGACTTGTACGAGAAACGATGAAAAAACGATGGGTTTGTTTTGTGTCGAGAAATACTGAAATGTAAGTACAACAATAGGATTAGCACGCCCGCAGCACGAGCGGAAGGTTTTCTTATGTGTGATATGTTTTAATGTCCCGTATTGAAGTTAACTTAATCTAAAACCGATATAAGCATCGATTGTTTTAAATATTTTGTCGTGAGGTGTAATTAAAATTTTGTTCAGATAATTGTAGGTTTTCATTTCTTTGTAGTTACCTATTGCAGGAATTTTAGGAATTTGGTAAAATGAAAAAATAACATTAGCAGGCTCGTAAATCGTTACTTAATAAACAAAATCTCTTAACAAATATTATACAATTAAATCACTTCTGTCCAAATAAATAAACCTGTCCTGCAATATCCTCGTCAAAATTATTGACACAAGTTGCATCATAAGTAGATATTTCCTTATCATATTATGTAAACATGTTAAACATACAACCGGTTTGATTCAGGTCTAAGCGGTTTTATATGTTTAATAGTAAAAGATTTATTTGTAAACGGGTGTTCCGTACAAGTGCACATCGAGTTTTCAATTACACAAAGTGATGGCCACACTGAACCGGGCGTACCGCGAAAAACGCCGCCGCGGTCAGGCAACCTGACCGATTGCACACCGCTCACTCGAGACCACTCCAATCCCGGCAAAATCAACACAAACAATCACAAAATAAGGTTAGTTTTCCAACGCTCGCACCGCTGCATCTACGAAAATCGAGGAACAACTCGTTTTCGAAAGGTTGAAGGAAAACTCGATCGCTTTTCCAGGGGGAAGCTCTCAGTGGTTTATTGCGTTATTACCTGGACGTGTCTGCCGCGTCGGGACAGCCGCAATTTGGGGAGAAAAGAACGATATGTTGCGAGGAAAGGGATTTTATAGAGCTCCAGAGCAACGGCTCCGGAGAAATGACCAAGCGCTCGTCTCACTCCACGCCTAGCGTAATTTTCTTTGATCGAAAACTCTACAGGACACTACTACTTCAGTTTTTATTTTCATCCAATTCAATATCGTTGAACGGTTTGTAAGACACGCTTCGAAACATTTCCCAGTATTTTGTTTGTTCCTTTTAGTTTATATTTCACTTGATTCGTTTGTGCTGTATTGTCACCTTACAGAATATTGCCAGAATATTCTGTAAGGTGACAATTTTATATCTCGTTTCTATTTTAATTCACTACCGATTTTAGATTTCTTCTAACAAAAGAATACATACATCCATACATCAAGTTACTCGAATACGTAACAAATATAAGACTCGTATTACACATCGTTCGCGACAATCCCATAAGCCATCTACACCGAATTCGATTCAATAAAAACGTTAGATGTGACCAAAGATTTACTCCAATAATCGAACGACAAAAACTGTAACTTCGTCTTAGGGCCAATGAAATAAGAGTGGATGTCCATAAAATAAAATAATAACCGGTCAATAAAATCTCTCGGGTTTGGGGCAAATCTGTCAAATACGTCTGACGGACTGTGAAGGGGGCTAAGAAAGACGTCGGAGGGTGGAACGGGCGCCAAGTGGTCGGAACTTGATCTGCCGTAGGTTGATGGCAGTTGCCATCAATCGGCAGGTAATTGGGGCCATGTCAACCGAGTAAACGATGCCGCTAATGTTGAGAATATTTTTTGTATTGCGATAAAATAGGAATACAATGTTAAGTAATCGATTGTGGTGAGATTTATTGGTTGTCTAGTATTACTTGAATAGAGACGATTAGATATTTCAACTTGTAATGAATCTATAATGTAACTTATTTCGGAGTATGAGTATATATATGCATGTAATATATCTCAGACAAATCTACATGGTCCTCAAATAATCTGACCAAGATTATTTCTGGTATTTATATTCACATTGAAATTTTATATATACCTACAATGACATGAATATGTACTTTGTAAAGTATTACATTATTTTAACTATGTGGATCATTCTTTTCTTTTTATTATTTATTTTTCCTTAGTTTTATTTAATCATGGTCTGGCAGCTTGAGTAATTTATGCGGCCTACCCAAATGTCCTTTTTTTGGTATTGTTCGTCAAATCGTTGAGCTCCTTAAATTCTGAGTTGAGCTGCACGATTACTGTTAAATGCGTGCACTGACTGGACAGGTCCGCTCAATCTGTGTGGTTCTTTCCTCAAAAGACCATTTCAGACACCAATCTACATGGTCTTCACATGATCTGACCAAGATTATGTCTGGACTCTAAAAGAGACTTCATAGTCTCTTTTAAAGTCCTCTGAGTTTGTTTCGGCCTTTCTTCTCAGAGTAGTCAGATAGGAAACGCCGACCTCATCTAGTTTTAAAAATGTGTTTGACGTGTAAAAGTGTTTGTACAAACCTACTTACAGAAATAAATCATTTATCATTTAAATAATCACCCATTTTTATAAAACAGGTAATAAGACCGTCTCGTCACCACTGTTGACTTTAATTTACAAAACTAAATTATTATACCTGCTTATGATCTGATGTTCTGTAAGAAGCAAAAAGATACATTAGTAAACTAACCTGGAACTAAGTCCGTCACTCATAATACTACAGTTTTTACGAGTTTCCTACACTTGCCAACTTTCAGTTGAACGTCCTACCTAAAGTAGTTCCATCCAAACTTTCCGAACACATGAATGAATAAAGAAACATCGTAAAATACAGAAAAAAAGGTAAAGGAAAAGTCGGAATAGCGCGAAAGATGAGGTATCCGGAGTTTGCGATGAGCAAGAACAACACTACAATAATATGACGGCTTCTCCGTCCTCAACTCGAGAGACGTCCTTCACTAAATTATGTACGACCCGAAGGTTGATTGATAGAGAATGCTATTTACCTTCGGTGTCTTGAAATAAAGACGTCCGCAGCCCATTATTTATTTACACAGAAAGGATTTTTAAAAAAAAAGGTCGAAGTTAGAACTCAAGGTCCTGATTTACACGTGGTGAGTGTAAAACTGTAATTGGTCATTAGGACCGAAATAAAATCGAACAACTTTCATACCAATATGAGCGTAATGTAACTTTAAATATATGTTTTGTTTCCCAAGGTTCCTAAATAACGGAAAACTATAATGCGGGATATTATTTAGCGATATACAGTCGCGGGTCGTAGGGCCCGTAAAGCTAACGCCTTGGCTCCTGTAGTGGGCAATCGGTAAATGTGAGCGTTTGGGGGGAAGCACGTGACTAGAGTCTGCTATGTAACGCTAACATCTGTATCACATTTTATCGCTTTTAAATAGGATTTCTTTCTTTTTTTACTGTAGGTAACACGTAATTTCTGTCCCTAAAAAAAAGCGAAAGGAATTAACGGATCCTATTCAATAACTATACTATTTTAATCTGTTTAAAGAAAACTAAGATGTATTCAAATAAATATTTTGAACTTAAATAACTTAATAATTTATTGGGCAAAGTTGCAAATAAGATATGCAACTTTGCCCATCTCAATAATATCCAACAGTGGTGTCCCAAGCCTACCTCCGCAAGTGTATCTAAAAATAAACCTGCTAGGGCTATAAGAATCAATGTGTGCGTTCCCAGTCTCCATAACAATCGAGGCGGGAAATTGCCGACTTGGTCCGATCCGCGCAATAACCTCTGACTTCTCATTATGCAGATTGCCCCTCGACTCACATATGCACGTACACTAAACATCTTCCCGTGGTCCACGTGTTGCTATCATCTACATTTTTACAACCTGCATGTCTGAGACGTGGTTCTTTTCAGTATTTACCGCTGATGAATAATGTTTAAGTAATTTGCTTTATTGTTTGATGTTGTGACATTCCGCTTCTTCTGCGTCAGGTATTGTCATTTGCCAATTAATGAATCATTAAAATCTTATGACGTTGATTTTATTAACCGAATCCCAAGTCATTAAACCAAAACATGCAGTTCCAAATCCGTTTCTTTACTTTGTGGTTGCAAACTGGACGTGTCCATGTATTTTTTTTTTTTTTAAGATAACATCTCTAGTATGATTTGTGTCAAGATTCCTTTATGGACTTATATTGTACTGAATCAATAGAAGGCAAAGTAAGATTGTCCACTTCAAAAATGACGAGTAAAATCCTAATTACAAAAACAACTATTTTTCAACCTAAACATTTTCCATCTCAAACACAAACAGGCCGTAGTTACACCGCCGGGACTCTAATCCCCGTCCATACATCAACTTGATCAAAGTACAGTTAAGTAACGTTTGTAATAAGTGTATCGTCGGCGACATAATCTGCATAATTGGTAGCCGTCGTAGGATATTGCGTCCACGTGAGGCGGCGCGCAATTTTCTGCGCCATTTCCTCCGAATCGTCCACTCCGATGGGCTATTCGACGCGCATGCCTATCCGATGCTTAACTTTAACGTTTAATTGATAGAAACTGTAACGTTACATTGAAGAATGTAGGCAATGTTGAAAAAGATTAATTTTAGTTTTTATTAAGTAGGTAAGTGTACTTGCGATTCAGGAATAAAAACTCTTCTTTCACCATACCGAAACTACCTTTGGGAAGGGGCAACTAGAATCAACATTCGCAGGGCTGGTAACAACTGAATGAGAGTTGCCAAGAATCGAGCTGAATGGCGTGCAATTGGAGAGGCCTATGTCCAGCAATGGACTGCTATAGGCTGATGATGAACTAGAATCAATTCTATTTACGTGTAAATTTTGACGTTCAAAAGTGCCATAGTTGAAATAAATGATTATCCATAATGATTATCTTATCCAAATTTATTTGGGGTCAGCGCAAAGTGTCTTTTTCTTCCATACTTCTGTATAAGTGGTCATCTCAGTAGTCAACATTCTTTCTAGCCATATCATCTTTTACAGTAACAATAATTATTATAATTATTTCATGGCCCTAACGAATATATAACAAAAAACTTGCTAAGCGGATTTTTTCCAGGTTTAGAGGTGGCCAATTTTTTCCTACAGAAATTAACTCAATCAAACATTAACAAAGTCAAAATTAATAAATGTTTCTATCATCACATCCACACATTTGTTACCCGTAACACAAACAATTGATAACCTGAACGCGTAAAGGGTTAACAGATCAAAATGTGTTTGTTTAATTAAACAAGAGTTCCAAGCAAACGTCAGTTAGATTGTTGGCAGATAGGCATTTGTACCCTTTGATTACATTTCACTTGTCCACCATTTACTTCCCTACAAATTGACGCTGAATTACCTTCTCTAATGAATTATCTTAACGTCTAATCTGATGTAATTAATTACATTAGTGTAAACAGTTTTGATTGATGGAATTTATTTTTAATTAAAAAATTTGTAGATGATTCCTTGGGGCGTTTAGTCCACTTTATGTAAGTCGCATTTTTTTTGCACCGTATATGTAACTGCTAATAAATAATTGCACGGTTTTTAAAACTACGAACATTCTGAAGACTATATTATTCCTACTTAATATCAGCTTCAACTTGAACCTTAGGATTTTATTAAACCATAGATCGACATCCGCTTCTATAATATACCTATATCAGAAATGATTATACTACCTTAAATTTCAACCCGGAACCACTACTAAGAAAAAACGTTCAACTCTTAAATGAAGCGGACGGACGCGTCGCTCTAAAAATGTCCCACTTAGCGATTTTCACCTAGACCTAGTAACTCGAAAATTACGTTCCACCGTCACGATCGATGCGTCCGCTCATCCCGACGTCACGCGATTTGTCGTGCAACGCCACGTTTTTTCATCGAATGAAAGCCCCTATTTATAACTCTAGCAAATATTTTCAACGGACCGCTGGGTTTTCTGTTTTTGTTCAGTGTGCACTTGAGATGCATTTATATCATGTTAATTGAAGATAGTGCTGCAATTCAGCGTTTTTTTGTCTCTAATCCGCAATTAAAATGTGCATCAGCATAACGCGGTTTGTAATTGAGTTTTTACATTTTAGAAGTAGTAAATATTAATTGCGTAAACATGAGCTTTAGCTTTCTAAGACTACTCCAACTGTATAAGTCTATTCTGCGCAGTTTAAATGTGATCGTTTCTAAAATAAAATCTAACAAAAAGACCACCTCCGTACTTCTATTCAATTTCACTTAAAATCGGATAACGTCATAACACGTAATACAACATAACAGCTTTCATCAAATAAATGTTGCCACAGAGGAAATGAAGATTTGAAAAGCAGGTGTCCAAGGATTACAAGGAGATGGGGTCACGTTCGCACGACTGAAATGCGATGACAATGCAATCGTGCAATGTGCACTAACATATTGCACTTTGCACAAAATCCACACTAATCGTGGTCTAACGAGAATGAGGATTAGGCGGCGGTAATAGGTTGGCGAGGGAAAGGTGTTTTTTACCTGTGGTACCTAGGCAAGCAATTTTTTTTTGTTTTCGCCTTTTTATTTAAATCATCATTTTCCGGTTTTAGGGAGTTAGTCGAGTGAATTCTATAGCACAGTTAACCTAACCGATAGGTAAACAGGCAATGTTTGCATGCAGATTTATTTACCAGAAACTAAACGCTTGTTAACTTCCACCTAAAAAAAAAAGAAAAATAGCGACAAGTTACTTTAACTCAGTATTTTCATTTGCACAAAATAACTTTAACTCAGTCCGTACTTTTTTTTTCAACAAAAATGACTTCTCGCTGGAGATGTTCCTACAAATTTTAAATGAAGCTTGTTTATGAACTTTTTCAATCCTAATGCACAAACTTATTTCGAGCAAATTAAAGTGTTTACGCTAGAACATTAACCGGATCCACTGAAAGTTTATCTTAATTAATCTTTTAAGCTATTTAGTCAAAGAGAAGTAAATTCCGTTGGCCGCTTTATTGAATTCTAAGTCCGGAAACTTGGCTTAAATAAGAAAGCATCGATACCCGACGTCTGAGCTCCGTGGTAGTCTTTAAACGATTTCCTAACTTAATATAAAGTTACAAGATTGTCTAGTGGGAACCTCACTCGATTTCAGATTTTTTACAAATAAGAAAATAATCTTGGTTGCGTAACATTGATTTAGAAAGTGGTTCGCACCTTTTAACATTCAATATTAAAGCGTTGGGCTTTCACGCTTAAACGGCTGAACGGATTTGGATGAAATTTGGCACAGGGGTAGACCATGATCTGCAATAGGACATATCATACTTTTTATCCCGATATCTCCACGGGATCGTGACTTACGCGGGTGAAACCGCGGGGCGCAGCTAGTTCTGAATAAATATATGTAATTCACTTTGAATATACGACTGTATCGTATTATTTGCTTAATTAATCGCCGAGCGCATAAAAAATCCTTTAGGGAAAGTCACGTCGGACTAGTCTTACTTTTATTTACTCTTTGTCATGCTATACTCGGTTTTATTCGAGCACATTACGGCCGAGATTGCTGCTGAAATTTTTATATTCGAATGAAAATCAGCCATTATTCATTCAAGTGTACGTACTGCGAATTAGTCGCGTAAATTACCATTGTAAATAGTCGTCCGAGGTAATAGCGAATATTGAATTATAGATGAAGTATTCGAAGTGGGAGATGAAAACAGTTTTTTTTTCTGTGTTGAAAACCCTAAGGGAAATTCCCGGCAGCGCTGCGGCTGCGAAGCCTTCAATTTATGCAGGGGGCCGCATTGGCGTCTATCCGGATGACAATCTTGACATACGGGAGGCGGCTGAACAATGCAGTTTTGTTAGAACTACGTACACGAGCATTTGCATTCTCGCGGACCATTTCATCGTTTTATGTATTGATTGTTACAGCTACGTATACAGCACGCTTTTACTCTAAGAAAGGCCAGCGTAAAGCAATTAAGAGACTCAACCTAAATTAAATTTCAAACTAAGCACTTGAAGCCCTAAAGATTTCACAGAACATTATTACAACTGCAAAATCCTACCCAAGGCGTGAACTTTAAATTTTATCACAAATTCACGACAACAGCGACCAAAATTATTACACAATCAAATCAACAGAACTGAGAATTTAAGCAAAACTGGATAGGGTGGCACAAATGGAAAATATGCCTCGTGTTTGCGTTATAAACTCGACCAATCACGTCGGCGCTAGCACAATGTGGGACTAAACGGCACGCCAACAAAAGAGCCGTAAAGAATGGGCCGCCGACACACTCGCGCTAATAAAATAGTTCGAAGCAACAGGTCGCTGCGGCCCGCTCGCTTGCCAATACAATAGTACCAACTATGAGTATGTATCTGTGATTCCTCGTACCTCTTGCGAGAGTAAAGCACTGGCAGATAGATGCTGTATCATATTGAGTTTGTTGTGTGTCGATTTCTTTACTGAATGCGGTTCTATACGCGGATTTATTTTTGTAAGAGGCAGAAATTTGTCAAGGTGTTTATTTATATTTAATCTTGAACTCAAAGGAATAATAAGGATTCCAATTGACTCGTAAAGTGCTCATTTATGTTTGACGGGATTGTGAGTGACAGCTACAGGAGAAAAGAAATCAGTGGAAGGAAAGAGTATGGAAATCTTCTTCGTATCCTGAATTTTCTATTTTCTCAGCTCATTCTTATTCCTTAATATTGAAGAGGTGATCTTTTTCGGATATTTCCTACTAGCTGTGCCCCGCGGTTTCACCCGCATAAAGCTCGATCCCGTCGGAATAAAAGCATATAACGCAGGTCATGGTCTAACCATGGGTCAAATTTCATCCAAACCCGTTCATCCGTTTTAGCATGAAAGCGTAACAAATAAACTAACTGTCGCATTTAAAATATAAAAATAATTATAATATAATTAATAAATAAAATAAATAAATAATATTTAATACTTTTTTATAGTTAGGATTAGGTTCATCACCTGTCTATCGATCATCTACTTGACACATAATAATTCGACAGATAAATGAGACTATTAATAATAGTAACAATAGCCAATCACTATCCTCTCTGGCTCCCTCTATTACACGCCAGGGTATCGAGGGCCCTTCACATGCAAGCGGCATTGTTTTATCGGACGCACTCAACAACCTTTAAGATAGGTTATATTTTGATTAAAAGCACTTGTGAACTTGTTGAGTGATTTGTGGTGGAAATACATATTTTGAGAAGCAAAAATTTGAGGAGATGTTTTGACGCAAGGAAACGTTTAAGGAATCTGGAAAGATGTTCTTAGCATCATCATTATCAGCCTATAATGTTCCCACTGCTGGGACACAAGCCTCCTCTCTGTGAGAGGGAGTGGGCCGTAATCCACCACGCGGGCCCAGTGCGGGTTGGTAGATGTCACATGTCCTCGAATTTTGGGTTCTAGGACATGCCGGTTTCCTCACGATGTTTTCCTTTACCGTTTTGAGAGCAGTGGCGATGAAATTATTTACACAAAGTAAAGCGACTGTCAGGATTCGAAACTATGACCTACAACTCGGTAAGTCGCGGCCGTTACCACTGGGCCACCACTGCTCTTTACCACTGGTGGTTTCTTAGTATACGGAACGCTAATTTGAGCTGGTTTTATCATAATATCTGTAATTCAAATAATCTAAGATTACCACAACTTCGAACTTACCGAAGCAAGAAATATTCAAAGGGTAAGAACACACGGAACTACAGAACGTAGAAAACAATCTTGTTAACCTGTACCTGTACGTTAACTAAGGCTATTTAGGCAGCAAGAACGGCGGTCGCGCTGAGCCCCTAATACCCGGGTCGCGTGTACCTTGCGGTCCCACCACAGGGTTTACAAGTTTTCTTCTATTGGTTCAAATGCTTATTTCAGTTAAGGTCCGCGACGACTTACATAACTTTCACCCACCGTGTTTTCACAAAGTTAGCTTTCACCAACCCTTTGATATTTTGTCGATTTGTGGTTTTCCTTCTTGTCCCAACTACCACAAGGAAATTCGCTTGTTGAATAAACTTATCCTTACAATCCATTGTTACCCCGAACCCCTTTCGAACTATCTGATAACTATGTATGGGATCAATAAAAACATTTTTACGTGTTTTTTTAGGTCGATCGGTCATTGCATTGTCGATCTTGGGGGCATAATAAATCATTTCCATATAGAGAGAGAGAGAGGGTTGATTTAATACAGCGAAGTTTAATACAAGATGAAAAGACGGGCTTTAATTTGAGGGCAAACAAAGGCGGACGTTGTTTAACGTTCAGCCGCAGTCGACAAAGAACAATCTATTTAAGAGAACAGCGAGTAAATTGGGTGGGAACGCGGCACTAAGTGAGGAGTGACAAAACTTGAGCCGGCGACTAATTAGCAATACAAACATGAATCAGAGGCTATTACTTGTAATTGAATTGTCGCCGGCGGCAAAGTTGTCTCCGCGGCGAATTTAAATATCGCGCTTTACGAGGTTCTAGTACTTTTGCCTGCGGGATTATTACTACGTGAGTTTAACTTATAATTGCAACTAGCACAGCTATTTTTGACCGTTGGTGTTCAAGATTTAATTGTGCTTTTTTAACGAGAGTAAGCACCGAGTGATATTACTTGTTTCAGTGGTTTTTATTTCATTTTTATTTCCGTAAAATGGACCTTATACTTTGCTCCTCTCATTTTAAAGTAGATACCTACCTACTGTAAACGTGAAAACGTATAAAATATCGAAAAAAATATTTTACTTTAATAAGACTGAATTGAATTTCAAAAACTTCCTCTATTAATATGGGACCGAAGGGTCCAGCCCAAAAATCGGAACTAATACATAACAATGACGATTTTCATGTTTAAATAATATCCTTTATGCGAATTGTAAGTGTGCGGTAACAAAGTTTATAAATCGCGTATTTCGGAAATGCAAACATGTCATTCAATTCGAACATTGAATTTCAATACGGTCATTGTTTCCCGATCGGCTAATAAATATTCAACGCAAACAAATGACGCTAAATTACTGCGGCAGCTTTGCCCGATTGGGAGACCTTTAACCCGCGGACGATTTTTCACAAAAATATTATAAAACACTTCTCTCCTTGCTCCGAAGAAATTATCTCCCCCATTGACTAAAATTTTTCGCGACAAGTTTGACTTCAATCCATTACATTTTTCCCAGTTTTATCTTGAAACCGTCACGACAAAGTTGGATTGTGTTAATTGGGAGGCTGGATACTTTTTGTTAGGACATTTTGTGTACTTCAGAAGTGTTTTTTAAATGGAAAATTTAGGCGCTGAATAGTTTGCGGTTGTTGCTTTTGTGTTATTTTTCCAGTCCATTTTTGTCGGGTTTTTTGTAAATTAAAAAATTACTTTCAAACCAATCTTCATTATTCTAGTATCACAAAATGCTTTGTTATATTTTCCTAAATTCTCTAAACGTTTGCTCTGACCTATATGCTGGCAATTTCCATTATCAAATCACAATACACTTCGAAACTTTGTTATAGGACACTTAATAAGTTTAAACATACGGGAACACTAATTATGTTACCCGCAGTGGCCTATCTTGTGCGTGCTAATTACTTCACATACGTCACGCGGTGGAACGTTTCATGACGTCACATATCTGAACCATCTCGCCCTTAATATTCTCGTACGGGTAGGTATAAATTAGAAGTTGAGTTCCATTTCCCTGTACCAACATTTGAACTTTGCTTAAGGGCCTCCAACTCGTACTGGTGTGCATTTTTAAACAGGTTAAACAACAAAGTGAACTACGGTTCGCTTTGTTTAACCATGATTGATTATGGTTCATGAATTATTTAGGATTTTGAGATTGTTTTTACAATCTAAATCAAAGGACCGATAAAACTTTTTATGTACTCTTATGAGCAAACAGATGTCACTGATGATGCTTTTAGCAAATGACAGACATTTTCTCATACTACGACTTCTACAACGGCAAATGAAGGCAAAAACGCTTACGAAATTCTAACCCTGAAAAGAGACCCGGAAAACGTTTAGCCGAAAACGTTGGTAGGCCATCAAGGCACTAATTTAAAATACCTTCCAGTCATTACCATCCAAATCACCAAATCGAAGATGTCTCTGGAGGAAAACAACTTATCAGACAATGAAGGCAAGAACTTCGTTTTCCTGAAAATAACCTCCGAACTTAATTTCACTTGTTCATTTTACGACAAAATAGATAGGAGCAGAAGGTCAGCTTTATACTGAGAGCGAACACGCATTCACACGTTATATATACGCGTCACGTACAGCTAGATTGACCGACGACCTTAAAAAGGTGGCTGGGACAAACTGGATGCTGAAGGCGGAGGACAGTGAGTTGTGGCGCAGCCTGGGAGAGGCCTATGTCCAGCAGTGGACTGCGATAGGCTGAGTTGATTAAAGCTCATTTGTGACTATCATTCGATTGAGATAGTTTATAGTTTGAGATCTCCATACTTACAAAGCTTCAAGGACCTTTTGGCGCTCGAATGACTTTGAAAGGGACGCACTGTTGGTAATTATATGTGATATTGTTATGAGAAATGTATTGAAACAAGCATGAATTAAAAATTTAAGAACCCCGATACAAATATTTCTTTATTTCTCTTTCCTACTCCATCATCAGACCCTCATTGCCATCCATCTGTAACCAATTTTTTGAGACCTTCCCAATTAGCCCAAACACGATACCTGTGCTGTAAGTTGGTGAGAGAGTTGGGTATCCTGCAAATACCAGGTGATGCTGCAGCATCAGTTAAAGGTTACTGTATTCTTCTCATATCATTGAAGTAACAGAATTCTAAATACTTAATCGTTTAGACCTGTGGAAGATGCTCACATCCATTCATCAAGTTAACAAACAAAAAAAAAACAAAATCGGTTCGGCCGTTTGGCAGCTACGATGGAACAGACAGACACATAGATACACAGATACACACGTTAAACTTATAACACCCCTCTTTTTCCGTCAGGGGTTAAAAACAAAATGGCGGGCTTAATTTCCATTTTTTGCCACGCGCCAATAGATTTTTGTACAGAGAGACTTACGCGTCTATGCATGCATCTGTTTTAGCTCGTTGTATGGAGTTGACCTTCTGTATTTTGTGATTCAACGTTAGCAGAATGACCTCGATATTATTATACCATGCCCAGACAACATTACACAAGCAATTATTATCTGCCCCTGTGTTTGCAAAATTTCACGCGAAATTTCCATAATCTGAACGTGGAGGTTGAATTTCAGGTTTTTATTTTGAATTTAATTTTTGTACAGTAATTTGAGCTACTGATGATTTTTTAGGTTATAAAGAGACATCTATGATTTGCTAAAATGTTTGTGGGCTAATCGTTCTGGGAACCGAATGAACCGATATGGGGATGAAAAGCTTATTGTACGTAAAAGCGTGAAAAGCGTACAAGTCCTTTTTTTTTACGAAACATACAAAAAGTTTAAATTCATCATCACTCGCATAACGTAATGATTTAACAAAATTTGATAATTAACTATCATTTAGCAAATCCAAGATGGAAGTTGATGACCCACATAATATTTTAGGAAAAGCACAAGATTAGACAAAGGAAGCGACCCCACATTTAAAAATCAATCAGCAATTTTTAAGGCACATAATTGCACTTATCGTAAACCAGGCTCTCAGAATCAAGAGGCAGTTTGTATGAGCTCCCAATTTCTTGACTCAGCTAAGAAGGGATTAAGCTGCTTCGCACGCATTCAGATTTCTCTGGTACAGACATCTCCAAGTGAAATTTAGGGATTAAATCCTCTTTTGGTACCAAATGGCGCGTTGAGTTTGATTTACCGATTTATTTTTTATACCTATATTCAAATTAAGTCTTAATAGATTTAGGTATTTTTTAAGTTGGCACTTGGCACTTTTGAATTCATACATACATACATAAACTAACGCCTTCTCCCCATGGTTGAAACTACAGAACGCCACCTGCTACGATCCTTACATACTCCTTTTGCCTCGTGTACGTTCATTTAATTCCCCTGGTAATTTATTTACATTGACAATCTTGGGTTAGGTTTGCCGTTGGTCCCGGCTGTCATTCATGGATCTTTGACAGTCGTTACGGGTCGTCAGAAGCCTGAAAGTCTGACATATCGTATTGCCCAGTTACTGGGTTGTGGAGGTCAGATATGCCTATCTGACCAGTATTTTACATGAAGCGACTGCCGTCGCTTCATGTAAAATACTGGTATTCAGCTGCATCCGGTTAAACTGGAAGCCGACCCCAACATAGTTGGGAAAAGGCTAGGCAGATTGATTTTGAATCTTGAGTTTAATATGAAATAAAATCTCGATGGAATTTTTAGCAGATTTATTAATGTGGAAAGTAAAACAGGTTGTAAAAGAAATAAGAGAAAAACCTTTTAATCATAAATCATCTAAAAAAATCCTTTAAAATACTGCGCAGTAAAAATCCCTATAAAATAACCTCGTTGTCTTTAAAAAATCATTTTCACGTAGATTGACTGTGTCAAAAACTTTTTCTATCACAGAAATAGCTGATATTATAACCGAGAAAAAACGACTTTTTCGCCGCCATCTACTAAAACTATAAAGGTCCCATTTCCTAAATCATGAAGGAAACTTTGACCGATTGCCGTAAACTGATATAATATTTATCCTTAGATTGCTTTTTCCTCAAAAAAGAAAGGCACACACATTGTTTGTGGACAAACATTATTCCGGAATCGGATCGGTTCCAATAAGGTATTTCGAGAAATATTTGCTACGAAATAGTAATTCTTTCGGTTAGCTGCCATACTTTTGAATTCTACAACTTTGCCTGTAACAGCGTAAAATGTTTGCATTTAAATATAATCAATTATTTATAAGCTTTAATTGGAAAGTTTTGTTCTTGTAAAGTACTTCTTTGCAGTTTACCTAATCATTGCAAAGTAAAACATTTTTCATATAAGAGTTAGCGAATAAATTAATTAACTCAAAGCTCAGTACCGAGTTTATTAGATCCAAGCTAGCTCACTACAAACTAATGTACAGGATTTCTAGAAATAGAAGGTTTCATACGTCCAAACTTCATAGCGAACCAAAGTTAGTAAGGAGCATGTTTTCTACAAACATAATGTGGTGTGGGGACGGCATAAGGCCGTCTGAGAGGTTGGTCCTCCGAGTCAGACTTTATCTGATCTAGCCCCTGGATTAATTAACTTAAATGCAACAAGTCCGAGTTTGCGCTACTCTCGAGATAGTCTGTCGCGTGTTTTATTATGGAAGCTGCTGAATTAAGTAAGTAGAGTCACCCAGGATTATATTACGTTTCGTTATAGCGTCTCGACAGGAGATTTGTATGCAAACTTGGCTAATAATTGCTTTTTGATGTCATTAAATGAAGATAGTTTCGAGTGCAATGACATTCACAAATGTATCTCGAATTTGATTGAGACTGAGTAAATGTTGACGATCTCTGCTTTTGCAGCTTTATTAACATAAGTAAAGAAAGGTTGTGTTAAAAATATTTTTCCACTAAAATATAAACTTTTTAAGTACAAAAATGTATGTTGGTTCTGCAGATTCGTAGTCTGTGGGATAATTGACTTAAAACGTAACAAGTCGCCGTTTGCTTTGCTGTAGAACAGTGCCGTCGTGTGTTTTAATGCAGAATTAAACAGTCCCGACTGGAATATAAGAATGGAGGTTTAAAATTAAAAATCTAATTAAAGTTAAGATTTAAGCTTTTAAAAGTCGAAATTATGTTAAGTCTGCCATCAAATTTCTGACACGTGAACGTCAGAACCTAAAATGAAAACAATTCATCAAAGTACTTAGAACTACCCCCTTCAATTGAAAGAGACTTAGTGTTATGTGTTTCATTATATCATAACAACTCTAATGACTATCAGTAATTAGTCCAACAATAAAGATAATAATATACAAAGAGCAACAATTTATTGGGAAGAGAAATCGGCGCCGTTGTATCGGATCCGTCGTCGGTCCCTCCAACGTCCGTTATTGGGACTCTGGGCTTACTCTGGCCCATTTATACGGTACATTCAAATTTATGCCGTCTAGTATTGTAATAAGGGTGGGGTATACTGCAAAGATAAAGTTGTTAAGTTATACGGAAGCGGCCTAATGACGACATGGAGTACAATAGCACGTGTGGCCCCTTGTTATTGGTATCTGACCTGACCGCTACGAGCGATTTGTCTAAATGAGATCCGGACCTCTTCTCCAATTCTTTGTTATTTTTTCGTACGTTGCCTCTTGCTTGTGACATATTCGTAGGAACTGCTCGTTTTCTTTGATTTTGTAGATTTTGTCAGATGTAGTCTAAACTATTTATTGAGGCTCTGAGGAGACGATCCGATTTATTATGCCCTGGAACAAATAGTTTTAGTACTTCGAATTATACCTATGTAGGCATTATTGTCGTTTGTTTCCCTTAATGGCCGGAAAGTGTAGCTTAAGCGATGTACCAAAAGTTCCTTCAAATAATTTACACTATTTATCACAAAAGTAAATGATGATGTTGCTCCAAAATTAGGTAATATATTAAAGAACCTTTACCTAACATTAAACTATAATGAAATAGCGCTGTTAAATAGAGAAGTTTAAGGAACGAATGCCTTTGGGCCTAGATTTTGTGGTGGAATGCATCATGGGAATTTGAACTTAGAGTTGTAACTGTTAGGGGTTATAATAGCTTTACTGTGAACAGTTATAGGTACGTGGGTCCACCGCAACTACCGTAATCCCGTATACCGGCGATTAATCTTCGTTCCGGCTCTCACGAGGTGGTTTGTTGTGGGTAAATTTGTGGGGATGGCTACGATTTGCTGGCCATGGCCCCGTGGGCCGAGTTCGTCATATATTAATCCTTTGTTGGTTTAATCGCCTCTTTTATCGATGCTAGATTAGAGTCACCACGCGACGTAAAGCCAAATTGGTAACTAATGGACGCAAAACCGACAGTTATATCTGAAATCGTGAAACTACGATTTTGTCATAATTTGATATTTCTAGGTTCACATTAGGTAGGGTATATTTCTAGAATTGTACCTACACTTTAATGTTAGGTAATGACGACAATTTGTCAGTAATAAAACCAACTCTAAGTTAAATAATAAATAATGTAAAGCTCATACCTCCCATCAGAAAGCACACTCATACGAAAACAAAAATTTGTAGGAAATAAGTCCAAAAATACGATAATTACACGTGTGTGTGACTTGAATATTTGAACACAGTTCTCGGAACGTAAACATACACATTAGGTGAGCATTGTTTTTCAGTAATTTGAGGTGTATCGTAGGCAAAGCGCGGAGGGCGGCCTGGTGTCACGTGACGCCCCGCCCGCCTAATGTTTCACTCGCGTTACTGTGACAACTTCTACCTTTTACCAAATTGTATTTTCGTGTTCGGCCGAGTTTTCCTTATAAATACTGTCATTAAGACAGCGACACGGTGACAGGTGCTAATGTTTGTGAAAGTATCGAACCCATTTGTAAATAATGTAAACAATATATGTTATGACATTTACTGACACCTCGTGAGATTGAAATCGATTTTAATTTTACTGCTAACTCAATTTACCGTCGAAGTCGTGTGGAATTCAGGAACAATGATACAACAGAAAAACTTGTAATCCTATTTAATTCTTGTTACAATATACACGGATGTTAAGTCCCATAAGTAGATTGATACATTTTCAAGTAAATTATATAGCTCGATCCCATATGCCGGGGGTATTAAACGGATAAAGTATAAGCCCACGAATGATGTTAGATACGACTATAACGACAAGAACTTCCACGAATAAATTAGTAAGAGGGGAATTGTGGAGCGGGCAAAACGCTTGTTATCTCCATTCGCGATATTACAGCTCCAAGGGAACAAAATCTTTGGAGTAATTATTCGAATTTGGAGTTTGAGGGACGCTGAATAAAAAAAGCTACGAGTCTTTTACACAAAAATGTTCGAGCAGAATTTATGTGCCAACATGTAGGCACGATAGCAACGAAATGTCAGTGTTAAAATGTCGAGACAAAAATATAACTCAGTGTTAATTTTTATCAGCGTCGACGGCACTGAAAGGTGTCATTGAGGTTGTCCGATATCGCATCCGTAAAATATACATAGCTCATGGCGGTAACTTTAAAATGGGCCCTAAAAGACGAGAGGAGGTAGCACCCGGGGCGTCATTATGGGGCCCCACGTCATTTGTTTATTAAACATCCTGCGAGGTGGAACAGAATAATGGCACGGTAGACTTTGTCACGGCCGCTTTACCCTGAAATTAAATCGTAATGATGATGCGAACCTCACTCGCCGCCGTTTTCGGCCCCCAACCCACAGTTATTAAGTCCCGTGTCGTCTTGAGGTCAAAATGAATAGGTTTTTTAAAAGCCCACCCGGTATGACAACTGTCATAGTTATGAAAGGAATCGCGTTGAGTGGTCTACCGAGGTTACATAGAAAATGAAAAAATGCGACGGTTTTTCATACTTTGTAGGCGACACCATTTTGTAACGAAGTGGATATGTATGTACCGCCTTTATTTACTAATAGAACTTTGACATTTATGTAACGGAATCGCAGGAGATGTTCCCAGACGTAATACAAGTAAACAAGAGAAGTCTTATTTTAGTTTATTCTTATTGGAGTTGTTATGTATACCTTTTTTGTGCAGTTCATATTAGCTTTCACGGATACACAAGAATATGAGAGAGACTAATTTAAAACTCAACAAGGGATATACTCATATACCATAAGACTTTGAAATAGGAAATTGAAATTATCAGCAGACCGTTAAGATTTATTTCGGCTTCTGCGAAAGAATTTTAATTAAAAACTTGTAGAAATATTCGCAAAGAATATGTAATCTGTTGTTAGATGAATTATTTCATAATTGGTCGTTAATTGTGCCCAAATTAGAGAGTTGGCAAAGTTTTTACAACTTATATATTTATAGACTTACAGGGGCGGCATTCTTTTAATATTTTCAGCTACTTATAGAGTTGCAGAGTATAAATTATTTTGACTAAGCCTTTTACTGTTGAGAACAATTTTTGGACTAGAGTTTCCTATTTCCTGGTCTAAAACCAACTTATCAAGTCTGTCCAGACTTCAGATACTTAGTATTTTTAAGCGGCGAGGACTAAATTCGCAGCTATTTCATACTTCAATCAGCTGCCTTATAAGCATAGACATAACGTAAGACAGTTGTATAACCCAATCTAGGGAAGATCTGATAAAACTCGATGTTTGTACCATATTTGTTTACCAACCAGCTAAGTTAACAAAACACACTAAAGTACCAAAACATGATTTCGAACTTTTCTAAAACATGAGTTTTCCAGCCACGAGTTTCGTTTTAAACAGCTCCGAGCGATCCTGGCCCGTATTCAATTATAAGACGTGATAAAATTTTTACGCGGCTTAAAAATACTTCCCCTACAACCTACTTCAAGAACAATACCTACTATCTACTGCCAACAATTTTATTAGCATAAAAAAGTTAAAATCTCCCAACTAAATTTTTAATGAATTTGTATTTTAATGGAGAAATTATGTTTTAAAGTATTTATAACTTTTATATTTTAGTTTGCTTGTGGTTTTTACTGGTACTAGGGATTATCAGTTAATGACGTACGTACTTATATAATTATCCGTTGCCGTGGGCCGTTATTAAGGTGTAAAAATTGAATATTACTAGGATATTAAAGTGCAGACTTATCTGCGGTGGCGGTTTCCATGAAGTGGGAAAATAAAACCGATAGAATTACGAGGAACCGATAAATAAGGAATATTTGAGAAAATCATTTAGCTCGTTAGTTGAAAGGAATAAAAAGATAATTGGAGAAGGTTCGAACCTTATCTTATAATTATTTTTATCGAACAATACAGCCAAGATCATCTAAATCAGACATGATCTTTTGAAATTTTCCTCTGTGATTCCGGTAACGTTCTGGTGTTTTGAAATTTATTTTTTGAAGAACTCTTTGAAAAGCTCAATTGAAGACCAACGTCCCACCCAAACAAAACAACACACGAACCTCCGCGAACAGAAAAATAGAATTACGTGCACTCGTCCGCGCCAATTATACTCGCGATGCATGCAAAACGGCTCGAATCAGATTCTGTAGTGTCGACCTGTGTCAGCAAGTTGAAGTACAAACATAAATCTACAACAAGCCCCTCTAGGGAATAAGTGTGGAGTAATTTGCGAGCACACGAGCTTGCTTCGTCGCGAACATTAACTATTAAATTCGTTGCATATTAAACTAGAACCTTATACTGTAATCCAGACCCACCTGAACGTTAGGTTCGTTCTCGCGAGGCTCTTCAATGCTTCTTAAGTAACTTATGAGTTTTGGAACTTTACTCGAATCGATATTGAGATGTGGGGCCGTTTGTTGCGGTGGAATAGTCTGCACTACAACATTCGTTTTTGTTTATGCTAAACCCGAAAAGGGGTCATTGTACTCATCATTTTGAATACCTATTTATATGGGACCAAATTGATAATCTCAAAAAAATCAGCTGTGCCATACATATTGTCGATTTAAGTGAACACAAATGTATGGAACAGCTGATTTCTTTTTCGCGATTTCAAGGTTGGTCCCATAGAAAAAGTTGTTCAAAATGATGAGTACAATGACCCCTTTTCGGGTTTAGCATAAACAAAAACTAATGTTGTATATTGCTAAGCTGTTTTCTATAAATCAAGAGGTTACTTATGGAGTATCCAAAAATAAATTACAACGAATCAAACAGATTTAATTCTAAATTCGAAAACCAGAAACAAACGAGACGAACCATCGACTTCAAGGGTGCAAATCTCAGGTGATTCGAAAGTTCTCAAAGAAAGGAGAAGTTATGTCGAAAAATGCCCTCTTTGTTTCAGACAGGGAACAGGCCCACTCTCTGGCCGAGAGTACGGAACCCCACTTGACACGCTTCATTTTTACCTTTTCTTTAAATTGAAACTGGAGCGAGGGTGCTCTTTCTATGCACCGTGTATCAGCGTTCATTATGAATTAACAAGATTTTTCAGAACATTATTTTATATTTTTAAACTCCCCCTTCGTTAACTGCTTGGAAATTCCTTTAACCTTCCGAGACGTGTGTGATTAATGCTAGAATTGTTGGAACCTACTAAACTGGATTTCTCAACACATACCACATGATCACTGACCGAAAAAAACAAAACTTCCTTTTTATTTACTACACCTGTATCGATTTATCGAACTGTTTGAAAACGAGTCACAAAATTGAAACTATTAAGTAAGTAACACGGAGTGACTAGTTCCGCGTGGGTCTTGTAATCAGAACCGTTGTAATAGCGGTGTTCGAGCATATATCATGATATTTCCCATAAAATTTCCCATGTTGGCGGATATTCTACGTGCACGGAGAACAACTTTTCCCATCGGGTGCGCTGCACTGCGGCCGTGGCAATGCACTTTCGCTGACCCCTTGGTTCCTCCCACGGCGGCCATCTCTCTCCCTCTCCCAACTTTCTTCGTCGGTTATCTCGCTCGCACGCAGTTGCGCCTGCGCTTCCCGGGTACCGAGGTAATAACATTCTACGACGCGGTACGCCGCCGTGTGGAACGGGTTCTGTCGATGACTTCGACGATTATTTGTATGAAAGACAATGGTCAGCGTGTATGCGTTAAAGAGGCTGCATTTAGTTTCATGATACAGGTACCTACGTAGATATTAAATTGTAGATGTGTTAGCAGTCATTAACAGCGAACGTTGTAATTTTGAATAACTAAATTGCTTACACCGCTGTTCAAACTGGCAAATTATGTTTTAAAAGCACTTGTGTTATTTGAAATCTTAGTGAAATGTTTTAAAAGGAAGTGCCAAGCGAATATAACGAACTTTTAATTTAATGTTGTTAAATCTCAACAATATAACATATAAACAAAGCAGTTTGAGAAAATACGAGCAATTGAGCAGTCGTGGATCCAGTCGCCGTAAGTGGAATAACTTTCTTGGTTACGAGAGCGTCTCGACTGTCTTTGTTACGCCCTATACAGTTACGCTTATCTAGTTGCATTCCAGGTGAATGATCTTCGCACACGATATTCTTAAACTTTAACTCGCGAGACGACAAACCTCGCAGACGTCAGGCTGCATAATATTATACAGGTATTTACTGCGCACCTGCATCCAAAGCTGCGTTTAATTTTTCAAAATTTCATACTCCGTCTGTGGAACTGGTACAGTGTCACAAACGTGACTCAAGTTACGGATTACGTGGGAGAGCACTGGAATGGTTTGAACAGTCTGCGAGAGATACTAACCGTGCAATCGGGCGTCACTGATATTTCGACTTTATCTATCAAAAATTTAGGACGACATTCGTTAGTATCACACTCAGGGGGACGTCGTTCTAGGCTTGCGAGCATATCGCCTAGCGTGCCTCCAAACGTTTCAACGGAGACGTGACAGCCGCTGTATTATGAGACGTAGGGCCCAGGATTTGGGTGCACATTCGGTCGCATGAGCAGTGCCCGTACGAGGGAATGCGACTGGCAACATTCCATCGCACAATGAGTAATTTAAAAATTCAAAAACTCGTCGAGGCTCGGCGTGCGCGAGGTGAGGCTATCCAACGAGTGCCGCTCTGCAATTGAGACTGTTATCTGCCTGCATGCTGCTACACAACGTACATACATACGAGGGAATAATCTGCGCCGCTGAATAACACGGTTACCTAAATATAAACTCAGCTATCGAAACGTACGCTGCAATCGAATAGAAACGTACGTATCGAAATTGTAACTACAAATAAAACCGAGCGATTCGTTACAATATAAGTTCATATCTTATTCCGCGAACATTCGAATAGGAGGAGATCAGAGCAGCGCACCGGAAGGGTTTCTTGAATCTAATATCGAATGGAAGTAAAAAAGGAACGAGATACTTGTACGTGAAACGCGATCTCATTGCTAATTGGTAAACATACGGCGAACAAATTGCGCGCGATCGACCGAAGCTAGCTCTACTATTTTTAAATGAAATTCTTTCCACTCATATATTCCCAAGCACAATTACATCGTAGTCCAGTTACGTTGGTTTTTGGAATTCCCAAACAGGTTGTAGAATTTGATTGCGATTTAATTATTCAGCATTCATTCGATGCATATCCTACATGTCGATTCACAGAAGTGTTGTCATATTTCAATCATACATATTCGTTCGTATATCTTTGTTTGTGTTATTTTACACGGTATTTTGTGCTTAGCGTTGAGATAATTAATATCTACTTAGTACTTAGAACTTCCGGACAGAAACTATTATTAAAAGTAATGAATATAGCATAATTTTAAAATTAATACATAAACTTTTCGTATTAAATAAAAATAATAAGCGGTGTTGAAACTTAAAAACTATAAATGATATAATTACAGTTATTAGTAATTATAAACTCGAGGTGTACGAACGAATCTTGAGACTTAACCAGCTCTAAAATGGTTCATCGTTAGCGAGATAAACCTGGACCCAATATTATTTACAGCAGAGTTTAAAATAGCTTGATTGCGGCAGTTTAATTTCCCAGAGATGGATGTTTGAGTAGGAACTTGAATCTTAGTGGGTGGTTTTTAAGTTTCAATTTAGCGGAACGTTGAAGATGGAGGGTTGGCTGCAGGGAATATTGGACACTGAATCAGTATGCGAGAGTTTTAAATTCATTGGAGTTACATTTGGACTTTTTCGCCGACGGTTGCAATGGGAACATGTTAGAGTGAGGTGGTAAAAACTCGGCCGTAATTAGTCTTTGGATCCGAACCGTGAACAGATGCGGGGGAGGGCTGAGTGCTCGCGGAGGCCCGATGCGTCCGACTCTGACTGCTGAATTACATTTTTCGATTGCTACGGGCAATATTTTTGCTATGATTTAGATTTTGTTTGCACCGGTTTCGGTCGAATCATGTTTTACTTTGAAACAACTGACTGGTCTGAGTTTCGGTCTACGGTTTTTCCGCTGCTTGTTTTATGAATGAAGTTGTTAAACATGCTACGGGTGTTTGTATTATCTTATCTTCTAAGCTCCGACAACATCTACTTACATAAAGTTCCCTCTAGGAAAGTTAATATAGACACGTCGTTATACTCCTAGCTAAAGGTAGGACTACATTATGCCGGGCCGCAGCTGGGCGCACTGCAGTGCGTTAATCCACACGAATCACTTCTATACATTTTACGAACCTACAGTTATGTAGGTATCGTAATAAAAACCCAACGATGCGCTGCGGCCCCGCAGCCACTAATGTACGCACACCTTTACGTAAGCCTGGTTTTATTTATAGTTATTAAGCTCCGTCAGTGCAGACAGAAAGCATAAACTTTTTTAGTAATATTATTCATTTTTATTGCTCCCTTCTTTCCCATGAACAAACACACTTAATAAGATATTTTTACAGCACTACTTCGAATGATTCTCCAGCAATAATTTATTCGACGTAACTATTCAGGAAGTGGCAGTTTATCATATTTGAATGAAACTACAACACTTGTAAACGCCAAATTGAGGCTATTCCGGGAAAAGAAGTAGAAGTTGGATTAAAAAGTAAAAATATTTATTTACGCAAGTGTAGCGTCCGGAGAAAAAAAACGCGGCAACTTTTAGCGAAGTACGACTCTCGCTTTGATACTTCTACAAGTATGAAAAAGTCTTGTTGATTAGCTCTTGGAGTTTTTATTTCGACGTATCTTTTACTTTTTTCGTCTTATTACGATTTTGAACAACTTTCGTGGTCCTTCAAGTTTTCCGTATAGAATAATATTAGGGAAACAAATTTGCTAACAAATAGACGATTCATTTGGACATTTCGCTTGAGTATTCTTGAAATTTGAACGAAGTTTATACAAAAAATATCTTGAGGTGAAAATTGTGCACTGGACATGGATTCAGTGAAATCTAATTTGGTACCTCCACCATAGACCAAACATTTTGTTACCACAATCCTATTACATAAAGTTCAGTTATCAAAACATTGCCAATAAAAGCGTGTTCACATGAAGTATTCAAACTATTTTGAATGACAGAATGGGCGTGATTGAGGAGAGCCAGTGTGAGCACGATAACTTTTGAAATGGACTCACCGTTTCGGACGCTGTGTAGCGCCCGCTGCTGCACTCAAGTAGTGAAGATTCACTCACCTGTAAACAAAGGAGAAAATATTGTTACAACTAGTAGTTCGCATAAACCGATTGCTGGTACATTTTGCTCGAACAATTGCAGCGATTCCATGGAATCCTATGGGTACTACGGGTTCAATCGCGCGGTGTCGAGTTATTTCTCTGTGTGTTATGCTGTTTTTCGAAAAGGTTACGTGCACATTAAACGGTACTTTGTCATGTTATTTAAGCACGGAAATCATGTTAATCTTTTGTTACACTTTCGTGGAAAATGATACACAAATAATGAATAGCCTTTATTGTATGAATTAGTGTACCACGTTTCTCACGGTTTTTACGACTGGTCAATATATCGAGATTTCTTTATTTTAAGTATGTTTTTAAATATTAATGTATTATAAACCTTCCGTAATAAATTCCCTGAATGATAGTGAAAACTGCATACAAATCTGTTGCCTAGTTTAGAAGAACGACGCGATCACACAGACAGACACGAAATGCGACTTTAATTCCTAATAAATAAAATACAATAGACGTAGATATTTATATTATATTTCACCGAGCGCTGGACGCAGAGATCTCTACGTTCAGCGCTCGGTGTGGCAACACGGCGTGTTCTGGTTTGCGACTGGTCAATCGACATCCTATGGATGACTCGTTGAGAGGTGAAACACGTGTTGATTTCTCACGGGTTTTTTATGACTATTCAAGAATAGTTAAGCGGAATAGGTTACTAAATATATCTTCGTCTATTGTATTTTATAATGGATTTCCGCAAAGTCACGCTTGAATCAATTAACTATCTTATAATAAATAGTTATATATAGATGATAGCACCTGCGAAATATGAACCAAGCTTTGTTGATAGCTTTCTTATTTGTTTCTATGAATTGACTATTGTGTGTGGGCAAAACAAGTGTTACGCGGAGGATATATACCAGCACTGTTTTGTCTAAAAATAGAAACAAAAATTATTCGTAGCTATAGATACTCCATGTGCCAAAAAATTGTTAAACTAGAGTTGAAAATTGTTTTGCATTCTTGGAAAAACAGAAAAAGTACTTTATTTCTATAAAAAGTACTTTTTCGAGACTTTCCTGAAATATTTTGTTAATTTACAATAGACAATTGCGAACTAAAAGCTGTGCGTCCTTTGTACCGCTCCCTGTGTCTTGAGATTCACTGAACTGATTCTAATCGGATGTTTTTCCTGTCTTTTGCTTGTTTTTCCTACTCAAGGGTTTGTCTGTAAGCGTCCGGGATTTTATTAGCAATGAACATTCAATTACAGAATTGTATTTATTTATTTAGGAAAGTAAACTTTTATAAACAAATATTTGTGTGTGGATTTTATTTGTTTTGTTACCCGCGGTTTTGTTAAAAAATATCCGTTTCAGGTTATGAAGTATCCTATATTTTAATCCATGTTCATGGTCTACCTGTGTGTGTGCCTTTGATGCAAATCCGTTCAGCCGTTAAACTGTGATTGTACAAACATACAAACAACATGAAGGTACAAAAAAAATAGGACTATTTGATTTGATTTTGACGTGCTGTTACGTGATACTTATAATTAGATACACATCTACTAATAGCAATTTTGATTGTGACGTCCATGCACTCAAAAACGTTATCTGCCTGAACCTTGACTGCCTCATTAGCCTAATGGCCACGGCACGGATTGGAAAAGTGTTGCGCGAATTTTCTGACAAGGAATTTTCAGTAGCAGTGGTTAGAAATTAAGCTAGGGATTTTAACAGGCTCGCTGCTATATCTATACTAATTTACTTTATAAAAAAACTATATCCTAACTAATATTATAAATGCGATAGTGAGTTTTTTGTTTGTTTGTTGCGCTTTCCTGCTACAACGGCTGAAAGAGTTTGGTTGAAAATTGACATATGGGTAGACCATGACCTGGAGAAGGATATAGGATAGGCGGACTTATGCGGGTGACACCGCGGGGCGCAGCTAGTAATCTATATAAAAACGAAATGCTGCTCGTTAGTAAGCACATCACTTGAGAAAGGCAGGACCAATTTTTTTATTTTAAAATGTTCGTAATAGTCCGAATTAGATTTTAATGGAAACAAAAATTGGAAAGGTTTCCCGGAAAATGTTCAAATTCGGGAAAAACGTCCTTTTTTGAATGAACTCAAAACTATAAACTCACGATTAAAGGACAGGACAACGTCTGTCGGTTCAGATAGTATAAAATAAAAACGTATATTCTGAAGAGTATTACATCTTTCAGTGTAAACTTTCCCACCAAATATCGACACAAATTTCACCTAACCTGCATACAAATGAATAAATCTCGTATATTCAATGCATTGTTTATGAACCCGGTTACGCCGTAACGTTGTTCTATTCCGATTCATAGGGGTGGTCTACAATCCTCGCTTAACTTCATTATGAGAGCGAATTGCTAAACGTTCCCATTGTTGACCACGGCCCGGGGTTTAAGGGTGGTTAGTCATGCAAATAGACGTCAACTAGAAACAAGCTCTTGGGGGTTCGGCGAATGCGTTCCGATGTTTCGGTTTGCGTCGGCGAGACGTCCGGGAAATTGAATCAGTTGCTTGAGGAGTGTATTTTATTTAGAGGATCGTTGGTTTAAGATAAAGTGGTTAGGGTGTTGGAGGATTTTGCGTGGTTGAATGCGTTATGTATATTTGGCTTTAGTTTTTGAGACCCGACTTTGGTCAATAAACCTACTGGGAATTTTATGTTATTTCGCTGTTGAGTTGTGCTGAATGGTTTAAAAAAATAACAACTTATAGTTGTCTAGTTATCTACGTTGTGTATAAGCAAAAACTGCTGATGCAATGACCCTTAATCAAAAGAAACGAAAGTTGCATTCATCTTAAAATAATTCCCACCTTTTCCTGAACTAATTTCGTAGTTTACGTAACAGTTCTGTAACACATCCATTACAAAGTGCCGCTTAAACAATTCAATAGCATGATATTTCACAGATATTTATTAGCTACTAACTGAAGGTAAACAACTGCTCAACATTAACACATTACCGATCGTTTCCCATTTGCCGTTCAATTTGGGAACACGTATTAATTTGTCATTAAACTAACCCGAATCTGAACAGCTATTGTATCTAAAACTGAAAGTCGATCAAATGAGGGACCAGTTTAAAGGCCAAAATGATTTTCCGCTAATAAACGTTTAGCGCACAAAGGACGGTAATGGAGAATGGATTATGGATCTCTGTTATTAATGCTGCTCCAATGTAGCCGAGCATAGAAACTCGATAGTATGAATAACAGTGACGCGACAAACGACCACCCGAATTGTTTCGCCACACTATTGAACAGTTCCATTATTGACGTATTAGCTGCTGCGATAATACACTTTGATGGAACATGCGCGATTATGTCCTGGAATGAAGCACGTTCGAATTGAACAATCGAACAAATATGTGCTAACAAGAATGCATTGAATAAAGGATTATTTCTAAATCCCTTAATAATGGACGATGGAAAACAAAGGAAAATCCATGTTTTGAATTCTGCTTTTTTATTGAAATACAGACAATGGGAGGAAAAATAGGAAAATATGTCTGGACATAAGTACTCCCTGTATGAACACATTCCTCGAATCCCTTTCATGCATTCTTTATAGTTGAACATGGCATTATTTGAAATATTAATGATGCAGCTTTAATAAACTTTTGTGAAATGCGCTGATGATATTTTGGTAGGTACGTGGAATTTATGAATGGAATTTGATACTGTTTATTGAAATATTTGATTGGAACACGCCTCCATTCGAAATTTTACATTTTCCATTAAAAATTGATTGACTGGACAGAAATAGTAGATGATTTTGGTACCTACAAATAATAAACAGTGATCTCTATACCTACCTACATAATTCCCATTTTTCTTAAATGTTTTCCTTTAAGAACAGGTAGGTACTTTTTGTCAACAATATCAAACTTTTTCCTCGAAATTACGCAGGCATCTTAAGGAGTGAATAAGGCAAACCTCATGTATTGATAATAGAAAGTGTCGATAGTCATACGCTACGTCAAGCGTGAGTAAGTAAGTATCGACATCGATAGATATCGAATGGAGACGTACATTTTTTGTACAGAATTGTGTGAATTTAATTAGGTGTGAACTGGTTTTTTGTAAAATTACCGCTTATTTACATTACAATATCTAATGATGTGAAAAATTAAATAAAACTAAAAGTTTGGAAGCGAAACGGCTACAATTCAAGAGTGATTTACATGTCATTAGAAGTTATACAAGTACCTACGTACTCAACTGCCTTATTTTGAAACTTCAAGAAAAAAAAACGCTGACTTTGAAGATTTTGAAAAATAATTAATTCAGCATCATCACCAGATTTAACAACGTAAAACTACTGAGTATTATTGACGTATAAAACAAATAAACATCGTGCTATTTAAACAACTCAACTCCTACATACTAAATACAGCATGATAAACCTAGAGAGCGTCTTCGTCAATCAAAAAGATCTTAACCAAGTACAAACTTCAGAAGCTCCAAAACATTGCAACAAAATTCACAAAGAGCGTCAGTCTAATAAAATCCTCTATTTTGGAGTAGTGACGTGAACAAGTGAGCATCAGCGATGCTCGGGGCTGATCACAAGTTAATGCAGCTGAACTTGTTGCACCGTCATGTCTTAAACTTAACCGTGCCTTAACTAATTACACCGACCGACCCATGTTTGCTTTGTAAGATGAAGTTTGAACGAACACACCTAAAGAAATTCCGAAATTTCTATTTTGGTATGTTCATAGGTAATGCGGGAAAAACATTGTTATAGAAGGAGGATTTTATATGTGGCTATGTGTATCGTGTTTTGAAGATACTTGTTGATATTTCAGTCAAACTCATATCATAATTTTATTATTGTGAGAACTAAGCCTTACTGGCGCCCAAGTGGGACTAAAATGTCCCAGGTGTGCGCCAGTACAGCTTTGTGTAAATGTAATTGTAAAATTATTTCACACATTAAACAGTAGGAGAATATACTTTGTAGCTATTAAAATTAAGACAAATAAGTCGATACAAAAAAAGGATTTTTTTTATTTTTTCTATCGACCAAAACATTCAATTATCCACTCACATGGCACAAGTCAGCAAAGTTCAATACACTGTATTTTTACAATTCCCCAGCAAAACACAATGTTTATATTAAAGACAGTTGAATTTCATCAAATAATATAACTTTGTCGTTCCCGAATACATCGCTAACTTTTCGTTGCGAAATACTAAAATAATTCCAATGTTAACAAATACGACGTGGAACAAACCAGCTGAATAGCGAAACCGTGAAATAGTCTCACAGTCACCTTGTGTTCAGTTCATTACCAGTCTACGTCGACTTACGTCATGCAATGTTCAAAACTTAATAAACTTTAAACAATACCCGGGAAGATGCGTTGTCAGAACTTCTAAAACTTGGAGTGAAACAGGCAACCGACGGAGCTACGCCCCTATTAAGATAGGTACACAATGTGTCTAATGTTTAATAACATACCTTCACAATATGCGTAAGTGTACCCTATGCTCGAGTAACTCACACAGAAAACCTAAGCCCAAGCTTTGTCGCAAAATAATTTGACCGAGAAAGATACTTTATTCGAAGGTATGTCTCCCGAATAGTTTTCCAACAAAGAGAAGCTTTCAATTTCATTAAATACGACATCAAAAAGATCAGATGGAAGTAATCACAGAACTGCTTCGAATTAGTTTTCACAATTTCAAAGGAGGCATTCCAAGGTTAGACAAATGTTGGAGGTTCAGTGGAGGCCCCTCGGTGAGCTTGCCGCCAATCCTCATCTCCTTTGATCACGGAATACTTGGTGACTTCTGTCCCCAATTTAAAAACTTGGCTTTGTTCGTGCGAGTTGTTGACCACTTCTTTCTTTGTTTCTATGGGAGTAGGAACCCATTTGAAACGGTAAATTAGGAAACATTTGATTGGCGGGTCACACGACACCGATAAACTTTTGGGTCTTGTTTCGGTACAAACCTTTTAAAGAAATTACACGTTTCACGCTTCTTCTTTCTGCTTCAAACGGTTTTTATTCATTTCATAATTCGTTCTAAAGGAATTTATGTAAAAAATGTATTTAAGCCCCGTAATTTCTCTGTAAGACTACACTGCATTATTTTCTCCCCATATAATGTGAAACATTTTTTAAATTGGGCCATAAAGCGAAGCCTTACCGGCCCAGGCTGGGCAGGTAGCAGGAAATTTAATAAAGTAACGTCTATTTTATCATGAATTATTCTGAAAAGTGTGTTTTGTTTTTAAATTAATTCGCGATGTCTCAGGAAGGAATGTGGAATAGCAACACCCGTAGCTATGCTGTAGGTAATTTGAACACGGACATTCACTAGTAAGGAAACGAATCCCGAAATAACTAAGTAAGGAACGTAAAATTACAACGCGCTGCACGCTGGCCAGTTCCGCGTAAGCCACACGTGTTCCACGCAATGCGTATGACGCGACTAGTAAATAAACAAACTGGATATATTTCATTTTCTAAAATAACGTCCTGCCGGCTTTTCTTTGATTCTTATTTTAGCATCATAATAGCTATAGTTTAATAGCTTATGCGATGTTAAATGCTTTGATGGCTGTTATAAAAAGAACATGCAAGCTGAACAATATTAAAAATAAATACATGAATCTCCCATGAATAAATGCATTAAGGCTGTGTACATAGTAGTTTTATTGGTTTCTGAGCATTTATCTTTTGTATGGTGGTGCAGTTCCGTAGCTGTACCGTAATCTCATCTATTCACAGCACGTCGACTGTTTATTAACATATCGACCATAAAACGGACAGGCGCGAATCTGTGTCGATTTTTTCCGACTTTCCGGTGCAGACGGCTATTCAACGAGTCTTTTTTGCTATCGCTTCACTGCCAGCGTATTTTTGCTGAAAAAAAGGATCAATGATGTTTTCACAGGGAAATAGATGAACAGACTTACATGCTTTTTGTTAATCCTTTTAATAGAATTCTAAAGTTATGGATTAATTAAAGTTATTTGATTAATTACTACTTTCAAATATTTGTAAAAGCATTGTCTACAATTTGAGTGTAAAATTGATTAGAATAATCTCTAGTCTTTGGTTGTCATGCTAGGTATTATATGTTTTTATGAATAAATAACACTCAGATTAGATTTTATTATTTACTTAATACTTTAAGCACACAAATGTACAGAGGCGGACATTAAAGTATGAGTTTGAGTATTCTTATTGTAGGTAATTGTTGATAATTTTGTAGGTATATTTACAATACAAGAAGACTTAAATGACTACAGCAAAAATCACTGAATCAGAAGATTTGTTTATAAACTGCACACGATATAAATAACAGCACAGAATAAATAAATACTTCAAAAGAGTTAAAAATATGACAACGAATCGATAGGAATGAATAACATCGCCATACGATTTCAATGTTTGTGTTCATGTCTGTTTGTTTAGCATACAGAGGAATGAGACGGCGACCGGCGGATCCCGAGCATCCGAGCAACCAGTCTAGCCTGGCAAACACAAGAAAATGAAAATAAATAAAAATCTCACTTACTACGTAACGAAAAATGAATCTGTCTAAACACAAAAGGGGACAAAAGATTAATTGAAAATCGATATAGGGACATCGTACCTTTGCGAATCTATCAAAATACATTCACTTTCAAACGATAAGGTCGGACTGAATTATATTGTCAGTCATGATTAATGCGGACTTATGACATGCTTTATTGACTCTTCCGCCATAGACCTGACGATGCAAATAAAATAAAACCCCGTATCATTGAAAGAAAATACCTGCGCTCAAGTAATTAAATGAAAAGATGATTTATAGCCGCCATTAACTGAGCCGCTCTGTTTAAATATTGTAGATTTTTTCAACTGATTGCATGTTAATCAGAGTTTTTTTTAATATAGAATATTTTTTATTTATCTAAGTGTTGAATATAAACTTAAGAGATAAAGATTGTGCGATAAACCTTATGATACCAACCTACTGCAGTAA